>CM026390.1:28699767-28777267 GCA_014843695.1 Archivesica marissinica
ACAGATAGGAGAAATCGTGAATGAAGAGCGCCCATATGCCTCTAGTTTTATTAATATTTAGGAGAAATCGTGAATGAAGAGCGCCCATGTGCCTCTAGTTTTATTAATATTTAGGAGAAATCGTGAATGAATAGTGCCCAGGTGCCTCTAGTTTTATTAAAAGATAGGAGAAAGTGTGAATGAATAGTGCACATGTGCCTCTAGTTTTATTAATATTTAGGAGAAATCGTGAATGAATAGTGCCCATGTGCATCTAGTTTCATTAATATTTAGGAGAAATTGTGAATGAATAGTACCCATGTGCCTCTAGTTTTATTAATAGATAGGAGAAAGTGCGAATGAATAGTGCCCATGTGCCTCTAGTTTTATTAATATTCAGGAGAAATTGTAATGAATAGTACCCAACAAAAAAAAAAAAAAACCCAACCAGTTTTATTAATAGATAGGAGAAATTGTGAATGAATAGTGCCCATGTGCCTCTAGTTTTATTAATAGATAGGAGAAAGTGCGAATGAATAGTGCCCATGTGACTCAAGTTTTATTAATAGATAGGAGAAATTGTGAATGAATAGTGCCCATGTGACTCAAGTTTTATTAATAGATAGGAGAAATTGTGAATGAATAGTGCCCATGTGCCTCTAGTTTTATTAATAGATAGGAGAAAGTGCGAATGAATAAATAGTGCCCATGTGACTCAAGTTTTATTAATAGATAGGAGAAAGTGCGAATGAATAGTGCCCATGTGACTAGTTTTATTAATATTTAGGAGAAATTGTGAATGAATAGTGCCCATGTGACTCTAGTTTTATTAATAGATAGGAGAAATTGTGAATGAATAGTGCCCATGTGCCTCTAGTTTTATTAATAGATAGGAGAAAGTGCGAATGAATAGTGCCCATGTGACTCAAGTTTTATTAATAGATAGGAGAAATTGTGAATGAATAGTGCCCATGTGACTCAAGTTTTATTAATAGATAGGAGAAATCGCGAATGAATAGTGCCCATGTGCCTCTAGTTTTATTAATAGATAGGAGAAAGTGCGAATGAATAAATAGTGCCCATGTGACTCAAGTTTTATTAATAGATAGGAGAAAGTGCGAATGAATAGTGCCCATGTGACTAGTTTTATTAATATTTAGGAGAAATTGTGAATGAATAGTGCCCATGTGACTCTAGTTTTATTAATAGATAGGAGAAATTGTGAATGAATAGTGCCCATGTGCCTCTAGTTTTATTAATAGATAGGAGAAAGTGCGAATGAATAGTGCCCATGTGACTCAAGTTTTATTAATAGATAGGAGAAAGTGCGAATGAATAGTGCCCATGTGACTCAAGTTTTATTAATAGATAGGAGAAAGTGCGAATGAATAGTGCCCATGTGACTCAAGTTTTATTAATAGATAGGAGAACGTGCGAATGAACACAGACTTGTTTACCAGAACTGTAGAGAAAACATATATGATAATATATGGTTGGTTAGCTTGCTTGATTAATTGTTGCTGTCAGAAGAAATGAGTGTGTATGCATGGCTTTTGTATTTATCTCTCTAACTGTTTTTTTCCCGTTTCCTGATGTTTTCCTTTCTTTCTTCTTTTCTCCATTCTCATTTCCAAACTTTCCTTCCCCCGGATGCAGCGGCGCGCTTGGTAACACGGCCAATCTGTTCCTTCTCACTGTAGAAATTATAAATGTAAGTGAACCATGTTATATTTACTCAATGCCATACAAGTATTTGCCGTCTCAATGAACCAAATATATAATCATTATCTTGTCTGTTATTGGAGAAATCACACAAAAAGACATAATTATATTTATAATTTTCCATAACAATCTTTTTGTTGTTTGGTTATTTGGACACAGACGTTTACAAGCTTGGTGAACAAGTTACGGTTAGTGGATAGACAAAGAACATGCACACTAATGTCAGGTACTTGTGACACTACTTCCAAGCTTGGTGAACAAGTTACGGTTAGTGGATAGACAAAGAACATGCACACTAATGTCAGGTACTTGTGACACTACTTCCAAGCTTGGTGAACAAGTTACGGTTAGTGGATAGACAAAGAACATGCACACTAATGTCAGGTACTTGTGACACTACTTCCAAGCTTGGTGAACAAGTTACGGTTAGTGGATAGACAAAGAACATGCACACTAATGTCAGGTACTTGTGACACTACTTCCAAGAAATCAAGAGAAAGTACATTACCGGACATAATAGGTTGAATGCACTCCACTGACAAAAAAACCAGCATTACTTACACGCCAGTTTGTTTTCTCGTTGTCTTGATAACGCTACGTTTCGCGATCTTGTCACTCTTGTCCTGAGCCATTTTTGATTGGCTCATGCGGCGGTTGGAAAGTGTTGACTTCCCATGTACTTCATTTGATGTGAGCTTGGCAGTTAGTGTCTATATAAATAAAATAGTCATGTTCAATTATATGTATGTTGCTAAATCATGTCACGATAATATATATGTATTGCTGATTTCATTATAAAATAATACACGTAAATACACAAATCTACACACCCCATACAAGTTGACAGAGAATAGGTATTTACCGTTCCGCTATTAGAAGTTGGGTGAGATCTTCCCGACGCCACATTCTCAGCACCTGAAATATACAAGACGTCGTTATTGTTGGCATTTATTTCCTGGTGGATATCATAAATTACAGTTAGACTAAAGATTAAATTAAACACGATTGAAGGTTTGTGTACAACTTAAGCAACCTAATAAACTTACTTTCAAAATTATTCTATAAATACGTCATTTATTTTCATCTTGCTGATAAATCGTTCAAGAACAAGTAACATAATACAGAGGAGAGTGGTATTCAAGGGGAAATAACTCTAACCTATTCTAAAACTAGGTCACTAGGTCAAATGAGTGCTAACTCTTCACCTCCGTAATTACTCGCATGAATGTTACACAATTGTATGTTATTCTCAAAGGTCTGCTTAAGCGGTATCTCATAAACCACATTATACAGATATTTGGCAATAGACACTCTATTTGTGATCAGGGGGTCATATTTGACCCCAGTGTAGGGGTCACAGCATTTACATAGCCTTATAGTGTAAAACTATCTTTTTCTCAGAAACCACAATGCCCAAAGCTTTGATAGTTTGCAATGTACAGTAAAACATGTGTTAACAGTTGCCTAAGTATTTCAATAGTTTCTGCACAATTTATATTTACTGCGCACATAAACACACCATTACTATTCGCCTAGCAATTTGTACCCATTAAACGTACTCCAACATGGAAAGGTATTCACACAAGCTTTAAGTTTGTTTCTCTTTCAATATAAACAAATGTTTTGTTTATACATCTACACATGTATTTGATCCGAATAACTATGTTTAAACTAACAGTTATCTCTATCTAGTAACGTATGTTTAAACTAACAGTTATCTCTATCTAGTAACGTATGTTTAAACTAACAGTTATCTCTATCTAGTAACGTATGTTTAAACTAACAGTTATCTATATCTAGTAAAGTATGCTTAAACTAACAGTTATCTCTATCTAGTAAAGTATGCTTAAACTAACAGTTATCTCTATCTAGTAACGTATGTTTAAACTAACAGTTATCTCTATCTAGTAACGTATGTTTAAACTAACAGTTATCTCTATCTAGTAACGTATGTTTAAACGAACAGTTATCTCTATCTAGTAACATATGTTTAAACTAACAGTTATCTCTATCTAGTAACGTATGTTTAACGTTATAATATATATATTCGAATATTCTTTGCCATCCCTAGTTTAAACTAACAGTTATCTCTATCTAGTAACATATGTTTTTATGACCCTTTCAGATTTTCACCTCGGGTGAGCGATCCAGGGCCTTCAATGACCTCTTGCTAGTGGTTGTACTGCATCCACATTGTTTAAATAAATAACTACTCTAATGGGGGTGCTGAATTATTTCAAGGGAGGAAGCTATCCAACTGGTTTGTGGAAGGTCGGTGATTCTACCCGGGTGACTGTTCGGAGGAGTACCCGGGGTCATCCTCCACCAATTAAAGCTGGAGAGTCGCCATATGACCTGAGCTGTTGTTGCGACTTTAAACAGCAAAAACCAACAAAACAATACTGGCTTGTATGTGGCAACTTAACATCAAACAACAATGGTGGTCAAATACACTTACTACTCCTGCATCCGGCCTTACTCTTCAGCGGCAACGTCTCGTTGGTCTGATGGCTAATGATCACTGTAGAAGCTAACCCACTGGGTGGTCTCGTTTGGAGCTGTGGACCGGGTTGGCACGGTGAGTTGAGTTTGTGAGGATTGTCTTGTTTTGCACGGTTGAGGCTGGCACGGAGGTTTGTGTTGTCTCGGTGAGCTGGTTTGGCACGCGTTGGCACAGTCGACTGTGTTGGCACGGGTGTGCACAGATGACTCGGTTTGCAAGTAGTACTTGCTTTGCCCAAAGGACTTGATTTGCACGGGCGACTGGGCAGGCACCGAGTACTGGATTTGCTCAGTGGACTCAGTTTGCGTGGAGGGTTGCACCGAGGACTGGGTTTGCACGGAAGTTTTGGTTGGTATGTAGTACTCTGTTTGCAAGGAGGTTTGGGTTGGCATGTAGTACTCTGTTTGCACGGAAGTTTCGGTTGGTATGTAGTACTCTGTTTGCAAGGAGGTTTGGGTTGGCATGTAGTACTCTGTTTGCACGGAAGTTTCGGTTGGTATGTAGTACTCTGTTTGCAAGGAGGTTTGGGTTTGGACAATGTGCTGGGATGGGATGGTAGGCTGGGATGGGATGGTTGGGTGGATTTGCACAGAGGTTTGGGCTGGGATGGTGGGCTGCGTTTGCATGGAGGTTTGGATTGGGACGTTGGGCTGGGTCGGCACTGAGGTATGCTTTGGGACGGAGGACTGGGTTCACACACAGATTTGTGTTGAGAATGTGAGCTGGATTGGGATGGTGGGCTGTATCGGGACGGTGGGCTCGGTTTGCCCGGAGGTTTGTGTTGGGAGTGTGAGCTGGATTGGGAAGGTGGGCTGTATCGGGATGGTGGGCTGTGTCGGGAAGGTGGGCTGGGTTTGGAGAGAGATTTTGGTTGGGATGGTGGCCTGGGTGTGAATGGAGGTTTGGGTTGGGACGGTGACCTGGGTGTGAATGGAGGTTTGGGTTGGGACGGTGGCCTGGTTGTGGACGGTGGCCTGGGTGTGGACGGTGGGTTGGGTTTGCACAGAGGTTTGGGCTGGGACAGTGGACAGGGTATGACACGAGGTTTGGGTTGGGACGGTGGCCTTGGTGTGGATGGTGGGCTGGGTTTGCACAGAGGTTTGGGTTGGGACGGTGGCCTTGGTGGTGGATGGTGGCCTTGGTGTGGATGGAGGTTTGGTTTGGATGGATTGGGTTGGGACGGTGGCCTGGGTGTGGACGGTGGCCTTGGTGTGGATGGTGGGCTGGGTTTGCACAGAGGTTCGGGATGGGATGACAGGCTGGATGTCCACTGAGGTTTGGGTTTGGATGGTGGACTGGATGTCCACCGAGGTCTGCGTTTCCATGTAGGATTGGGATGGGATGGTGGGCTGGGTGTGGATGGTGGGCTGGGTGTGGACGGTGGGCTGGGTGTGGACGGTGGGCTGGGTGTGGACGGTGGGCTGGGTGTGGATGGTGGGCTGGGTGTGGACGGTGGGCTGCGTTGGTATGAAATCTGGAATATAACATAAATATGAACATAAACTACTACTTCATGAGAAACAACAAACTATACTACTAATAATACTCATACAAATATAAACAACAATAATACTCATACAAATATAAACAACAATAATACTCATACAAATATAAACAACAATAATACTCATACAAATAATATAAACAATAATACTAATACAAATAATATAAACAATAATAATACTAATACAAATATAAACAATAATACTAATATAAATAATATAAACAATAATAATACTAATACAAATAATATAAACAATAATACTAATATAAATAATATAAACAATAATAATACTAATACAAATATAAACAATAATACTAATACAAATAATAAACAATAATAATACTATACAAATAATATAAACAATAATACTAATAAAATATAAACAATAATACTAATACATAATATAAACAATATAACTAATACAAATAATATAAACAATAATACTAATACAAATAATATAACAATAATAATACTAATACAAATAATATAAACAATAATAATACTAATACAAATAATATAAACAATAATAATACTAATACAAATAATATAAACAATAATAATACTAATACAAATAATATAAACAATAATAATACTAATACTAATACATGTACATTACATATTTGATGCACTTGTTTTGAGGAGGAAATAATGTTTAACGAAGAAGCTCAGTTGACACTAAATGTATGATGTCAAGTTATAATTTCAAGTCAGATATAGTTTGTGCATATTGACCTGTCCTTCATAGGGTTCATACAGTTATTCATAGTGCATAGTTTATTGTTGAACAAATGTAACTGTTGAGCATCGTTAAGTCATGTCACTAAATATTGAGTGCCTGGTTTCAGATTACTCTCTATTAAAGAATAACAACTGCACAAGATAATAACATTGTGTCGACAAGTTGCTAGCTTTACATAAATTAAGATCCAGTTACGAATCGTTATCATGAATTCGTCTTTGCCTACTTACTGGCAATTCCGGTGCATCCATCACATTTCCAGTCACCCATCGATCCGTAAGTATAGCGGCCGTCAGCGGACGGTATTGTGGGTTGTACTGTACCATTCTCTGCACAAGCTGCAAGGACTCTGTAAGGGAGAACATAACATCAACTTATATAGTGTATTAAGTGAGTATGTACATGTATTGTTATCTTTTTTGTATGCACGTTTAATTATGTGCTGCGTTTGTGTTAAGGGAAATGAACGTCCAAGTGACATAGTTCACAGTTACTGTCAATCAATAGTCCCATCATGACAGCTGTGGGTTCGAGCCCTATCTGGGTAGAATGATCTATACATGAGGTTGACATCCTGTTTGTTTGTGGACGACAAGTGGTTAAAACCTGTACGTCCACCGGTTCCTCATACACTATTGACAGAGACAAGTGTGGTCTTTCTCTAATGCATGGAGTCAGTGGTTCAAACCCTTGCGTACACCGGTGCCTCATACACTATTGACAGTGACTAGTGTGATCTTTCTCTAATGCATGGAGTCAGTGGTTCAAACACTTGCGCACACCGGTGCCTCATACACTATTGAAAGAGACAAGTGTGGTCTTCCTCCCATGCATACAGCTCTGTTTGTTTTGTTTTTTCGGGTTTTACACCTTCATCAGCACCATTTTGGGCTATATCACCGGTGGGCAGTTTACCTAACAACACCTTTCCTGGGCAGACTCCAATGGTTAACAAGTACTTGGTGCCTCAACCTCCGTAAGAAACTGCCAACTTTTTCATATAAATAGACATGGCATGAGCGGTGCTTGAACCCGTGACCATCAGTGATGATAGGTTACAGTGGTTATTTGACATTATTGTTAATATGACGCTAAACCAACTAAACATTAACAAACATTTGGTATGAGAGTATGATAACGATAGTGTAGTTTACCGATAAACCAACTAAACAGTAACAAACATTTGGTATGAGAGTATGATAAAGGTAGTGTAGTTTACCGATAAACCAACTAAACATTAACAAACATTTGGTATGAGAGTATGATAACGATAGTGTAGTTTACCGATAAACCAACTAAACAGTAACAAACATTTGGTATGAGAGTATGATAAAGGTAGTGTAGTTTACCGATAAACCAACTAAACATTAACAAACATTTGGTATGAGAGTATGATAAAGGTAGTGTAGTTTACCGATAAACCAACTAAACATTAACAAACATTTGGTATGAGAGTATGATAAAGATAGTGTAGTTTACCGATAAACCAACTAAACAGTAACAAACATTTGGTATGAGACTATGATAAAGATAGTGTAGTTTACCGATTGAATCAAAGTTTTGGAGACTCGGCAGATTTGTATCCAAATATTCGAGCTGTGAATCTTTGATCTCTAGAGGACCGTTTAACATGCAGCAGAGAATTATACCCCTGAAAAAGAAACAAGATGCCCGTTTAGCATAGAAAGCAGAATTATGAACCCAAATTAATGCAAGATGGCTGTTTAGCATAGAAACCTGAATTATAAACCCAAATAAAAGCAAAATGTCCGTTTAGCATAGAAACCTCAATTATCAACCCAAATAAAAACAAAATGTCCGTTTAACATGGAAACCTGAATTATAAACCCAAATAAAAGCAAACTGTCCGTTTAGCATGGAAACCTGAATTATAAACCCAAATAAAAGCAAAATGTTCGTTTAACATGGAAATGAACACAAACAAACATTCCTGGGAGAGATATACAATATGGTAATGAACACAAACAAACATTCCTGGGGGAGATATACAATATGGAAATGAACACAAACAAACATTCCTGGGAGAGATATACAATATGGTAATGAACACAAACAAACATTCCTGGGGGAGACATACAATATGGTAATGAACACAAACAAAGATTGCTGGGATAGACATACAATATGGTAATGAACACAAACAAAGATTGCTGGGAGAGACATACAATATGGTAATGAACACAGACAAACATTCCTGGGAGAGACATACAATATGGTAATGAACACAAACAAACATTCCTGGGAGAGACATACAATATGGTAATGAACACAAACAAACATTCCTGGGAGAGACATACAATATGGTAATGAACACAAACATACATTCCTGGGAGAGACATACAATATGGTAATGAACACACACAAACATTCCTTGGAGAGACATACAATATGGTAATGAACACAAACAAGCATTCCTGGGAGAGACATACAATATGGTAATGAACACAAACAAACATTCCTTGGAGAGACATACAATATGGTAATGAACACAAACAAACATTCCTGGGAGAGACATACAATATGGTAATGAACACAGACACACATTCCTGGGAGAGACATACAATATGGTAATGAACACAAACAAACATTCCTGGGGGAGACATACAATATGGTAATGAACACAAACAAAGATTGCTGGGAGAGACATACAATATGGTAATGAACACAAACAAAGATTGCTGGGAGAGACATACAATATGGTAATGAACACAGACAAACATTCCTGGGAGAGACATACAATATGGTAATGAATACAAACAAACATTCCTGGGAGAGGCATACAATATGGTAATGAACACAAACAAACATTCCTGGGGGAGACATACAATATGGTAATGAACACAAACAAAGATTGCTGGGAGAGACATACAATATGGTAATGAACACAAACAAAGATTGCTGGGAGAGACATACAATATGGTAATGAACACAGACAAACATTCCTGGGAGAGACATACAATATGGTAATGAACACAAACAAACATTCCTGGGAGAGACATACAATATGGTAATGAACACAAACAAACATTCCTGGGAGAGACATACAATATGGTAATGAACACAAACATACATTCCTGGGAGAGACATACAATATGGTAATGAACACACACAAACATTCCTTGGAGAGACATACAATATGGTAATGAACACAAACAAGCATTCCTGGGAGAGACATACAATATGGTAATGAACACAAACAAACATTCCTTGGAGAGACATACAATATGGTAATGAACACAAACAAACATTCCTGGGAGAGACATACAATATGGTAATGAACACAGACACACATTCCTGGGAGAGACATACAATATGGTAATGAACACAAACAAACATTCCTGGGAGAGGCATACAATATGGTAATGAACACAAACAAACATTCCTGGGAGAGACATACAATCTTTTAGATGTCTCACGACTGTTGACAGTAACAGGACAGTCGTAAGATTGTTTTGACTAAAAATGTATACTGGATTTTTATCGTAGGGCAGACTTACGACAGCCACAAGATATAAATTCCACAAAATATCATCGTGTACATGTCCAATTTTGCTTCACGACGGCAAGTCGCTGCCACAAGGACCCCCGATTTGCCCAACGTTTGTGTCGTGCCATGGGACAAATCCACCGTAAAATTTAAGCCCAGTATATCTATCCCAATAATATTTCTTGTAACATGTTCTTAAATCATTATAATGTGAGCAGTCAATAACATAATGATATTCATCCTCTATAACGTATTACATATATTGCATTTCCTATCAGTATATGGTGTACTTTGTGGTATTTCCATCTGCAACATATATCTATATATATATATATATATATATATATACAAAACAACAGTTCAGTATTGCAGACAGAATTATACCCCTGTTATATAGTCAGTATTGCAGACAGAATTATACGGAATTATACCCCTGTTATATAGTCAGTATTGCAGACAGAATTATACGGAATTATACCCCTGTTATATAGTCAGTATTGCAGACAGAATTATACGGAATTATACACCTGTTATATAGTCAGATAAGAATCACTTACATGCTCCAAATGTCCGATTTCGTGCCATCGTACGGTTGGTTGCAGACCACCTCGGGGGCTTTGTAGCCAGAAGTCCCGATATTCCTGGTCAGTAAATCGCTCATACCAGATATAAATCTGGCGGAACATCCGAAATCTGAAGACAAGATATGGAAAATTATGACAGGCGAATACATGACGTGATAGATCTATAAACAATGAACATGGTTGGTGTATGGACAGACGTGATAGATCTATAAACAATGAACATGGTTGGTGTATGGACAGACGTGATATATCTAGATACAATGAATATGGTTGGTGTATGGACAGACGTGATAGATCTATAAACAATGAACATGGTTGGTGTATGGACAGACGTGATAGATCTATATACAATGAACATGATTGGTGTATGGACAGACGTGATAGATTAAAGCTTGTTGATCAAGAATACTAGCAAACTGTTCTAAGTCCACAACATGGTAAAAATCACATTCCAGGTGGAAATGATGTTCATCCTCAATTATACAAATGTTACAAATTGTACAAATTCGTTCATGCGGGATATCGCCTAAATATCGACATATTTAAATGTAGGAATACCAACGCTAGGTTGTGCAACCATCAATCTTAAGGCGTCCGTGGTCCAGTGGTAGAGCGTCGGATTTGGAATCGAACGGTCCCGGGTTCGATACTCGAACAGGCCACGTATGTAGTGTCATTGAGCAAGGCACCTCACACACATTGCTTAGTACTGGTTAATCACTTAGGTCGGCTAAGCCTGCCCAGGAAAACATGTCTAGGTCACCGAGAGGGGTTTGACGTTAACGGAACATACATACATCTTTCATGCCTTGCTAAATTCAGTGCAACATAAGTTTCTATATAAATTTGCATGTGATCTTTTGAAAATTTGCAGCAGAATTTGATATTTTCTTCCTGATTTTGATGCAGGGTATCAGATAAAATAATGGCAATGATTAACCCTTTAATACAGTCTGGTTGGCTTGCGGAAGGTATGTGGTTGTACCCGGATACCCGTCTGTGCCTGAACTACTGCAATGTCAGGAGGGAGATCGGGCTATGTCAGGAGGGAGACCGGGCTATGTCAGGAGGGAGACCGGGCTATGTCAGGAGGGAGACCGGGCTATGTCAGGAGGGAGACCGGTATCTTCGCCCACCAATAATAGCTGGAGGGAGAGTAGCCATATGACATAACGTGTTGGTGTCACTTAGCCGCCTGGGAACAGGTGTTGATATATTTTGCCTGGCCAGTCATATAAATATATTTTTAACACCGATACCATTAATTGAGCCGCATTGAGTTTCTGATAATATCAACAAATGTCATTTTGCCAGAAGTAAAAACGAGAAAAATCGACAGACTGTGGAACCACTTTAGACCTCGCCAAACAAACAAAAAAAATAGATGAATTTATAAATAATAATATTTCCCGGTAAACACTGCTTGAGAATATAAACAGAGTACAGATAAACCTGTGTTTGTGGTCACCTCTATTAAGGGGCCAACCTGCATTAAGCAGCCAGTTTCCAGATTCCAAATATGTTGTTTTATTCTACATGACACCCGTGCTAAGCAGTCACTTTCTGCTAGTCCCTTGGTTGGCTGACTAAGACAGGGTTCACTGTTACTTACATCGGAACAAATTGAGGCCAAAATCGAACTTTTGGAAAGGGCTGTTGCTAATGTTGTGGAATATTGTAGCCCAATCCTTTTGCAAATGCTATGTATGTCGTGATTTTTATGTATGTTAGAAATGTGTCAATTATATTATTGTGATATGTAATTGTGTTATCCTCATTGTGAAAAAGTTGAAATAAAATATTATTAAATTAAATATTAACATCGCACAAAGCAAAAAGAAATAATAGCCATGTCACCTATACATTGCATTCCTACTACAAATTCCTCCAAATAATTGGAACAGTAATTTTCAATCACTAAACAATGATTTTGTGGTCTACGAACTCTCAAAATTGAAAGTCAGCCACGCTTCTGAATTGACCTTTGTTTATTACTTGGAATTATTTCGTTCCTATGTCGAATATTCGGAAACAAATTATAAACAGTAAGATTGTACCTATGCACGAGTCCGTTAGCGTGTATATGACTCACACCGTTTGCAATCATTCTGAACAGGCTCCTCGTCTTCTCTTCACCCAGCCCCTTGCGGAACATGTGGGCCCGTTCGTTGATCAGCTCCTTTATGTGTCCATTGATGCAGTATTCAAGCACCATGTAGGTGCGGTCTGCCGTCCGAAAGTGTTCGAACATACGTACCTGAAATATCAGAAGTCGATACATGTAACAGCGCTCTGATCCATGCGAGACTGATCCATGTAAGATTTAAGTGCCTTTCATCTACTGTAAAACACTTTAATTTCGCGAACACTTTATTTCGCGATTTTGAACATTTTAAATTATTTAGCGGGAGTTTTGAATTCGCGCATCAGTGATGTAAAATGAGGAAGAAGATTTGCGTAAAATCGATTACCGCTAATTGTATAAACTTTTGAAATTTTGATAAACTGAAAATATTTTCGGATATAACTCTAAATTCGGTCTCACGGGAATCAATAATTTGCGGTCACCTTTGCTAGAGATGCATAGCTAGCATGACTGTTCAGTACACTTACACATCCTGATTGTTTATAGAGATAGCTAGCTAGCACGATTGTTCAGCAGCAATACATAGCCTGATTGTTCATAGAGATAGCTAGCTAACACGATTGTTCAGTAGCATTACATAGCCCGGCTGATTATTCATAGAGATAGCTAGCTAACACGACTGTTCAGTAGCATTACATAGCCTGATTGTTCATAGAGCTAGCTAGCACGACTGTTCAGTAGCATTACATAGCCTGATTGTTCATAGAGGTAGCTAGCTAACTCAACTGTTCAGTAACATTACATATAACCTGAGTGTTCATAGAGATATCTAGCTAGCACGACTGTTCAGTAACATTGCATAACCTGATTGTTCATAGAGATAGCTAGCTAGCACGACTGTTCAGTAACATTGCATAACCTGAGTGTTCATAGAGCTAGCTAGCACGACTGTTCAGTAACATTGCATAACCCGAGTGTTCATAGAGCTAGCTAGCACGACTGTTCAGTAACATTACATAACCTGATTGTTCATAGAGCCAGCACGACTGTTCAGTAACATTACATAGCCCGATTGTTCATAGAGCTAGCACGACTGTTCAGTAACATTACATATCATGATTGTTCATAGAGATAGCTAGCACGACTGTTCAGTAACATTACATAGCCTGATTGTTCATAGAGCCAGCTAGCACGACTGTTCAGTAACATTACATATCATGATTGTTCATAGAGATAGCTAGCACGACTGTTCAGTAACATTACATAACCTGATTGTTCATAGAGCTAGCTAGCACGACTGTTCAGTAACATTACATAACCTGGTTGTTCATAGAGATAGCTAGCACGACTGTTCAGTAACATTACATAGCCTGATTGTTCATAGAGCCAGCTAGCACGACTGTTTAATACAATTAC
Source organism: Archivesica marissinica (assembly GCA_014843695.1). NCBI lineage: Eukaryota > Metazoa > Mollusca > Bivalvia > Venerida > Vesicomyidae > Archivesica > Archivesica marissinica. Next base: position 28,713,809 of record CM026390.1, read on the forward strand.
ATAGCCTGATTGTTCATAGAGCTAGCTAGCACGACTGTTCAGTAACATTACATAACCTGATTGTTCATAGAGCTAGCTAGCACGACTGTTCAGTAACATTACATAACCTGGTTGTTCATAGAGATAGCTAGCACGACTGTTCAGTAACATTACATAGCCTGATTGTTCATAGAGCCAGCTAGCACGACTGTTTAATACAATTACATAGCCTGATTGTTCATAGAGCTAGCTAGCACGACTGTTCAGTAACATTACATAACTTGATTGTTCATAGAGATAGCTAGCACGACTGTTCAGTAACATTACATAACCTGATTGTTCATAGAGATAGCTAGCACGACTGTTCAGTAACATTACATATCATGATTGTTCATAGAGCTAGCTAGCACGACTGTTCAGTAGCATTACACATAACCCGATTGTTCATAGAGCTAGCACGACTGTTCAGTAACATTGCATAACCTGAGTATTCATAGAGCTAGCTAGCACGACTGTTCAGTAACATTGCATAACCTGAGTGTTCATAGAGCTAGCTAGCACGACTGTTCAGTAACATTACATAACCTGATTGTTCATAGAGCCAGCACGACTGTTCAGTAACATTACATAGCCCGATTGTTCATAGAGCTAGCACGACTGTTCAGTAACATTACATATCATGATTGTTCATAGAGATAGCTAGCACGACTGTTCAGTAACATTACATATCATGATTGTTCACAGAGCTAGCTAGCACGACTGTTCAGTAACATTACATAGCCTGATTGTTCATAGAGCCAGCTAGCACGACTGTTCAGTAACATTACATATCATGATTGTTCATAGAGATAGCTAGCACGACTGTTCAGTAACATTACATAACCTGATTGTTCATAGAGCTAGCTAGCACGACTGTTCAGTAACATTACATAACCTGGTTGTTCATAGAGATAGCTAGCACGACTGTTCAGTAACATTACATAGCCTGATTGTTCATAGAGCCAGCTAGCACGACTGTTTAATACAATTACATAGCCTGATTGTTCATAGAGCTAGCTAGCACGACTGTTCAGTAACATTACATAACTTGATTGTTCATAGAGATAGCTAGCACGACTGTTCAGTAACATTACATAACCTGATTGTTCATAGAGATAGCTAGCACGACTGTTCAGTAACATTACATATCATGATTGTTCATAGAGCTAGCTAGCACGACTGTTCAGTAGCATTACACATAACCCGATTGTTCATAGAGCTAGCACGACTGTTCAGTAATATTACATAGCCTGATTGTTCATAGAGATAGCTAGCAGGACTGTTCAGTAACATTACATAACCTGATTGTTCATATAGATAACTAGCTAGCTTGTTTTATCGTGCACACGCAGTTTCAAACATGGAACTTTGCCAGTAGTTTAATATGTCCTCTCACTAATTGTATGGCACACACTCCTGTCCATAACACTCAAAAGAGATAGATAAAATAAAGCTACACTTACCACGTTCTTGTGAGGCGGAAGGCGGGGGTGGTTAGACAATTCACTGGGCAGATAGTTCTTCAAATAATTCAACTCTGTTTTCCTCCATTCTATTACCTTTATCGCGACCTGTACATCATAAGATAAATTATCGGTTAGTGTATACAAATATATTTTATCTCGGTTGCGAAACAAGTTCTTATAATATTAGATTGATATCTCTCGATACCTCATTGTTGATGGAATCCATCGCCACGAGGGAGAGAGAAGAGGCAACGTGGAATTCAAATGCATTGCCGCATAAGGGCACACTAGTAACGGCTCCAGCGGGGCCCGAACTCATGGCATTTTGCAACTGAAGCGAACGCGCTACAACTGCGCTATCACGACAACACTGTTCATATGATTAACATCGATACATTAAAATGATGATTTATTTGATATATTTACCACGATCCGTCCACAATCTTCCTGTGCCGCCATGTCGGGAATTTCTCCAGCGTACATGGCATTACTCTCGCTAATGTGACGGTACCATGCGCTCCCCTGCCAATAGTGCCCATAATCTCATAGCCGTGACAATAACACTCATCGGCAATGAGTTTCTTATTTCGATCCATTAACCCATCTTTGTGTTAAATTATTTTCAACGGGAGAATTCTTATGTTTAATATCGTTAAGTGGATCTTGTAACGTTGCTATGACCAATTGACCAAGTGACGTCCTGACGTTCTGGCGTCATAATAGGTAACGTCCGAGAGTGCCGAATGTCCGTTCAGGCGTGTAGGGCATAATAATAATTATAGATAACAAGTACGAGAAATGTGTACACAAAATATACATGAAAAGAACATAAAACTTACAAATCAATTATCCAAATCTACTAGGAAATAATTAACGAAACGTTGTAATGAAACAGAAAATGAATGTTTATATAATACACACACAGACGTTCTCGTAGCACATATATTCTCCTAGCTATAACATATATATCTTAATTTTTACCAGAGATTATTCTATGCAACGAAATAAATATTGCCTTGGGCCGCCCCAGCAGATGGAAACAATGGCGTTGATGCTGGGCTATGCGCGGAGAAATATAAATGTTCGATTCTCTATACACAGATCCTTGAACTGTCCGGATCTGTAGTTCAGTGGTTAACACGTTGGACTGGGAACCCAGGGATCGCATGTTCTATCTCCCTTCTGACCCTAATAAGATTCAGATGTGATTTTAAACCGAGGTCTCGAGTCGGTGCTGTACACCGTGCAAGTAAAAGAACCAGAGGAGACTCTGGAATGGGCGTCTGTCTGTAAAATTGCACTATCCTCCAAAAATCTAAAATGACTAATCTCTTCAGGAGGCGTCGCTCATATGGGCAACCGGTAGCGACGATAAATAAACGCAAAGCACACCACATATATATACCATGCATAAGTAAATACAGACGTATTTTTAAAAGGCACTGTGTCACATACAGTGTATATTACATAATATACTTGTTGTGGAATGTGTAGCCCAGTTGTAGCGCGTTCGCTTCAGATTCGAAAGGTCTTGAGTTCGAGCCCCGCTGGAGCCGTTACGAGTGTGCCATTAGGCAAGGCATTTAAATTCCACGAGAGTGATTAATATAAGTTGTAAGAATTTGTTTCGCAATCGAGCTAAAATAAATGTGTGTAAACTAATTTGCCTTTTTTACTGGTTATATATATAGCATTTAAACGTGCCTTTTTACATTTTATAAAATATAAATCCTTGCTATTTTCGCTAATATAGATATATTTATTTATACAAGCCATTATGCGATGATGATAGTGATGATGATGATGATGACCGTTTCTTTTCCCTCGCCTGCGGCGAACCATATGGGCGAGCATTCTCAGATGAATATATTTCGTGCGTTCCTAGCACCGTCGATTACTCGTGTGAAGTGTTGTTGATTTGTAGTGTTGTCTTGTAGAGTGGTGGTTTTGATGTATCCGGTGATGGTGCAGTAAAACGTGACAACTGGAGGAGGCATCTTCTACCTCTTCGTGGTAACATATCCTGCTGGTTTCTTCTTTCGTAAGGCTTTTCTTAGGGCCATCCGCCTCACTGTTGGACATCCCGCAGCAGCATATTTAAATGGATCTGATAGTTAGACACCCCGCAGCAACATATTTAAACGGATCTGACAGTTAGACATCCCGCAGCAGCATATTTAAACGGATCTGACAGTTAGACACCCCGCAGCAACATATTTAAACGGATCTGACAGTTAGACATCCCGCAGCAGCATATTTAAACGGATCTGACAGTTAGACATCCCGCAGAAGCATATTTAAACGGATCTGACAGTTAGATATCCCGCAGCAGCATATGTAAACGGATCTGACAGTTAGACATCCCGCAGCAGCATATGTAAACGGATCTGACAGTTAGACATCCCGCATCAGCATATTTAAACGGATCTGACAGTTAGACATCCCGCAGCAGCATATTTAAACGGATCTGACAGTTAGACATCCCGCAGCAACATATTTAAACGGATATGACAGTTAGACATCACGCAGCAGCATATTTAAACGGATCTGACAGTTATACCTCCCGCAGCAGCATATTTAAACGGATATGACAGTTAGACATCCCGCAGCAGCATATGTAAACGGATCTGACAGTTAGACACCCCGCAGCAACATATTTAAACGGATCTGACAGTTAGACATCCCGCAGCAGCATATTTAAACGGATCTGACAGTTAGACATCCCGCAGAAGCATATTTAAACGGATCTGACAGTTAGATATCCCGCAGCAGCATATGTAAACGGATCTGACAGTTAGACATCCCGCAGCAGCATATGTAAACGGATCTGACAGTTAGACATCCCGCATCAGCATATTTAAACGGATCTGACAGTTAGACATCCCGCAGCAGCATATTTAAACGGATCTGACAGTTAGACATCCCGCAGCAGCATATTTAAACGGATCTGACAGTTAGACCTCCCGCAGCAGCATATTTAAACGGATCTGACAGTTAGACATCCCGCAGCAGCATATTTAAACGGATCTGACAGTTGGACATCCCGCAGCAGCATATTTAAACGGATCTGACAGTTAGACATCCCACAGCAGCATATTTAAACGGATCTGACAGTTAGACATCCCGCAGCAGCATATTTAAACGGATCTGACAGTTAGACCTCCCGCAGCAGCATATTTAAACGGATATGACAGTTAGACATCCCGCAGCAGCATATGTAAACGGATCTGACAGTTGGACATCCCACATCAGCATATTTAAACGGATCTGACAGTTAGACATCCCGCAGCAGCATATTTAAACGGATCTGACAGTTATATATCCCGCAGCAGCATATGTAAACGGATCTGACAGTTAGACATCCCGCAGCAGCATATGTAAACGGATCTGACAGTTAGACATCCCGCATCAGCATATTTAAACGGATCTGACAGTTAGACATCCCGCAGCAGCATATTTAAACGGATCTGACAGTTAGACATCCCGCAGCAGCATATTTAAACGGATATGACAGTTAGACATCACGCAGCAGCATATTTAAACGGATCTGACAGTTAGACATCCCGCAGCAGCATATTTAAACGGATCTGACAGTTAGACCTCCCGCAGCAGCATATTTAAACGGATATGACAGTTAGACATCCCGCAGCAGCATATGTAAACGGATCTGACAGTTGGACATCCCGCATCAGCATATTTAAACGGATCTGACAGTTAGACATCCCGCAGCAGCATATTTAAACGGATCTGACAGTTAGACATCCCGCAGCAGCATATTTAAACGGATCTGACAGTTAGACCTCCCGCAGCAGCATATGTAAACGGATCTGACAGTTGGACATCCCGCAGCAGCATATTTAAACGGATCTGACAGTTAGACATCCCGCAGCAGCATATTTAAACGGATCTGACAGTTAGACATCCGCAGCAGCATATTTAAACAGATATGACAGTTAGACATCCCGCAGCAGCATATTTAAACGGATCTGACAGTTAGACCTCCAGCAGCAACATATTTAAACGGATCTGACAGTTCAGTTAGACATCCCACAGCAATGTGGCCAGTTGGTGAGCCGCCAGCTAGTTTTTTTTATACTTTATTTATTTTACAACGATTGCGAAGCAAGTTTTAACAACTTATATTAATCACTCTCTTTGGCTCGGATGAAAGCGTATATGTGGTCAATCGTGTGGGAGGAAACCGGAGTACCCGGAGAAAATCCACCTGTCCGTACCATCTCACATACTTCCCCGTCTGAGGATCGAATCTAACCCGGGTTGCATTGGTGAGAAGCGAGCGCGACCTTGATATTAGTAGCAGCTTATACATTAGTAACATTTAAATTAGTTTCAATATATACTTATGTGCGTATATCTGGTCCAACATATTGAACATTTTCAATGTCGCATAAAAGCGCATTTGCAAATAAAAAGAAGCTTAGAACCCGATCAGACAGAACAGAAAGTGCCATCTGATCAGGCTGTATGCTGATTGCTCTTCAGACAGTGGAGCTGAAGCACATGTCCGAATAGTAAACAACATAGATCCTGACCAGATAGAACATAACGTGTCGTCTGATCAGGCTGTATGCTAATTGCTCTTCAGATAGTGGACCTGAAACACCTGTTCGAATAGCAAACATCATAGATCCCGATCTATGTTGTGTGCACATTGCTTTGAATTTATTCGGCGCTAAAAGAGTTTAACTCTTTCAGCGCCGACTAAATTGAGAGCATGTGCAAGCAACATAGATCCAGATCAGTCGCGGCGTAACGCCGCGTCTGATCAGGATCTATGTTGTTTGCTATTCGGATAGGTGCTTCAGCTCCACTGTCTGAAGAGCAATCAACATACAGCCTGATCAGACGACACGTTCTGTTCTGTCTGATCGGGTTCTCGGCTTTTTGCAAAGTCGCTTTTATGCGACATTGGCGGTGACAGAGTTAATATAGTATTTTCGATACGAACTTGTTTCTGATTTAGCCACACTAGCTCCACTTGTGACAATAATGCTTTCAATGTTCAGTCGGTGAATTATAGTTCGATAATTCACTGAAACAATCAAATGTCATCTTATTATTTGAATTAGAATAGATCGAGTATCGATTTAGCATGTCATAATGTAGTAGGGTCCGTTTTAGCCTCCATACTTTAAACCAGTTATTCCTTGTCGAGACGCAACCGTGCGTAGCGAGTTTAGCTCGAGGATACGTGTGTGAGCGACATGTAGCGTGGTATTCCAACGCAGTCGTTTTCTATTATCGTATGATAGTCAGCCGTGTTTTTATGAAGAGAGCATTTATTATAATTATATAGTTATAGAGAATAGAACATACCATAGACGTCTTCAAACAGCATAACGTATTATTCAGGTATATATGAGGTATTGAATTGGTTGATTTGTACGCTGTAGTATTGGGTTCATTATGTTGTACGCGGGTTCGGTTCAGTTGGTCCTTTTTCGTTGGTCCTTTCCCCCCCCCCCCCGAGTCTTTTCCCTTGGTCCTGGCTGTCGGTATATCAAACCTCATCATTGCACACAACTCAACAGATGCATGTTATTTACAGTTGTCACCGGCACCAGTGAGTGAGTGGTTGAATGTATAGCGGACGGTGGAGAGAATAGCGAGAAGTGTGTTACAGAGACCATATCTCTGCGTAAGTTATTGTATTGGTCTATGTTGTATATGTCTATATTGCATATGTCTATGTTTCATCATTCATAGATGTAACATAGATTACCTCTGTGTTACTGATGTCATATATATTTAGGTAAGAGTAAGCGTTATTACGAACCACGAACCTGACGAGAGTATATATAGTGCCAATGTATATAATGTTGTTGTTAACCCAAACACAGCAAATCATCTATATATATTTGTATGACGTATATGTGAATCCTATTCTTAATGTGTGTATATATGTGTATTGTAGAACCAGAGCGTTCGAGAGGCTTGTTGTTTACACGGAGATTCAATAGATTGATGAAGCGGATAGTGTTGTCATTCTAACTGACCCCCGTAATCCGAACCCTACCACAACTCGAACATAGGCCTACAGAAAGAAAAATAAACGATTTACAAGCCAGCAAATTGCATCAATTATGTTATTACCTCAACAAAATCTTGGAGACGGGAGGGGACATCCTCACATACCCACCCACCGACCGCCACTCCAAGCTGACACCCAGCGAGATAGGCCTGTATTGTATAACATTGTCTCATTGAGTATTATCATCCAAAAGATTGTTTTAATTTCGAGGCATATTGATGCAAGGGATGGAACTCTTTCAAAGAAATTTAAACTTGCGTGTAGTAATCTCCTCTGACGGAAATTCGCAATTCGAAACCCACGTAAGCTAGCTTTACATAATTTCAAGCGTCTGCAAGAATGTTGATTTTTTTGTTTTGGGTTATTTTTCTAAAAGAAATGACATCTAATCAGGGTACGTTGCGTCTGCTGATGTTGCTAGATCGGGCTGGACTACACACATACTGGCATAGCTACCTCTCTAAGATATATCAGGAGCAATACATGTCATATAAGTCAATTATGTGACGTCACATGACTTGAGGGGTGGGCACATTATCCTAGCGTTATGGGTTTTCGCGCACACTAGCATTACACTGACCCACAGAAAAATGTAAAAATAGCAATATTAAATCTTACCTGGTATTTAAGCAATACATGTATCCATTTAGTGGGGAAAAAGGTCAAAGAGGCTTATCACCAACATCTGGAAAACATCCTAAATCTAAACAGTGCTGATGCCTCCCATCCTTACAGACCAAACACCAAGACACTTTATTCCCTCCTTAAGCAGTCCAAGCAAGACTCCAAATCAATGCCACCCCTAAAGCATGAAAACAAATTTCATCATGAAGAAGCTGCTAAAGCCACTGCACTGAACAAACAGTTTCAGTCTGTCTTCAGCTCCAAATCCCCACTAAGACGTACCTCCATTTGTAAAATGAAAATTCAGGACACGAATGGAAACCTGAATGGTCAATCCACGCCAAACAGGAATGAGATCACAGAAGTTCAAATGGCATAGGGAAACTTCTCAATAACCTGAACCCCCATAAGGCTAGTGGTCTTGACAAAATTAAGCCAATCATACTTAAAACCATGTCTAAAGAACACTCGCCTATCCTTGAAGTCTTATTCCAAAAATCCCTCAACGAAGGATCACTGCCGACCCAGTGGAAGTCGGTAAATGTTGCTCCCATTTACAAATAACAGGACTAGTCAAACCCGCCAACTATAGACCTATCTCACTGACATGTGTTCTATGCAAGGTACTAGAACATACAGTTTTCTCCTCGATAATAAAACACCTCACTAACCACAGTATTCTAGATAATAGACTCCCAGTCAGTTGTCCTTAATGGTATTAGTTCAGAGGCCATTTCGGTGTCCTCTGGAGTCCCACAGGGATCGTGCTTGGACCCCTGCTTTTCCTAGCCTACATAAACGACCTCCCACAAAACATCAGTTCCAAAGTCTGTATCTTTGCAGATGATGCTGCAGTCTATCTATCACTGACATCTGCAAATGAATCGGTCACACTCCAAAACGATCTTAAGGGATTAGAAGAGTGGGAGTTGGAGTGTGACATGGAATTTAACCCCTCCAAATGTCAAGTTATCCACGTCACCAAAAGGAAACATCCTATTCCCAGTCAATATAAACTCCATGGAGTCCTACTTGAGTCGGTCACCTCAGCCAAATACCTTGGCGTGGATATCTCGAATAACCTGTCGTGGGACACTCACAAAAAAAGGTCCAACTAAGAAAGCAAACATTAGGATTTCTACGTAGAAACTTCCAGGTCAAATCCCTTAAGTCCATGGACACTAGTGAGACCTCAGCTGGAATATGGCTCCGAGATCTGGTCGCCCCATACCCAAACATGGATAGACCAAATTGAAGGTGTCCAGCGAAGAGCAGCCCGTTGGATAAAGGCTGACTTCTATCGTACCTCTAGTGTTACAGACATGCTACGTTCCCTAAATCTACGCAGACTATATCAAAGGCGTATTGACAATAGGTTATCCTTTATGTATAAAATTCATAATGATCTTGTTGCTATTCCCATTGAAAATTACCTAGTTCCCCTCCTGTTCTGCTCGCCATTGCCATTCCTTAAGCTATAGGTTAATTACAGCAACTACAGACTACTACAAGTTTTCCTTTTTTCCAAGAACAATCTACCATTGGAACCATCTCCCGCCTGACATTGTCCATCTCCCTACCATAGAGCAATTCAATACGGCAGTTTGCCATATTGATCATGCCAGTCCCTACAGTCCCTAGTTGTTCTGCGCAGCTGCTTTTAAACTTTTACCACAACTTATTTTCATTACTTTCTTAAATTATGCTTTTAACTACTCATACTTTTAACTTCTTTGCGGTTTTTGATGTGCAACATGTCTACATCCTCGCGAGTGGTTCGACATTAAAGGAAGGAAGATAGATAGATAGATTATTTTATTGCAACAACATTTCCCCCCATAAACTGTGCTACGAAATCGTGCACGTAAAAGAACCAGATGAGACTGGATGGAATGGGTCTCTGTATATATCATTGCACTATCCTCCAAAAATCTAAAATGACTAATCTCTTCAGGAGTCATAATATCCTCCAAAAACCTAAAATGACTAATCTCTTCACGAGTCATGGCTCATATGGGCAACCGGTACCGACGATAAATAAACGTAAAACACACACACGTGCACAAATGTGCTAGTGAAGAGAAATTCAATAAGCTTTTAGCTTTCATTTCAATCCACTTGTGTACATAATTATTTGTAGTGAATTATGTTATATACTGTCGAATAAATATGTTTACACCAAATGTGCTTGTGCTTAGGAGCGGATGATCTTATGTTATATAATGTCGAATAAATATGTTTACACCAAATGTACTTTTGCTTAGGAGCGGATGATTCTTGTTATATAATGTCGAATAAATATGTTTACACCAAATGTACTTTTGCTTAGAAGCGGATGATCTTATGTTATATTATGTCGAATAAATATGTTTACACCAAATGTGCTTGTGCTTAGGAGCGGATGATCTTATGTTATATAATGTCGAATAAATATGTTTACACCAAATGTACTTTTGCTTAGGAGCGGATGATCTTGTTATATAATGTCGAATAAATATGTTTACACCAAATGTACTTTTGCTTAGAAGCGGATGATCTTATGTTATATTATGTCGAATAAATATGTTTACACCAAATGTACTTTTGCTTAGGAGCAGATGATCTTATGTTATATAATGTCGAATAAATATGTTTACACCAAATGTACTTTTGCTTAGGAGCGGATGATCTTGTTATATAATGTCGAATAAATATGTTTACACCAAATGTACTTTTGCTTAGGAACGGATGATCTTATGTTATATTATGTCGAATAAATGTTTACACCAAATGTACTTTTGCTTAGGAGCGGATGATCTTATGTTATATTATGTCGAATAAATATGTTTACACCAAATGTACTTTTGCTTAGGAGCGGATGATCTTATGTTATATAATGTCGAATAAATATGTTTACACCAAATGTACTTTTGCTTAGGAGCGGATGATCTTGTTATATAATGTCGAATAAATATGTTTACACCAAATGTACTTTTGCTTAGGAACGGATGATCTTATGTTATATTATGTCGAATAAATGTTTACACCAAATGTACTTTTGCTTAGGAGCGGATGATCTTATGTTATATTATGTCGAATAAATATGTTTACACCAAATGTACTTTTGCTTAGGAGCGGATGATCTTATGTTATATAATGTCGAATAAATATGTTTACACCAAATGTACTTTTGCTTAGGAGCGGATGATCTTGTTATATAATGTCGAATAAATATGTTTACACCAAATGTACTTTTGCTTAGGAGCAGATGATCTTATGTTATATTATGTCGAATAAATATGTTTACACCAAATGTACTTTTGCTTAGGAGCGGATGATCTTATGTTATATTATGTCGAATAAATATGTTTAAGCCAAATGTGCTTGTGCTTAGGAGCGGATGATCATAAATGTGTTTGTGCTTAGGAGCGGATGATTATAAATGTGTTTGTGCTTAGGAGCGGATGATCATAAATGTGTTTGTGCTTAGGAGCGGATGATCATAAATGTGTTTGTGCTAAGGAGCGGATGATCATAAATGTGCTTGTGCTTAGGAGCGGATGATCATAAATGTGCTTGTGCTTAGGAGCGGATGATCATAAATGTGCTTGTGCTCCTAAGGAGCGGATGATCATAATGTGCTTGTGCTTAGGAGCGGATGATCATAAATGTGCTTGTGCTTAGGAGCGGATGATCATAAATGTGCTTGTGCTTAGGAGCGGATGATCATAAATGTGCTTGTGCTCCTAAGGAGCGGATGATCATAAATGTGCTTGTGCTCCTAAGGAGCGGATGATCATAAATGTGCTTGTGCTTAGGAGCGGATGATCATAAATGTGCTTGTGCTTAGGAGCGGATGATCATAAATGGTGATTAATGTCTCTCATTTAATTTCAAATTTTACATTTTCAGTAATAATTTGTGCACGTTTGAAAATGGCATAACATGGCACCAAGCAAAGTATTGGTGGTGTTTGACTATTGTTTTAAAGGTATGATACAATAATTATGAGAGTTTATAGATTGTGGAAGAACAAGACCACAGTGTAACAATTATAGCAAAATACATGTAGATGGGAAGAGTGTAGAACATATCCCCCCAGACATATTCCCCCATGTTTTTGGACACAGACGGATAATTATTATAATCCCCCCAAATAAAATTGAAGGAATGCCAAAATCCCTCCTCCAGATTCAAGGTAGGACCCTAAACATCACCCTAACGATAACCAAATGCTAACACTAACCTTATTAGACAGGGTGTGTGTGTTTTACGTTTATTTATCGTCGCTACCGGTTGCCCATATGAGCGACGCCTCCTGAAAAGATTGGTCATTTTAGATTTTGGAGGATAATGCATGATATAGACACAGGGATTCGGCACGTTTGGGGGTACTAGTATATATATTTAAGTACAGGGATTCTACTCTGTGAGATGTCAGATTTCGCATCGATCAGTAAAATGGCCATATCTGAAACAATTTTGTACAAAGCTGTCCAAATATAACGCCTATCCTGAGTCTTTATATTGTTCTTCAAATAAAACACAACTTTAAGCTGCATGCATGTATACTTTGCAAACAATTGCCACATACATTTGCCATAGCAGGTCACATTTCCATACTAGGACACGGGTTCTGTCAGCAACAAAAAAAAATCTTCCGACGGGAGAGTTTTAACTGTGAATAACATTATCAATAAAATGTGTTTACACTAACGTGTAGGTTTATTCGGCAAAAATGTACGTCAAAAAGAGATTTCGTAGCATTTTCAATTTGTCAAATTGTCAATGTATGTCGTATTGGTGATGTCGTCAAGAGGTGCTTCTATGAGGGAAAGGGTTAACTTAAGGTCCCGATCGTGAGTAGTGTAGATAAGCGGATTCTATAATTGTAGGTGTACGCAGTCTTGTAAGCGTAATCCTATAATTAACAGTTTTTAGTGCAAATTGAACAGTTGATTGAACTAATGAATGTTACTCTCCTCGAGTGCATTGTCAGGTTGTCTTGGTAATATATCATTGAAACTGTCTAATTCTGGAAATGATAACAAGTGGATGTGTGTGTTTTACGTTTATTTAGCGTCGCTACCGGTTGCCCATATGAGCGACGCCTCCTGAAGTGATTAGTCATGTTAGATTTTTGGAGGATAGTGCAATGATACAGACAGAGACCCATTCCAGAATCTCCTCTGGTTCTTTTACGTGCATGGTGTACAGCAACGTCACAAGACCTCAGTTTAATGTCCCATCTGAAAGACTGTTGATTTTATTAGGGTCAGATGGGGGATCGAACCTGTGATCCCTGGATTACCAGTCTAGCATGTTACCACTGGACTACAGAACCGTCTTGTCACAAACAGGCAAAGACTGTTTGACATGATATATATTTACGCCATCTATCTCTATTGAATCACTTGTATATTTATTATGATGTTAAATTGCTTAATAATAAAAGTGTCCGCTGTTTAATGAAGTACGTCCGATGAAATGTGTGATAGTGGCACTATTTATATGTTACTTAATGTCACCAGTTAACTGTTTGACACTGCGGGCAAAATACCGGCTGGTATGCTATATGGTCTTCATGACTTATCTGAAAAATCAAACAATTCACAACTCTCAACAAATTAAATTACCACCATTAAACCTCCGAGCTGATGGGATGTTGTTTGTTTGTTCTTACTAAACGAGGGCTTCGGGTTAAGATTTAAATCTGCCACCATTTCTTCTGTTGAAATAAATGGATATTGTATTTGGGTCTTGACACAATGTATATTCTGCGGTTTTGTTCCGGTGTAATGCAGATATTCTATAACAAATGTAAATTGTGAATTAATTTATCGCTACTCTCACGACAAAATACCATTTTGTGCTGTTACAAGGTAAAAAGAAAATATTTGAAAATTGTCACTTGACCGTACCATAATTGGATAATGTTTTATAATAGAGAGAAAACAACTTGTTAAAATTGCTCTTTTGTTCATCAGTGATAGATTTTTATCTAAATTCCATAAGGCAATTATAATGCTTTAAAAATTGCTTTTCAAATGTCGCTTTCATTTTTGCTTAATTATTTTCACTTTGTTAGCTTTAAGAACATTACCGTTGTGCTACTGTGATTTTGGTAATCAGACGGATATATGATCATGCGCAGCGCCTAATACTTATATTGGTTTATATTCAATTTCTTTAATTATAATTGTTGGCTGGATAACCGAATCAATACATCATGTAAGTCTCTGTCTGTCTGTCTGTCTCTGTCTGTCTGTCTGTCTGTCTGTCTGTCTGTCTGTCTGTCTGTCTGTCTGTCTGTCTGTCTGTCTGTCTGTCTGTCTGTCTGTCTGTCTGTCTGTCTTGTAAGCCTAGTTAAACTAGGGTTAATTGATAATGTACAATAACTAGAAAGTGAATCTTGGTGAATGTTTCCATGGGCAGTTTCTATCCTGTGACTTTCAACACTACAGGCCTCTAAATAGACTTACAAAAAGTGTAGATCCAGATGAGCCGGCTCGTAATGAGCCGTCTCATCAGGATCTGCACTTTTTGCTAGTAATAATTATTGCTATATTTAGATAAAATTACCCATTTTGATAAATCAACTGGTCCAAAGGTAATTTTCTTATTAATTTAATGGTCTAAAATATCATGCACCAGTCCATGTCAGTTACTTAGGGTTGAATGGGTTAATATCATACACCAGTCCATGTCAGTTACTTAGGGTTGAATGGGTTAATATCATACACCAGTCCATGTCAGTTACTTAGGGTTGAATGGGTTAATATCATACACCAGTCCATGTCAGTTACTTAGGGTTGAATGGGTTAAGGGTTATATAAATCATTGAACATTTGACACGGTGATTGTTGCCATTAAAGATGTATGGTAGATGATACTTGTTTGTTTCAGTGTATGATAAAATTAAATTTCACCGAATGAATATTGAAAGCAATATCATCACTCGTAGCTTTCTATGATCATAAGTGAAGTATAGTTCGATCATTCACATAAACGAACACATTTTTCTGTTATTTGAGACTGAACAGTGTTTTTATGATAGAAAACGATGCAACTGTACGCTAATTGGCGCATAGAACACGTTTGCAACATGCAGCGGCTAGGAACCAGTCATATGGCATGGAGATATAAAATGTGTTATTCCACTGTCTTAATATTGCAACATGCAGCGTCTAGGAACCAGTCATATGGCATGGAGATATAAAATGTGTTATTCCACTGTCTTAATATTGCAACATGCAGCGTCTAGGAACCAGTCATATGGCATGGAGATATAAAATGTGTTATTCCACTGTCTTAATATTGCAACATGCAGCGGCTAGGAACCAGTCATATGGCATGGAGATATAAAATGTTTTATTCCACTGCCTTAATATTGCAACATGCAGCGGCTAGGAACCAGTCATATGGCATGGAGATATAAAATGTGTTATTCCACTGCCTTAATATTGCAACATGCAGCGGCTAGGAACCAGTCATATGGCATGGAGATATAAAATGTGTTATTCCACTGTCTTAATATTGCAACATGCAGCGTCTAGGAACCAGTCATATGGCATGGAGATATAAAATGTGTTATTCCACTGTCTTAATATTGCAACATGCAGCGGCTAGGAACCAGTCATATGGCATGGAGATATAAAATGTTTTATTCCACTGCCTTAATATTGCAACATGCAGCGGCTAGGAACCAGTCATATGGCATGGAGATATAAAATGTGTTATTTCACTGTCTTAATATTGCAACATGCAGCGTCTAGGAACCAGTCATATGGCATGGAGATATAAAATGTGTTATTCCACTGTCTTAATATTGCAACATGCAGCGGCTAGGAACCAGTATTATGGCATGGAGATATAAAATGTGTTATTCCACTGTCTTAATATTGCAACATGCAGCGGCTAGGAACCAGTCATATGGCATGGAGATATAAAATGTGTTATTCCACTGCCTTAATATTGCAACATGCAGCGGCTAGGAACCAGTCATATGGCATGGAGATATAAAATGTGTTATTCCACTGCCTTAATATTGCAACATGCAGCGGCTAGGAACCAGTCATATGGCATGGAGATATAAAATGTGTTATTCCACTGTCTCAATATTGCAACATGCAGCATCTAGGAACCAGTCATATGGCATGGAGATATAAAATGTGTTATTCCACTGTCTTAACATTGCAACATGCAGCGGCTAGGAACCAGTCATATGGCATGGAGATATAAAATGTGTTATTCCACTGCCTTCAACCAGCTGGACTGGTAATCCAGGGATAGCAGGTTCGATCCGCCGTCTGACCCTAGAAAAATGAACAGTCTTTCAGATGGGACGTTAAACCGAGGTCTCGTGTCGGTGCTTTATACCGTGCACGTAAAAGAACCAGAAGAGACTCTGGAATGGGTCTCTGTCTGTATCATGCACTATCCTCCAAAATCTAAAATGACTAATCTCTTCAGGAGGCGTCGCTCATATGGGTAACCGGTAGCAACGATAAATAAACGTAGAACACACACCTTCAACCAGCATGTAATTAATAAATGATATATACTTGGAATATTAGCTTCTTAATGATTTACTAATAACAGATCAAAGCCGAAGACACATTACCTTTTATCCTATTGATTCTTAGAGGTTAAGCTCCGAGTAAGAAAAACATGTTTTCTAATTGGAGAAGATATCTTATTATACTGTTAAAATATTGTTCATCTACCGAAGGATTGAATAGTGTAAGTGAAAAGATACTCCATATTGTCATTTTTACCCATAATGCATTGTTCAAATATTGTGGTAACATATGTAGTAGTAAGCTGAAGACATGGCAAGTGCCTTTCGACCTATATTAACCCATTTGAGTCCGCCTCTGTGGTCGAGTGGTTAAGGTCGCTGACTTGTATACCACTGTAACCTATCATCACTGATAGTCACGGTTTCGAGTCCCGCTCAGGCCGTGTCTCATTTATATGAAAAAGTTGGCAGTTTCTTACGGAGGTTGGTGCACTAAGTACTAGTTAACCGCTGAAGCCTGCCTGCCCAGAAAGGTGTGGTTAGGTAAACTGCCTGTCACTCAAATGGGCAACCGGTAGAGACATTAAATAAACATAAATAAAAAACATACCATCGTTCTGGCAGGGCTCAATCTCATAACCCCTTGGTTCTAGGTTCAATCTCATAACCCCTTGGTTTTAGGTTCAATCTCATAACCCCTTGGTTTTAGGTTCAATCTCATAACCCCTTGGTTTTAGGTTCAATCTCATAACCCCTTGGTTTTAGGTTCAATCTCATAACCCCTTGGTTTTAGGTTCAATCTCATAACCCCTTGGTTTTAGGTTCAATCTCATAACCCCTTGGTTTTAGGTTCAATCTCATAACCCCTTGGTTTTAGGTTCAATCTTGTAACCCCTTGGTTTTAGGTTCAATCTTGTAACCCCTTGGTTTTAGGTTCAATCTTGTAACCCCTTGGTTTTAGGTTCAATCTTGTAACCCCTTGGTTTTAGGTTCAATCTCATAACCCCTTGGTTTTAAGTTCTACGAGGGAGAAGTTTATTGACTCGGCAATGTGTCCTTGAAGGACTGACAGCCTGATTAGCGCAGTTGTTAGCACGATCGCTTCTCACTAATGCAACAAGGGTTCAATCCTCGGACCGGGAAGTATCACTGCATGTGAGATGATGGTACGATGGTCGCAATATTGGCAGCTGGGTTTTCTCTGGGTACTACGGTGTCCTCCCACACAAATAACCATATACATGCTTTCACCCACGCCATCGAGAGTTGTTTACCTTTAAAATACTAATCACAACTAAAGTTGCTTTTGCAAACAGCATAGAGCCACGTTTGGTGCAAATTTTGTTCTGTCTGATCAGGTCTACACTGTTTGCTATTCGGATAGTGGTGCTAAAACACCTGGTTGAATAGCAAACAACATAGATCCTGATCAGACGTAGCATTTGCACATTCCTTCCAATTGATCTGGCATCTTAAGGGTTAATAGAAGTTATTAAAGCTTGTTTCATAATCGTTGTAAAATATAAAACAGGTGTCCTTCACACAGTTGATATGCAAACATGTCTCCTTTAGCTCAAAATGAACATACCAGGCCTGGAGGTTATATAACATCTTTTCTCCATTCTCAAACTCGGTCTCAATCATTCTGATTGGTTGAGCTGAGCGCAAATCTCGGACTCGCCCAATCAAATCACCAGATTTTTTTTAAACATTATTTATTTTACAACGATTGCGAAACAAGTTTTAACAACTTATATTAATCACTCTCGTTGGCGCGGATGAAAGTGTAAATGTAGTCATTCGTGTGGGGAGGAAACCGGAGTGCCGGGAGAAAACCCACCTGTCCGATCTGGCGACCACCTAATCTTGAGTTTGAGATCTAAGTAAAATTTTATAACCTTCAAGGCCAGCTAGGTGTTCATTAAGTTTGAGATCTAGGTAAAGTTTTATAACCTTCAGGCCAGCTAGGTGTTCCTCTGGACAGTACATCAAGTTTGAGATCTAGGTAAAGTTTTATAACCTCCAGGCCAGCTAGGTGTTCCTCTGGACAGTTCATTAAATTTGAGATCTAGGTAAAGTTTTATAACCTTCAGGCCAGCTAGGTGTTCCTCTGGACAGCACATCAAGTTTGAGATCTAGGTAAAGTTTTATAACCTTCAGGCCAGCTAGGTGTTCCTCTGGACAGTACACCAGTCACAGCACTAGAAACCGGCTACAAACTGTATTTCATTCTAACATAGATGAATTCAACAACTCTGGTTGTAAAAGTAGTGTTTGTTTATTATATGTTTATTATAGTGCCTATTGAAAGGGCCAGTCATTTCTGACTTATCAGACACCTCCTGAATATGGTTCCCGAATCATATCCTTGAAGGCCAGGCGCCAGTCTGATAGGCAATCGGTAATAAGCTTTCGATTAAATCCATTTTCATTCTGTATATACAATAGATATGTACTGTACATTATGAATGAATAAATATGTTTATGCCAACCATTAGCTAGCTGGCGGCTCAACATCGGGCCATATCAGAATGAACCCCTAACGAGGCTCAAACCTTCGACCCTCCCTCTCCTTAGGCAGATGCCTGCACCACTAGGCCACAGAGACAGTTGTATCAAACTTGAGTCATTTGTTACACAAAACAATGATTCACCGAACGCCTGCTCGGATTAACACACAATGCATTATGTTCATTGATACAATTAATTTAACCATTACTTGCATGTCTCATGTTTCCAAATGTGGATTTATGTATACAAAATCACAAAAATATAAACAGTGACTATGATTGTTTACACCCAGGCTGTTGGTTCATGCAATGTTTATTGCAATAGTCCAGGTGTGTATAAAGCGTAATGGTTAGAAGGCATGTTTTAATGAGCAAGTCGTAAAGTCTTAAGTTTGCTTTAAGAACATTGGAAGACGGGTCACTGATCCATTGTTTAACACGTTGGACTGCGAATCCAGGGATTGTGGAAGTCGTGATAGCGCAGTGGATGCGTGTTCGCTTCAGGTGAGCGAAAGGTCAGGAGTTCGAGACCCGCTGGAGCTGTTATGATTGTACCTCTTTGAGGGCATTTAAATTTCACATTGCCTCTTCTCTCTTTCGTGGCGATGGATTCCATCAGGAATGAGGTCTCGAGAGTGATTAATATAAGTTATAAGAACTTGTTTCGCAATCGAGCTAAAATAAATTTGTAGAAACTAAGCTAATCCAGGGATTGCAGGTTTGAACCGACCTTAACAATATTCAGTCTTTTAGTTGGGACTATAAACCGCGGTATCGTGTATCGGTGCTAAACATCGGGTATTGTAAAAGAACAAGGAATGGTTCTGGAAGTGGAGCGTCTTCTGTATCTTGCTTGCACTATCCTCCAATACCATATGACCTCGCCTATAAGACGATCTCGACTATAAGACGATGCCTAACTTTGGTCTTGAGTAAGTGGTATTTTGCATAGACCCGCGTATAAGACAGGTTGAGAAAATGAAACTTGTTATTTTACTAATTACTTACTCCCACAATAAAACCATATATAAAAAAACATATAACCTAACATAACGGTACGTTCAATGTACTAACCAAACATAGTGGTACGTTCAATGTACTAACCAAACATAGCGGTACTTTCAATGTACTAACCAAACATAGTGGTACGTTCAATGTACTAACCAAACATAGCGGTACTTTCAATGTACTAACCAAACAGCGGTACTTTCAATGTACTAACCAAACATAGTGGTACATTCAATGTACTAACCAAACATAGTGGTACGTTCAATGTACTAACCAAACATAGCGGTACTTTCAATGTACTAACCAAACATAGCGGTACATTCAATGTACTAACCAAACATAGCGTTACTTTCAATGTACTAACCAAACATAGTGGTACGTTCAATGTACTAACCAAACATAGCGGTACTTTCAATGTACTAACCAAACATAGTGGTATGTTCAATGTACTAACCAAACATAGTGGTATGTTCAATGTACTAACCAAACATAGCGTTACTTTCAATGTACTAACCAAACATAGTGGTACGTTCAATGTACTAACCAAACATAGCGGTACGTTCAATGTACTAACCAAATATAGTGGTACGTTCAATGTACTAACCAAACATAGTGGTACGTTCAATGTACTAACCAAACATAGTGGTGCATTCAATGTACTAACCAAACATAGTGGTACGTTCAAAGGACTAACCTACAATAGCGGTACTTTCAATGGACTAACGTAACAGTACTTTCAATGGACTAACCTAACAGTACTTTCAATGGACTAACCTAACAGTACTTTCAATGGACTAACCTAACAGTACTTTCAATGGACTAACCAAACAGTACTTTCAATGGACTAACCAAACAGTACTTTCAATGGACTAACCTAACAGTACTTTCAATGGACTAACCTAACAGTACTTTCAATGGACTAACCAAACAGTACTTTCAATGGACTAACCAAACAGTACTTTCAATGGACTAACCTAACAGTACTTTCAATGGACTAACCAACAGTACTTTCAATGGACTAACCAAACAGACTTCAATGGACTAACCAAACAGTACTTTCAATGTACTAACCTAACAGTACTTTCAATGTACTACCACTACTTTCAATGTACTAACCTAACAGTACTTTCAATGTACTAACCTAACAGTACTTTCAATGTACTAACCTAACGGTACTTTCAATGTACTAACCTAACTGTACTTTCAATGGACTAACCAAACAGTACTTTCAATGTACTAACCTAACAGTACTTTCAATGGACTAACCTAACAGTACTTTCAATGGATTAATTTCTGCCTATTAAATGGAAATATAAAGCAGTGGTAGCAATGGACAGTGGATCAAACAATGACATAGATACAGCGTTTTGTACAACTCTCCAGGTTGTTTGTAAATGCACAATCGCAAGGAATATATAGCGTTTTGTACAACTCTCCAGGTTGTTTGTAAATGCACAATCGCAAGGAATATACAGCGTTTTGTGCAACTCTCCAGGTTGTTTGTAAATGCACAATCGCAAGGAATATATATCGCTTTGTACAACTCTCCAGGTTGTTTGTAAATGCACAATCGCAGGGAATATATATCGTTTTGTACAACTCTCCAGGCTGTTTGTAAATGCACAATCGCAAGGAATATATATCGCTTTGTACAACTCTCCAGGTTGTTTGTAAATGCACAATCGCAAGGGATAGATATTGTTTTGTACAACTCTCCAGGTTGTTTGTAAATGCACATTCACAAGGGATATATATTGTTTTGTACAACTCTCCAGGTTGTTTGTAAATGCACATTCACAAGGGATATATATTGTTTTGTACAACTCTCCAGGTTGTTTGTAAATGCACATTCACAAGGGATATATATTGTTTTGTACAACTCTCCAGGTTGTTTGTAAATGCACAATCGCAAGGAATATATATCGCTGTTTCTTTTTCTCCACAATACTTGGATTAAAAAAATGTATGAAAATATGAAATATGTAATGAGGCCGTATGAATTTCAAAACTCCCCCATTCTGGGATTAACCCTTTCAACCCCACAGGCCTCTAAATAGGCTTATGAAAAGTGTAGATCCAGATGAGCCAGCTCGTAACGATCAGGATCTGCACTTTTTTGCCAGTAATAATTATTACTATTTTTAGATAAAATTACCCATTTTGATAAATGAACTGATCCAAATGTAATTTTGTTATTAATTTATTGGTCTAAAAATATCATGGACCAGTCCATGTCAGTTACTTGGGGTTGAAAGGGTTAAAGAGACAGTTGGAAAGTCTGTACTCTGTCAATTTGTATATCATAAGTATTTAACAATTACCTGTAGCATTTATGAAATATTAACTTGTAATATAGTGAAATTAAAAAATGGATTCATTAAATTTAATTAGTTCCAGATCAAAGGTATCAATTTTGAAAAATGGCTTGCAATTAATTGCTTGCTGAATATAAATGGATGGATAAATGATCAATTCAAAATCCTGTAAGTAGGTTACATTATTATGTTGAAGAGCCAATTTTAATTAAACTTCACCATTTCCTCTTCCTTTGCTTTACAAATATCTCTAATATTTGCCTAATTTGTGAGATTATTGTGCTGATATGGAATCCAAAGTTATTTTGATTTTTAAAGCCCCTTAACCCTTTCCTTCATAGAGATTTAGGTTAATATACTATTATATCTCCATACAAACGACAGCCATTTAGCTATCATGCAGTGGATAAGTACTCGCCATATCTATCCCACCTCCATAGATATTACTGCGACTACATGAGATTCTGGCCTTTATAATGAACGTGTGTTTTATCGTCGCTACCGGTTGCCCATATGAGCGATGCCTCCTAAAGAGATTAGTCATTTTAGATTTTTGGAGGATAGTGCAATGATACAGAGAGAGACCATTCCAGATTCTTCTCTGGTTCTTTTACGTGCACGGTGTAAAGCACCGACATGAGACCTCGGTTTAACGTCCCATCTGAAAGACTTTATTTTATTAGGGTCAGACGGGGGGGGATCGAACCTGCGATCCCTGGATTACCAGTCCAGCGTGTTACCACTGGACTACAGATCCGTCTATAATGAACATTGGTTTGGCTACTACATTGTCAATGTATGTCGTATTGTTAATGGCGTCAAGAGGTGCTTCTATGAGGGAAAGGGTTTATGAACATTGGTTTGGCTACTACATTGTCAATGTATGTCGTATTGGTAATGGCGTCAAGAGGTGCTTCTATGAGGGAAAGGGTTTATGAACATTGGTTTGGCTACTACATTGTCAATGTATGTCGTATTGGTAATGGCGCTAATCGGACATCCTTAAGTTGTTAAAGCTTGTTTCGCAATCGTTGTAATAGAAATAATATTCCTACTGAAGGTATTTTACAAATCAATTTTTACTTTGATAAGGAGTATAAGTGGTTCATAGAGTAGGACAAACTTTATCTCTGAACATTTACCTAATCAGACTGCCATATCTAAACATGTCCACCTTCTAAGTTTTATTTATTTTGCAAAGATTGCTAAACAAGCTTAAACAGCTTATATTAATCACTATTGTTGGCGTGGATGAAAGCATAAATGTGGTCATTCGTGTGGGAGGAAACCGGAGTACTCGGAGAAAACCATCTGTCCCATCTTGTGACTACCATACCATCTCACATACTTCCCGGTCTGAGGATCGAACCCGGGTTGCATTGGTGAGAAGCAAGCATGTTAACCACTACTCTAATCAGACAGCTGACAACCGGACATGCATGCCCACCTTACAGGAGAGTGTGGGTGGAGGGAGGGAGGGAGGGAGGGGGTGGAGCGCTAATATCATCTCCCATATTTTTTTTACTTTTTACCACTTCTCTGAGCACAATATTTTGTTAAGGCCAAAAAAAAAAAATGTTAGGTAGGTAGTGATTGTTTTTTTTATTTTGATTTTTTTATAAGCCTAGCTTACCAGAAAGTCACCGTAAAGGATTACAACTTGCATCTATAACCGATAGTTCGCACAACCTACACTATTTACATTCATTGCTTTGACTTGTCAGCTATTTTGATGGGCAAACTTCATAAAATCTAATTGAATAAAAATCAGAAATCAATTTTCAGCCAGCTTGATATAAAAGAAATGAAATGAAATCATGATGCAGATATTAAATGCATTTCAAATACCTGCATTTAGCACTATAGATCTACAGGAAATGTTCTTGTTTAGTACACATGTGAAATTGTGTGTGTGTTTTACGTTTATTTATCGTCGCTACCGGTTGCCCATATGAGCGATGCCTCCTGAAGAAATTAGTTATTCTTTTACGTGCACGGTGTAAAGCACCGACATGAGACCTTGGTTTAACGTCCCATTTGAAAGACTGTTAATTTTATTAGGGTCAGACGGGGGATCGAACCTGCGATCCCTGGATTACCAGTCCAGCGTGTTACCACTGGACTACATATCCGTCGAAATTGTGTTTTGATATCATTTTATATACAAAGTATCTTTTTAAAAACAATTGCCCACCATAATTGCATCTAATTAAAGCAATGGAGTTAAATAATTGTGTAATGGGAATTACCTAGTAGTACATGTACGTAGTTGTATTTTCAGAATTATATGATAGTGTTTATATGAGCCCTGCTGTGAAATTTCCAACCACAATACAATTGCAAAAAGTGTAGACCCAGATCGGATGACACATTTACAAATCTCATAGCAGGGGGAAAATAAAGATTTTATCAGTTTCATACTACATAGCTATACTGAAAACCATGCAGATCCAGATCAAAAGCGATCTGCACTGTTAGATGTGTAAAACTGCATCAGTTCAAGTGATACATGATACTTCACTTTGTGGTATTCTTTCCATATGGTCTATGAACAATGGTTTGTTTGCCATTGCCCAAGCACAGATCGCATATTGGCAATACAGTTTTATACAATTTTTTCAACTCCTGGTCTACTTCGGCACCAGAGCTTCCACAATGGCAACAAATGTCCACTGGCCCCAAAGAAGCTCCATAATAGCAGATCTCCACTGTGGTTGCACATTCCAGTGGCCGACATTTCACATCCAACGCAAAAGTGGGCTCCTTCACATCAACGGTACCACACGTAAAGTCACTCTCGTTCAGGTCAGCCAAAGACGTTTTTTGGCTTCCTGTCAGTCTGTGTTTACTGTACACAACTCTAGGTTTTCGACACTCTATACACTCAACGTAAGCTCTAGCATTCTGTGTTGTATACAGGTGTGAATAATATTCAGATTCATTGCCTTCACAAACATTCGGTGTTGTTTGCCGTTTCTTTCCTTTCTGATTTTGAGGGTTCTTTGCTTTGATAGATGGTCTAGCCAACTCTGTTGTGTCCATGTTTTTTTACAGTTTCATACTTCAGATAGTGTTTACCACTATCATCAAGCATAGGGTCAGGCAACCATGCTATTTGATCAGATTTGCTTGGACTACAGCAAGCTGGGTTTTGACATTTCCTGATCTGAAATATGTAATGTCTTTCACGGCAGTGATCAGACACCCATTGAACTGATTTTTGCTTGCGTGCACCTTCTGAGGTTTGCCAGTATCAAGTGTAGGAAATAGTTCACGCAAATGGCGCTGCATGATGTCAATATCACCTTCACTAACAGGATCAATGACTTGGAACGGTTCCTCTTTCAACTTGAGTCTCAAAAAACGGTTTCTCACTGTTGACTGTACAGGTTCAATGAACTGTTTCCATGTGTCTTTAACTTCTGGTTGTTTTCTGGCTAATTCTCTGAGTTCAGCCATGCTGCCACACTTCTTGACGACCTTTTCACCTTCTTCATCCAATGATTTTCTTTCTAATGATCAATTCTGCAAACCTAAGTTTAAAATTGACATGATACGTTCTGCTGCATTCGTCCAGCTGTGCCCCGGGGCACATCGAGCATGCACTAACAAGTCTAAGTCAAGCTCTTTGAAGATACAAATGTTGGAACATTTAACACTCTCCAAATTGTTTCGCTGATTTTTTTCCCAGCCCGATATCGCTTAAAAAGTTGTAGGGTCGGGGCCAAAATTTAGGGTAGGTCGGGAAACCGGAAACAAGCATATTTTTTTTATTACGCCTAAGTTAACTATTTCAGTACCAAGGTATTAATCAAACTGAATTTGTCACATACCGGTACTTACACAATTTGTTCAATTTACATTGCGTGCATTAACAAATTCCATTAACTCTCTCCGGAACAATTCATGGACTGTTACTGAGTTATAGTAATTCATGATTACATGCCACTAGAGCCATGTTTATTAATCGGACAGGATAATTCCAACGAAATGACAGAAAGTATGTATGTATGTATGTATGTGTGTTCCATTAATGTCAAACCCCTTGCGGGGACCTAGACATGTTTTCCTGGGCAGGCTTAGCCGACCTAAGCAATTAACCAGTACTAAGCAATGTGTGTGAGGTGCCTTGCTCAAATGACACTACATACGTGGCCTGACCGAGTATCGAACCCGGGACCGTTTGATTCCAAGTCCGATGCTCTACCACTGGACCACGGACGCCACACTAGTGAGAAATGTATAGTAAAACATCCAGCCAAGGGAACCACAGAATTAAGTGGCTGCTTAGCACAGGTGGCTGCTTAACCCATTCAACACCAAGTAACTCACATGGACTCGTCCATGATATTCATAAACCAATAAACGAATCAGAAAATCACATTTGGACCAGTTCATTTATCAAAATGGGTAATTATGTCTAAAAATAGTAATATTACTGGCAAAAAGTGCAGATCCTGATGCGGCTGGCTCGTCACGAGCCGCCTCATCTGGATCTACACTTTTTGTAAGCCTATTTAGAGGTCTGTGGTGTTGAAAGGGTTAACCGTTGGCAATCTGTAGTCGAAATGAACAGATAACAAATTATTTTTCCGAGAAAGTATGTTTTGTGACATTTCATTCAATTTGTTCCATCCTACTTTCTAGGAAAAGTAAGAAAAATATTACACATTTGTTATCTGCTCATTTCGCCTACAGCGTGCTAGAGGTTAAATACAGATCGGATGCTTAATAAAGGTGACCACTAACACAGGTTTGACTGTACATGTACTGTAGTGCGATATAGATCGGATGCTTAATAAAGGTGACCACTAACACAGGTTTGACTGTACTGTAGTGCGATATAGATCGGATGCTTAATGAAGGTGAGCACTAACACAGGTTGGACTGTACTGTAGTGCGATACAGATCGGATGCTTAATAAAGGTGACCACTAACACAGGTTTGACTGTACTGTAGTGCGATACAGATCGGATGCTTAATAAAGGTGACCACTAACACAGGTTTGACTGTACATGTACTGTAGTGCGGTATGTAATTTACAAGACACATGTTACATTATGATTGAATAGCAGTGTACATTACATATTACACATAGATATACCAGTCGCCATCATTGATTGAGGTCACAATGATTGATTATCAGGTCGACAAATTTTGCTAGTTTTCTTATATTTACCATTATTTTAAATAAAGAGACCAATTGTTCTTATTTTCTCCTCTCTCTCTCTCTCTCTCTCTCTCGCTCTCGCTGGTGTGTTTATACAGTCAACTAGTACAGATAAATTGATATATCCCCAATTTGTGATATAAATGTAATCTTGTATATTTCAGGACTTTATGAGGTATAGTTGAAAATTCCTCGGCTACAGATCAATCCTGATCAATGTCCACAATGATGTAGATATTTCATAGTTAATTTTCCTTTCAGAAGATAAGGATTACGGATCGTTGCTAAGGAGTGTCGTCACACATGTCTGTAGAGTGTCCGTCTGCCTTCACACGTCACATGGATTATAGGTACAGTAAACTCTTAGTTTAAACAATATTTATTTCTTTGAATATACATAGTCTAGTATACATAATATGTACATACATGTAGGATTGAGGAGAAAGCAACTTGCTTATATGGTTACACTATTTTCTTGTTCTTGTTCTTGCTATCAGCACCCTGGATTTTGTAAATAAGTGCTGGTTTAACCTCAGATAAGGCTGAAGAGGGTTTTTACCCAAATGATTAGGGCAAATGATTGGGGCATTGATATATTTGATCAATGTTTAGAAGGATGGATTTCTTAGGATTTCTTAAAAATGTTTATTAAAAGGATGGATTTCTTAAAAATGTTTTAAAAGGATGGATTTCTTAAAAATGTTTAAAAAGATGGATTTCTTAAAAATGTTTAAAAAGATGGATTCTTAAAAATGTTTAAAAGGATGGATTTCTTTACTGCAAACCTTACGTAAAACTGATTTTGTAACAAATACAATTGTATGATAGCAACTTGTTTAGAAATTGTGAGAATCAGTTTGTACAGGAATATACATCTACCTTTAAAGGATTCAACAATTGTTTTAACAGTTGACAAATAAATGAATTCATAGGTTTATCGCTTACTTAGGAACTTGTGCATATAGGGCCCTGAGCAGAATTATATTGCCTAGAGATAGCAATCTGAATGTGATTAAAAATTGTTGATGGACATTAACAGTAGCTGATAGGGATCCTATACAAGGGAATATTGAGTTCATTTTCATATACGGTTCGGTTCGGTTCGACCAGAACAACTAAAGGTAAGTAAAGCTAAATACTATGTTTAATATAAAGATACAGTTTCTTACATACTATTTCTGCTACTGTAAGAATTACTTAGGAAGGTGGGGGTGGGGGATGCAGCTGGCATGGGATCATGGGTTAACCCTTTCAACACCACAGGACTCTCAATAGGCTTAGAAAAAGTGTAGATCCAGATGAGCCGGCTCGTTTTTTTAATTTTTTTTTTTTTTTAGGGAGAAGTGGGCCCCCAGAGGGCGAAGTCAGGGTCCCTAGGGCGACAATTTCGCCCACATCGCCCTCTAGAATGATCCCTGACGAATAATCAATTAGTAATACGCTTTCAATCGCGCCAACTAAAGTGATTAATATAAGTTGTTGAAGCTTGTTTCACAATCGTTGTAAAATAAATAAAGCCGTAAGGATATAATGAAATTCACCTGTTGTTGTTGTTGTTGTTGTTGTACAAGTGTGAGTTTGCATTATTGATATTGATTGATTGATTGATTTTTAATAGTAATTTTATTGTATTTTACTTCTTGTAGTTCAAAGGAGCTCAAAGTCATAAATAAAGCTAGAATTAAAGATATATGGTTTTAATTCATGTAATGGATTTCTTTGTCATTCTTTTAATTTCCTTTTTGTTTTTTCTATTATTTCCCCAACTACAAAATAAAAACAGTGTGTTGCTATGATATTACTGCCTCGTAGAAATGTGACTGCATGCCTCTGATGTCATAGAAATGTGACTGCATGTCTCTGATGTCATAGAAATGTGACTGCATGTCTCTGATGTCGTAGAAATGTGACTGCATGCCTCTGATGTCGTAGAAATGTGACTGCATGCCTCTGGTGTCATAGAAATGTGACTGCATGCCTCTGATGTCGTAGAAATGTGACTGCATGCCTCTGGTGTCATAGAAATGTGACTGCATGCCTCTGATGTCATAGAAATGTGACTGCATGCCTCTGATGTCATAAAAATGTTACTGCATGCCTCTGATGTCATAGAAATGTTACTGCATGCCTCTGATATCATAGAAATGTGACTGCATGTCTCTGATGTCATAGAAATGTGACTGCATGTCTCTGATGTCATAGAAATGTGACTGCATGCCTCTGGTGTCATAGAAATGTGACTGCATGCCTCTGATGTCGTAGAAATGTGACTGCATGCCTCTGGTGTCATAGAAATGTGACTGCATGCCTCTGATGTCATAGAAATGTGACTGCATGCCTCTGATGTCATAAAAATGTTACTGCATGCCTCTGATGTCATAGAAATGTTACTGCATGCCTCTGATATCATAGAAATGTGACTGCATGTCTCTGATGTCATAGAAATGTGACTGCATGTCTCTGATGTCATAGAAATGTGACTGCATGCCTCTGGTGTCATAGAAATGTGACTGCATGCCTCTGATGTCGTAGAAATGTGACT
This sequence comes from Archivesica marissinica, assembly GCA_014843695.1. Taxonomy (NCBI): domain Eukaryota; kingdom Metazoa; phylum Mollusca; class Bivalvia; order Venerida; family Vesicomyidae; genus Archivesica; species Archivesica marissinica. Next base: position 28,744,014 of record CM026390.1, read on the forward strand.
GCATGCCTCTGATGTCATAGAAATGTGACTGCATGCCTCTGATGTCGTAGAAATGTGACTACATGCCTCTGATGTCATAGAAATGTGACTGCATGCCTCTGATGTCGTAGAAATGTGACTGCATGCCTCTGGTGTCATAGAAATGTGACTGCATGCCTCTGGTGTCATATAAATGTGACTGCATGCCTCTGATGTCATAGAAATGTGACTGCATGCCTCTGATGTCGTAGAAATGTGACTGCATGCCTCTGGTGTCATAGAAATGTGACTGCATGCCTCTGATGTCGTAGAAATGTGACTGCATGCCTCTGATGTCATAAGATGTACTGTAATTGTTTATGTACTTACTGTAGAAGACACCCATACCCCAATGCCCCCTCCCCAGGTTCCCCATAACCCCATGCCCCCTCCCCCAGGTTCCCCATACTCCCACGCCCCCTCCCCCAGGTTCACCATACCCCCACACCCCCTCCTCCCGTTTCCCATACCCCCATGCCCCCTCCCCAGGTTCCCCATAACCCCATGCCTCCTCCCCCAGGTTCCCCATAACCCTATGCCCCCTCCCCCAGGTTCCCCATAACCCCACGCCCCCTCCCCAGGTTCCCCATACCCCCATGCCCCCTCCCCAGGTTTACCATACCCCCACACCCCCTCCTCCTTTGAAGTTAGTAACGTAAGCCACTCTGCCACAGAGGCCCCCAGAGTAGTGCAGTATCTCGGTAAATAATGAACACGCCTTTATCGCAAATAACATGAATGGATGTCTGAGCAGGATAGTGACATTTATAGACCACACAGATCATAAAAATTAATTTGCAAATCCATTAATATCTCGTTTTATATATATCTCTAGCACCCATATAACACTTTATGTCAAAGTTTTTCTTTATTATGCGCATTTTTGTGTGCCATTTCGCATGGTTATTTGGGTCTGATTGGCGATTATCAATACCCTATACCCTTAACAGATCTATACGTTGTATGTTTGTATGCGTCTAATGATTTAGAACTATCTGATCAAATGAAATTTGAAACAGCGTGTTTTGGTGATGGAGGGTTTTTGTTCACACGATTTATAGGTACTTAATGTCTGTATTGAAATCTGTGTTACTTATAAACGTTTCTCAAGTATTGATTATAACATTAACTGTTGGATTTTTTTTTTTTATTAAGGGTATTTATGGTGAAATTAAAAGCATGTGAAATAATTGTTATGGTTGGTGTGTTTTTTAGATTACGCACACCCACTGTGCGTAAATTCAATGATATGGTGATGTGCGGATGTCCGCTTCACACATCCTTGCTCACTTAAGCATAGGTAGGCCTATTGACTGAACCAATACAAAAATTACTATAAAAGTACCGTTTTCAATAAAGAAATACCGTATATTCCTGGTCATGAGTCGCGGGTCAAATTTTGGCTTGAAGATGCTGATATTAACCTGGATCCTTTCATAAGTCGAGAGTTACAACTTTGTGGACTTGTGGACATTGAATTTCATTACGGCAATCATGGCTTTCTCTCTCATTGACAATTGTTTTCTCTCAATTTTGAATGAAACTGAGCTCAATCTGAGATATCTTTGTACTGATGTACAACAATAATTTATGAAGTTTGTTTATCAGTTTTTCTTTGGTTTATAATATAAATAATTGGCTAAGCAATTTTCTTTTATACATTAATCAAATAAAACGGACATAAATAAAGCTGCAACAAATGAAAAAAAGAATTTCGAAAAGTGTTTTTTTTTGCTTGTTTCGCTTCAATAAGTCGACCTAGTACTTTCATCACATTTCTGGATTATAAAATGGTCGACTTATGGCCGGAAATATACGGTAATGTCAAAGTAAACAGTGTTTTATGAATGTTCAAAATTTTGACACATGGTCCTCTACATGAGCAAAAACAACCGTTTTTTACTTTTCTTGGGTAAACATCTTAGTACGCTTGCCCACATGGTTTGCCGGCGGCGAGAGTAAATCAACTCAATTGTCATAATACGCTCGCCCACATGGTTTGCCGGCGGTGAGAGTAAATCAACTCAATTGTCATAGTACGCTCGCCCACATGGTTTGCCGGCGGTGAGAGTAAATCAACTCAATTGTCATAGTACGCTCACCCACATGGTTTGCTGGCGGTGAGAGTAAATCAACTCGATCGTCGTAGTACGCTCGCCCACATGGTTTGCCGGCGGTGAGAGTAAATCAACTCGATCGTCGTAGTACGCTCGCCCACATGGTTTGCCGGCGGTGAGAGTAAATCAACTCGATCGTCGTAGTACGCTCGCCCACATGGTTTGCTGGCGGCGAGAGTAAATCAACTCAATCATCATTGTAATATGTACAGTGGTCACAATTCTAAATTGATGCCCCAGACCACACCCGGGATTAGGAGGAGGGAGTCGGAGGGCAGATTTCATAGAAAATATTCAAACAATACTGGTATTAATTGATAAATTATCATTCAATATCTGAGAACTGAGAACTATTCCATAGGCGTATCTACGGGTCCGGCCGTACGGCCATGGCCGGACCACTTTTCGGACTTTTTTTTTTTTTTTAATAAACACATTTCGAGAATAATATATACACTGCCTGACGTATAGAAAGTCAAACGTGGCCGGACCACTTTCCAGAACCATCATACGCCTCTGTATTCTATATTAAGATTGTATAAATCCATTATATTATGTGACATTATGATATTATGTATATTTATAGAGTATGATGAATTGCCTGTAATAACTTGAAACCCGCCAAGTCAAACATATTCTTCTTGTCTGGTAGCCGTTCAATGTTTTGTTTTTTTTTCATTTTGAGGCCCCTATCCGGGTAACCCCATTTATTTCTTTTCTTTATACATGTACATTCACATATTATGAAAAAACGTTTCATGAATCGAATTGTATACAGTTATCTATATGTATAAAGAAATATGTCATCTTCCTAATGTACTAATTTTAAATTACTGTACAAGATTTGTACTTTGGCTTAAATTATTATGACAACATTTCTCAGAAGTTATAAAAGTGCTTGATCAATTGAAGGCCATAAAAACATCGTTGACATTTTTCATTTAGCAATCTTTTGCTTGGAACTATACCCAATGTCTCGTGCATCGATGCTATAAACATGGCTTGGAACTATACCCAATGTCTCGTGCATCGATGCTATAAACATGGCTTGGAACTATACCCAATGTCTCGTGCATCGATGCTATAAACATGGCTTGGAACTATACCCAATGTCTCGTGCATCGATGCTATAAACATGGCTTGGAACTATACCCAATGTCTCGTGCATCGATGCTATAAACATGGCTTGGAACTATACCCAATGTCTCGTGCATCGATGCTATAAACATGGCTTGGAACTATACCCAATGTCTCGTGCATCGATGCTATAAACATGGCTTGGAAAAGAAACAGATACTTATGTAATGGGAGCCTCTTCTGTCTCATGTGCTAAACCCCTAAACAATAAATAAACTATCATACGTACGTCTGGAGGCATTTCCCCAAAGATGCAGGGATGGGGGGGGGGGGGTGACAATAAATAAACTATCATACGTACGTCTAGAGGCATTTCCCCAAAGATGCAGGGATGGGGGGGGGGGGTGACAATAAATAAACTATCATACGTACGTCTGGAGGCATTTCCCCAAAGATGCAGGGATGGGGGGGGGGGGGTGACAATAAATAAACTATCATACGTACGTCTGGAGGCATTTCCCCAAAGATGCAGGGATGGGGGGGGGGGTGACAATAAATAAACTATCATACGTACGTCTGGAGGCATTTCCCCAAAGATGCAGGGATGGGGGGGGTGACAATAAATAAACTATCATACGTACGTCTGGAGGCATTTCCCCAAGATGCAGGATGGGGGGGGTGACATAAATAAACTATCATACGTACGTCTGGAGGCATTTCCCCAAAGATGCAGGGATGGGGGGGGGGGGTGACAATAAATAAACTATCATACGTACGTCTGGAGGCATTTCCCCAAAGATGCGGGATGGGGGGGGGGACAATAAATTAACTATCATACGTACGTCTGGAGGCATTTCCCCAAAGATGCAGGGATGGGGGGGGGTGACAATAAATTAACTATCATACGTACGTCTGGAGGCATTTCCCAAAGATGCAGGGATGGGGGGGGGGGTGACAATAAATTAACTATCATACGTACGTCTGGAGGCATTTCCCCAAAGATGCAGGGATGGGGGGGGGGGTGACAATAAATTAACTATCATACGTACGTCTGGAGGCATTTCCCCAAAGATGCAGGGATGGGGGGGGGGGGGTGACAATAAATTAACTATCATACGTACGTCTGGAGGCATTTCCTCAAAGATGCAGGGATGGGGGGGGGGGTGACAATAAATTAACTATCATACGTACTCTGGAGGCATTTCCCAAAGATGCAGGGATGGGGGGGGGTGACAATAATAAACTATCATACGTACGTCTGGAGGCATTTCCCCAAGATGCAGGGATGGGGGGGGGGTGACAATAAATTAACTATCATGCGTACGTCTGGAGGCATTTCCCCAAAGATGCAGGGATGGGGGGGTGACAATAAATTAACTATCATACGTACGTCTGGAGGCATTTCCCCAAAGATGCAGGGATGGAAGGGGGTGACAATAAATTAACTATCATACGTACGTCTGGAGGCATTTCCCCAAGATGCAGGGATGGGGGGGGGGGTGACAATAAATAAACTATCATACGTACGTCTGGAGGCATTTCCCCAAAGATGCAGGGATGGAGGGGTGGGGTGACAATAAATTAACTATCATACGTACGTCTGGAGGCATTTCCCCAAAGATGCAGGGATGGGGGGGGTGACAATAAATTAACTATCTACGTACGTCTGGAGGCATTTCCCCAAAGATGCAGGGATGGGGGGGGTGACAATAAATTAACTATCATACGTACGTCTGGAGGCATTTCCCCAAAGATGCAGGGATGGGGGGGGGGGGTGACAATAAATAAACTTTTCCAATAATGTCTGATATGACATTCAAAATTATATTTCCTATCAAATAATTCGCGAAAATCTGCATTCACACAAGGGTATTCAATATTACGCTAGTGGCTGGTCCAGTATAGCTGGCGGCCATAAATGAATTGTCAGAGAGATCTGTCTTTGATATTTATAAAGCAATAGCATAGCTATTGTTTCTATTTCTAAGACAATTTTGCAAAATCTGCTCCTTATCCTGCCGAACAAATTGGATGGAACGTGTTTTATGCGGCTTGCATGGTGGTTTATTCCTACACATCAAAACTCCAAACTGTGTTTTATGCGCCGTGTCTGATCAGGATCTATGTTGTTTGCTATTCAGATAAATGTTTAGCTCCACTATTCGAATAACAAACAGCATAGAGTCAGCTCAGGCGGCACAGAATATGTTTGCAAAAGCAACATTAGTCGTGATTGACCGGTTATCGGTTAACAATAAGCCGTTTCATACAAATTGTGCCGTATGTGAATTTCAAGTCAGTCGATCATTAATATGTATTTAACCATTTAGAACAATCTATCTATTACTTAACTCTTTGGATGCTGGGTAAAATAAAGGCTATCAATAATTAAAATAAGTGTAGCAGACGACAATTCGTTAACGTGTTTTTCTTATTTTGTAACTGGAAACTCTGGAAATATGTCATGGAATTTCATTAGAATTGTGGCATTACTGCACTATTGTATTAAAATTCCATGACATGTTTTACTTAGGAAATAATATTTGTCTTGTCGTTCTTTTATGGCCTGCATACTTTGTATATTACGTTGTCTAAGTCAAATAGATCAACTCATTGGCCCATCTTAACGAAATATACACCTCGCTTCGCTCGGTGTATATTTCGTTAAGGCGGGCCAATTCTTAATCTATCCTATACTTAGATCATGTCCACAATTCATCTGACAATAGCCAGTTTATGATTTGCATTACAACTATAAGTAAGTAAGCAAATAATTTATTATAGTGACATGTGTGTAATAATCAACAAACATAACAATAAACATTAAGCATAAACACCCGGCCCAGTGTCACCTAAACATAATGGTATATGTGTTGTGGGCCTATATGTCACCTAAACATAATGGTATATGTGTTGTGGGCCTATATGTCACCTAAACATAATGGTATATGTGTTGTGGGCCTATATGTCACCTAAACATAATGGTATATGTGTTGTGGGCCTATATGTCACCTAAACATAATGGTATATGTGTTGTGGGCCTATATGTCACCTAAACATAATGGTATATGTGTTGTGGGCCTATATGTCACCTAAACATAATGGTATATGTGTTGTGGGCCTATATGTCACCTAAACATAATGGTATATGTGTTGTGGGCCTATATGTCACCTAAACATAATGGTATATGTGTTGTGGGCCTATATGTCACCTAAACATAATGGTATATGTGTTGTGGGCCTATATGTCACCTAAACATAATGGTATATGTGTTGTGGGCCTATATGTCACCTAAACATAATGGTAGATGTGTTGTGGGCCTATTTCTCATCTAAACATGATGGTAGATGTGTTGTGGGCCTATTTCTCACCTAAACATGATTGTATATAAAAGTTTTCTGAAAGAAATGTACGTCATCTAAAAGTAATGTATGTCATCTGAAAGAAATGTATGTCTTCTGAAGGAAATGTACGTCTTCTGAAAGAAATGTATGTCTTCTGAAGGAAATGTATGTCATCTGAAAGAAATGTATGTCATCTGAGAGAAATGTACGTCATCTGAGAAATGTACGTCATCTGAAAGAAATGTATGTCATCTGAAAGAAATGTACATCATCTGAAAGAAATGTACGTCATCTGAAAGAAATGTACATCATCTGAAAGAAATGCACGTCATCTGAAAGAAATGTATGTCTTCTGAAGGAAATGTACGTCATCTGAGAAATGTATGTATTCTGAAGGAAATGTACATCATCTGAAAGAAATGTACGTCATCTGAAAGAAATGTACATCATCTGAAAGAAATGCACATCATCTGAAAGAAATGTAAGTCTTCTGAAAGAAATGTACGTCTTCTGAAAGAAATGTACGTCATCTGAGAAATGTACGTCATCTGAACGAAATGTACGTCTTCTGAAAGAAATGTATGTCATCTGAAAGAAATGTATGTCATCTGAAAGAAATGTACGTCTTCTGAAAGAAATGTACCTCATCTGAAAGAAATGTACTTCTTCTGAAAGAAATGTACGTCTTCTGAAAGAAATGTACATCTTCTGAAAGAAATGTACATCTTCTGAAAGAAATGTACATCATCTGAAGGAAATGTACGTCTTCTGAAAGAAATGTACGTCATCTGAAAGAAATGTACGTCATCTGAAAGAAATGCATGTCATCTGAAAGAAATGTATGTCATCTGATGGAAATGTACGTCATCTGAAAGAAATGTACATCATCTGAAAGAAATGTACGTCCTCTGAAAGAAATGTACGTCATCTGAGAAATGTACGTCATCTGAAAGATATGTACGTCTTCTGAAAGAAATGTATGTCATCTGAAAGAAATGTATGTCATCTGAAAGAAATGTACGTCATCTGAAAGAAATGCACATCATCTGAAAGAAATGTACGTCTTCTGAAAGAAATGTACGTCATCTGAAAGATCTTCCTTGGTGCTATGTTAATTGGACAAGAGATACAGTAATGCAACAAAGGTGCAGCCATGTATGCGTCGTAAAGTAGGAAATGCGTATCAATAGCATTCTGTGATCTGTGCTTTAATTCGGTTAAATATTGACAAACTATAAATTCTGTTTTGCGCTTTCAAATCCTTGAAAGCATGCCTCTGATTGGCTAGCGGAAAGGTCTTCAGAAGATGACATCACACACTTGTCATTAACCCTCAATAGTGAAGCTCTTTTGAGGAGATGAGTTTGTCATAGTTTATATGGAATTTAATTATCGTGATCAAGCTGACAGGAAAGTTTTCATAAAATATTATATGCCACTTTAAATTGTCTTCCGAAAAAATCCTTGAAAATAATTCAATCTTCTCCGCATTTAATGCTATAAGCTTGACATGCAGTGAGCAAGATTTAATTAAGCTCTGTTGTTAGCATCCAATTATTTGCAGATCATGTCCGTAGATTATACCAATATTGTCCAAATCTTGTTAGTCTGTGACTTTCGTTTCACTTGAAACAATTCCCTAGCACATCGAACCATATCCAGTCATGTCCCTATTGATTGCTTCCGTGAATTAATTTACCATATACAGGACAGATGTCCATCTTTTGCATGATAAATTACTAGAGTTTCTCAGTGACTATTACAAATTAATGAACTTGAAGATTTATGTTTGGAATGAGCAAGGCTATAAAGCTAACAACAATAATGTGACATGCAACATTCTTCATTACAGTTTCCTGAAATATGGAAGCTAGGCTCATAAATAATTGTCTCCATTAGGTTGAATTTGTTTATTGATATATAAATGTGGATGGCAAAGTTAATGAGGCAGCTGGTATATATAGCATAGCTAGGCAAAGGCTGCAGGTAATGCCTCTTAATACACATTTAGAACATTACAAAACACATATACTGCACAATAAAACCATATAAAACCCATAGATTTACTGTCAAAGCTCATATAATACACGTCAAAACCCATATAAGACATGTCAAAACCCATATAATACATGTCAAAACCCATATAATACATGTCAAAACCCATATAATACACATCAAAACACATATAATACATGTCAAAACCCATATAATACATGTCAAAACCCATATAATACATGTCAAAACCCATATAATACATGTCAAAGCTCATATAATACACGTCAAAACCCATATAATACATGTCAAAACCCATATAATACATGTCAAAACCCATATAATACATGTCAAAACCCATATAATACACATCAAAACACATATAATACATGTCAAAACCCATATAATACATGTCAAAACCCATATAATACATGTCAAAACACATATAATACATGTCAAAACCCATAAAATACATGTCAAAACCCATAAAATACACATCAAAACCCATATAATAAATGTCAAAACCCATATAATACACATCAAAACACATATAATACACATCAAAACCCATATAATACATGTCAAAACCCATATAATACATGTCAAAACCCATAAAATACAATCAAAAACCCATATAATACAAATCAAAACCCATAAAATACACATCAAAACCCATATAATACACATCAAAATCCATAAAATACACATCAAAACCCATATAATACACATCAAAATCCATAAAATACACATCAAAACCCATAAAATACACATCAAAACCCATAAAATACACATCAAATACACATCAAAACCCATAAAATACACATCAAAACCCATAAAATACACATCAAAACCCATATAATATATATCAAAACCCAAATAATATACATCAAAACCCATATAATACATATCAAAACCCATATAATACACATCAAAACCCATATAATACATGTCAAAATCCATATAATACACATCAAAACCCATATAATACATGTCAAAATCCATATAATACACATCAAAACCCATATAATACATGTCAAAACCCATATAATACACATCAAAACCCATATAATACACATCAAAACCCATATAAAACACATCAAAACCCATATAAAACACATCAAAACCCATATAAAACACATCAAAACCCATATAATACACATCAAAACCCATATAATACACGTCAACACCAATATAATACATGTCAAAACCATATAATACACATCAAAACCCATATAAAACACATCAAAACCCATATAATACACATCAAAACCCATATAATACACATCAAAACCCATATAATACACGTCAAAACCCATATAATACACATCAAAACCCATAAAATACATGTCAACACCCATATAATACATGTCAACACCCATATAATATACGTCAAAACCCATATAATATGTGTCAAAACCCATATAATACATGTCAACACCCATATAATATACATCAACACCCATAAAATACATGTCAACACCCATATAATACATGTCAACACCCATATAATACATGTCAAAACCCATATAATATACGTCAAAACCCATATAATATGTGTCAAAACCCATATAATACACGTCAAAGCCCATATAATACACATCAAAACCCATATAATACGTGATAAAAACCATATAATACATTATAAAACCTATTTTACTTGTGTGTAGTACAATTTCAGCCAACTGTCCGGTCATACAAACCAGTAAGCACATTGATACTTTTGGCATTTATAATAACACAGCTAAAGTCTATCAGTTTTGTGATTTTGCTTCATAATAGTTTGCAAATGGTGATGAAGGCAAATGTTGTAATGCCTATTGTAGAATTGTGTTTATGTCCCAGATAACATCAATCATTATAAGTGTGTCGATGAAGTCAGATACATGATCATTTGTCAACTTTATGTCTTTATTTTGAGAAAAGTGATATTTCTTTGACCACAAAATATGGAAATGAATAAATAATATAGCTCTTGACATGTATTTTGTATTGTTAATGTCATTTCCAAAGTAATGGCTTTTATTTGTTCCGGTATCCCCATGTGTCCAGGAAGTTAATGCATACAATAAGTGTTTTCTCAATTTAAGGAGCCTTTTGTCAGCAAGTTTAATTTCACTCTGTACAACATGATACAGTCCACCTCCGTGGTCGAGTGGTTACGGTCGTTGACTTGTATACCACTGTAACTATCATCACTGATGGTCACGGGTTCGAGCCCCGCTCAGGCCGTGTCTCATTTATATGAAAAAGTTGGCAGTTTCTTACAGAGGTTGGTGCACCCAAGTACTGGTTAACCGCTGGAGCCTGCCCAGGAAAGGTGTTGTTAAGTAAACTGCCCGCCGGCGATATAGCCCGAAATGGTGCTGATGCAGGCGTAAAACCCGAAATATAACAATATAACAACATGATACAACAAATTATTGTCTTTGCTGTGAAAACTTCGTACAAGTCAAAACAAAGTTTTCATTGGCTCATCAACCTTTAGGCGAAATGCAGATACTTTCTAAGACAAATAAGAAAAATATTACTCATTTGTTATCTGCTCATTTCGCCTACAGCGTGCTAAAGGTTAAACGTATACTTGTCCTTAGCCATGAAACATGATTGACAGTTATATATAGCAAAACATGAAACATGATTGACTGTTATATATAGCAACACATGAAACATGATTGACGGTTATATATAGTAAAACATGATTGACGGTTATATATAGCAAAACATGAAACATGATTGACGGTTATATATAGCACAACATGAAACATGATTGATGGTTATATATAGCAAAACATGAAACATGATTGACGGTTATATATAGCAAAACATGAAACATGATTGATGGTTATATATAGCAAAACATGAAACATGATTGACGGTTATATATAGCAAAACATGAAACATGATTGACTGTTATATATAGCAAAACATGAAACATGATTGACTGTTATATATAGCAAAACATGAAACATGATTGACGGTTATATATAGCAAAACATGAAACATGATTGACTGTTATATATAGCAAAACATGAAACATGATTGACGGTTATATATAGCACAACATGAAACATGATTGACAGTTATATATAGCAAAACATGAAACATGATTGACGGTTATATATAGCACAACATGAAACATGATTGACAGTTATATATAGCAAAACATGAAACATGATTGACGGTTATATATAGCAAAGCATGAAAGCTGATTGTAACAACTGCAAGTTCTAGATATTTAGATATCACGAATTAAGCTTTGTAAGCATTACATCTTCCCTATACATACCAAAAAGTATTATTGAACTTGTAAATAGTCAAGCCATGAAATGTTTGTGTAAATTATTTAGGAAGGAGAGGACAACCATAAGCTGTATAGCTTTCTGTCCAATTCCTTATTTCAATTGTTGTAAATAACCATGTACATGATAGAAAATAAATATGTTTAAACCAAACGATGTACAGTTTACATCCGTTATGTCAAAGTCGGTTATGTTTTGTACAGTCTACATCCGTTATGTCAAAGTCGGTTATGTTTTGTACAGTCTACATCCGTTATGTCAAAGTCGGTTATGTCGAATTCTCCGGTTATCTCGGTTAACTGCAACTAGCCTCCAGTATTTTAACCTATGCTACTATTCCATTGTATCAATTCTTCACAGTGCAGGGAATGAAGTTGCTAAAGCTCCAATACAATATGTATATGTTACTTGGTTTGTTGACAGGGTATATGAGTATATAGTGCGGGTGATCTTCCCCGAGCCACGGATCTGTAGTCCAGTGGTAACACGCTGGACTGGTAATCCAGGGATCGCAGGTTCGATCGCCCGTCTGACCCTAATAAAATTAAGTCTTTCAGATGGGACGTTAAACCGAGGTCTCGTGTCGGTGCTTTACACTGTGCACGTAAAAGAACCAGAGGAGATTCTGGAATGGGTCTCTATCTGTATCATTGCACTATCCTCCAAAACTCTAAAATGACTAATCTCTTCAGGAGGGTCAGACGGGGGATCGAACCTGCGATCCCTGGATTACCAGTCCAGCGTGTTACCACTGGACTACAGATCCGTCTGTGAAATGACATGAGTGTAAGATCCTTTATTTATGTGACATGGAAACAAGAACAGAGCCGATATTTTGAAATGAGATTTCATGCTATTTGGCAAAGATCTGCGAGATTCGGTGAGATTCGGTGAGATTTGGTGGTGATTCAGATGAGAAACCTGTAACGTTTTAAAACATCCTTCTTCCTATTAACCCTTTCAACACCACAGAGCCATCTCATCAGGATCTGCACTTTTTGCCAGTAATATTACTATTTTTAGACAAAATTACCCATTTTGATAAATGAACTAGTCCAAATGTAATTTTCTTATTAATTTATTGGTATAAAAATATCATGCACCAGTCCATGTCAGTTACTAGGTGTTGAATGGGTTAAGTGTATTGATATAGTATACAGTGATGTTTGACAGCATAATTATACACTTTATTCTATTACCCCTTTAAACTGTTCAATTAGTGCAGTAATTGGAGGGCATCCTATGATCAAAACAGGTGTCTTTATCACCCATGTGCTAGCCTTCCAAGGGTTACAAAGGAAAATTATAGCTTTGATATTTGTTAATATAGTCATTACTGGTGAGTTTGATCTTGGGGATCAGTTGACCAATGTTTAACCTGTCTGTGTTACCCATGGGCATTTCTCTGATCTTTGTGATGATGTGTGGTTTTCTGGCTGACTTATCTAAGCTTGCATGTTTTATTCATAGGCAAAATATTGAAATCGCTGGCATGTAGATGTCTATAACTGGAGGATAGCTGAATCACCTGGCACAATTGACGCTGTTGCTTTAAAGGAGCCGATCCTTTAAAACAGATGGTTCAGTGTCGAGTAGTGAAGTCAATAGTGGCTCATAAATAATAAAATAATAATTACGGAACCGCAGCAGCATACTTCATGAAACAATAGCGTAGTTTAAACGTAGTATGTGAGATGGTACGGTGGTCGCCAGATCGGACAGGTGGGATTTCTCCAGGTACTCCGGTTTCCTCCCACACGAATGACCACATATACGCTTTCATCCGCGCCAACGAGAGTGATTAATATAAGTTGTTAGAACTTGCTTCACAATTGTTGTAAAATAAATAAAGTTTAATTGATTTCGGATAAATCGGTCAAGGCCTGTTGTCGGTAGGGCGGTCAGGGAAGTGTTCACTCCCATTGTATATACACCACTGTAAAATCAAACAGTTTGACTAGTGTCAAATACCCTTGGGTGTATTTGCACATCTACGAATGCTGTACTATAGTTTTGTTCTATCTTAGTTGTGTCGTACAAGTTGTGAATTGTTGTCTGAAATATGAAAATGTAAGTAATATCGAGTGGTGTAAATAATTATATTGAGTGATACTTGCTGTAGAGGTTGAATAGATGGGATACAACGCAATGACATCATTGATTCTCAATTCTTATCATTTTGAGGAAGTTATGAGAAAATATGGAGTGGTGAAATTATTCAGTTTGAATATTATGCTAGGGATTGCAGTCAGGGGTTATAATAATAATTGTCAGAATGACTCATTGTGTTGCCAGTTGTAAGTATGGTGTCATTGCCAGCTTAGTGACAGTTTATTGCCAGAATGTAGTTTCTCTAAGGGTATAGTACAGCATTTTTGCACAGTAGTTTAGGTACAACAGTTGTCTAACAGTGACTATGTATAAAGAAAAGAGACTGGCACAACATGCCTCATTTGCATTACATAACTTATTTATTGTGTTTAATCAAATTGAAATATCAACTGCAGAAAAATGTAAACTATTTGATAGCCTTGTTGGATCTGTATTAAATTACACTTCAGAAGTATGGGGTAAACATGAATCGAAAAATATAGAACTATTGCATTGTAAATTTTTACGTAAAATTTTATGTGTTAAAAAATCAACGAACTTAGATGGTATATATGGAGAAGCAGGTAGAATACCCATGAAAATCGCGCGAAAAATAACTTTATAAAATATTGGATAAAATTGCCTAAATTCCCTACGCTCCAGATTTATAAAATGTTATAATCTGACATTGAAAATAATCTGTCAAACTGGGCCTATCAGATAAAATCCATTCTCGATGAAATTGAAAATGACTAATACATGGGAAAATCAAGACACGTACTTATTAAACTTTAAAATAATAAAGTAGCGTATGTTAGATATATATAAACAAACACGGTAGTATGCTAACATTAATAATTCAAATTGATTACCATCATGCTGTGAATATAAGCACGAACTTGATTTGGACAAATATATGAATAGTATACACATAAATAAATATAGAATAGCACTTTCGAAATTTCGTCTCTCGGCACACGACGTAGCTATAGAAACGGGTCGATATACAAATCTACCACGAGAAGAAAGAAAATGTTGAAAATGTAACATGAACGTGATAGAAAACGAGTACCACTTTATGTTAGTCTGTCCGAAATATACCGTCTTATGACGCCAATACTTCAAACCGTATTACTGTCGTTTGCCAAATTTACATAACTTCGAAATCTTATTGTCTGCAATATCGACTAAAGTAATAGATGCTGTTTCGAAATATATATTTAATGCATTCAAATTGAAAAATGATGATACTGTCATTTGTTTTGAATCACCTTCTCGGGAAATTCATGGTTTTCATTATTTACAATGTTTCTTGTTTTGTTTGTGGCTATAAATATACAAATGTTTAATGCTAATAAACTCTATGTTATGTTATATACATGTAACTATTTCTATATATATTTTAAAGGTGTCCTGAGATGCCAAATAAATATATTTTCTCTCTAAAATATCTAGTTTTGAAACTGATAGTTGTAAAGAACCGTAACAACATTATTGACTGTATATGTTGGTGTTACAATCTCCGCAATAGGTGCTATAAAGTCCTAGAAATAAGAACAGAACTTGTAGTTTATTGAACTTAAAGACATTATCGAGATGGACGAGGTATTATGCAATATTTTTCAGGTGAAAAATGAGAAAATCCAAGCATGTCATTTTCCATCAACATTACATTAGAATGTTGGTCTACATTGTGTTACTAGAGAAACTAGATAGGAATTATTCCCAGAATCTCTCTATTAAGACAATTGTATGTAGAGCATATTAAATTTAAATCTAGAGAAAAATGAGGAAACTATTACAGAGTGTATTGATGAATTCAAACATCAGACTAATTATAGAGGGCAATACAGTAGTGTTGTTAGTGATGGAACTGTTGTTAGTGATGATACTGTTGTTAGTGATGATACTGTTGTTAGTGATGGAACTGTTGTTAGTGATGGAACTGTTGTTAGTGATGGAACTGTTGTTAGTGATGGAACTGTTGTTAGTGATGGAACTGTTGTTAGTGATGGAACTGTTGTTAGTGATGATACTGTTGTTAGTGATGGAACTGTTGTTAGTGATGGAACTGTTGTTAGTGATGGAACTGTTATTAGTGATGGAACTGTTGTTAGTGATGGAACTGTTGTTAGTGATGAAACTGTTGTTAGTGATGATACTGTTGTTAGTGATGGAACTGTTGTTAGTGATGATACTGTTGTTAGTGATGGAACTGTTGTTAGTGATGATACTGTCGTTAGTGATGATACTGTTGTTAGTGATGGAACTGTCGTTAGTGATGGAACTGTCGTTAGTGATGGAACTGTTGTTAGTGATGGAACTGTTGTTAGTGATGGAACTGTTATTAGTGATGATACAAACTGTTGTTAGTGATGGAACTGTTGTTAGTGATGGAACTGTTGTTAGTGATGGAACTGTTGTTAGTGATGGAACTGTTGTTAGTGATGGAACTGTTGTTAGTGATGGAACTGTTGTTAGTGATGGAACTGTTGTTAGTGATGATACTTTTGTTAGTGATGGAACTGTTGTTAGTGATGGAACTGTTGTTAGTGATGGAACTGTTGTTAGTGATGGAACTGTTGTTAGTGATGGAACTGTTGTTAGTGATGGAACTGTTGTTAGTGATGATACTGTTGTTAGTGATGGAACTGTTGTTAGTGATGGTAGTGTTATACATGATAATACTGTTATTCAAATGATGGTAATGCTATCTGTGCAATTGTCATAGATGATGGTAATGCTATCTGTGCAATTGTCATAGATGATGGTAATGCTATCTGTGCAATTGTCATAGATGATGGTAATGCTATCAGTATCAGTGACACTTGTCCTAGGTTATGCTGTGAGATGAAGGAGCTCAGATTGTTAGCACATTGAATTTTGCAGAATATCAGGGCTGATGTTCGGGACTCGAACACTGTATAGAATACTCTGTATCTGTTTGATATTGCGTACAGACGGACATGTAGTCCAGTGGTTAACACGTTGGACTGGTAATCCAGGGATCGCAGGTTCGATCCCTCGTCTGACCCTAATAAAATTAACATTCTTTCAGATAAGACTTTAAGCCGAGGTCTTGTGTCGGTGTTTTACACCGTGCACGTAACAGAACCAGAGGAGACTCTAGAATGGGTTTATGTCTGTATCATTGCATTATCCTCCAAAACTCTAAAATGACTTGATCTCTTCAGGAAGCGTTGCTCATATAGGCAACGGTAGCGACGATAAATAAACGTAAAACACACATGATATTGCTTGTCCCAAGGTATTATTGTAATTGAATTAGTGAGTAATTCTAAAGTCAAAATTACATTCTGAATTTTTCATGGAATTCTGGAAACAAGCTCTTTTAAATGTCCCCTTGGGAAGGAAAGGTGTCCACTTCGATCTCTAGGTGTGGTGATGAATGGACATATGATTGAAATATCTGATCTATATTTTATCATTTCTTAACCGAAGCGTGTCCATGTGTGACCTGCGATCTTGAGAATGCTACCAGCAGACGATTCCATCACTTTTGTTGCAAAACAGAAGCAATTAATTAGTTAATTTAATTATCCATAGTTGTAGCAGGACATCATGCTACATGTTCTCATGTGTGAGGCACAACACATTGCGTGCAGCCGTTCCGCTGATGAGATCTGCTGGGCGATATGTACGCCGATATATACGCGTCTGTGTCACGGGTCCCTTTATCTGTCATCAATCCACTTGTAATGAGATTATCCACTTTAATCATGAAGCTTTGGGTGTTTAATCATCTACAAGCTGTCATATTGAAGAACTAACCAACCAGTGATCATCCTTGGTCAAAAGGCACATTGTTTATCTACCCTTTTGTATCTGATTTATCAGTGATATCTGTGTCAAACTTCTGAAATGGTTTTGATTTGTGTATTTTCACACCTGAACAATTTATTGGGGTTCGTCTTTTTGAAGTTGTTAGTTGTTTTGAAATAAACATCAATACGCAAATAATTTAGTGTTTTGTGTTTTTAATTAGTCACATGTTTTTGGAGGGATAATGTGTGTTTATGTGTCAGTTACGGATAAATGTGACCCTGGATTCTAGGAATTCTAAACGTTACGAAAATTAGAAGGTATTCAATTATGAATCTGTTTATTTGATTATAGTTAATTTAATGTATTAAATATTACTGTCTAATTCGAATTTCAAAACAGGATTATATTCGTCTATGCGATTGATTCAAAATCTCATTTCTTTTAACGGTTCTAGAACTGGTAAAAGTTCATGAACCAAATTCAATAACTTGAAATACCAGTTTTAGAACCAAAACCAGTTCTAGAACCAAAATCAGTTCTTGAACAAATATCAGTTCTTGAACCCAAGTTCAAGAACTTGAATCCTAGTTCAAGAACAGTTCTTCAAGGATCATTCTAGAGGGCGATGTGGGCGAAATTGTTGCCCTAGGGACCCTGACTTCGCCCTCTGGGGGCCCCCACTTCTCCTTGGTTTTTACGATTTTCAAACAAAATGTTGTCTAGTAAGATACACTGGCCCATTATAAAGCACTCCTTCTATTCAAATGTTGTATTTAATGATTGTACTGTGCATTTTAACCCTATTTTGCAGAAGTATATTAAAGAACACCATTTAAGGAAGCGATCATGCGCTTTCTCATTTCTCCCAAAAATTCTAACCTAGAATGAACCCTTGTTCTTCATGTTCAAGAACAGTTCTAGAATGTTCTGGAACTAACTGTTAGTTCTAGAACTTTAATCGCAGGGGAAGTATTGTCAAAGTGTATCAGTAAACATATCTGACCTAGGACATTTATAATGTACTTATCTTTGGCTCTTTGGTTAGCGTAGTGCTAAGCACACTCGCTTAATTCTCACTAATTCAACACGGGTTCGATCCTCGGACCGGAAAGTATGTGATATATGGTATGGTGGTTGTTACCATATTGGACAGGTGAGATTTTCCCCCGTTTCTACTCACACGAATGACCATATATATATACACACTATCATTCATGTCAATGAAAGTGATTAATATAAGTTAGTTTATACAAATTTATTTTAGCTCGATTGCGAAACAAGTTCTTACAACTTATATTAATTACTCTCGAGACCTCATTCCTGATGGAATCAATTGCCACAAGCGAGAGAGAAGAGGCATGTGGAACTTCAATGCTGTGCCTAAGGGCACAATCGTAATGGCTCAAAGTTTCTAAAGCTGGTTTTACAATCGTTTAAAAAAAAAGTTCTTATTTTTTTTAATGCACTTGCAAAATAATTTTCTAACTAGGTATAATGATGGTCTGCTTTTCGATAGGCATTGCCTATTGCTCTGCTTCTCCACATTTCATTATAACAAATAAATTAATGTCGGTAGATCTTTATTATAATTGAAACTTGTTTATTTGCTTAAACGCCTATTCCTACATATAAATACATATTCAATGGCGTTGTATAAATAATGAATTAAAAGATAATAAAAACAGTACATCAATCCAGACACAAACATTAATAACCAGTCATCAATGAAGAAATCACATTAGAATATTTAGAACAATGCGTAGTAGTCTCTGAAAAAGTGAGTTTTCAATTGTTTCTTGAATAGGTTAACTGACTCACTTTATCTAAGTCTCAAAGGCAGTTCATTCCAAAGCTTGGGGCCAACAGTACTAAAACTTCTGTCACTGAAGATCTTTTTCTTATTATAAGGAACAAGGTAGCATCCTACTGATGATTCAGAGGATCGTAGCGAGCGTTTTGAGACTTTACTGGACAAATGTTCAATACGGTATTGAGGAGCATTTCCAACAGAACATATAAGTGAGGATTTTAAAATTAATAATAATAATTTCTGGCATAAAAAGCCGGGGAAACTCGCATACAGTGCAACTTTGTCTTTCTGTACTGAAAGATGACTATAGTTGAGTGAACTTAGTATCTACTCTGTACTTATTTGCATTCAACTTTACTTCTTTGTTCATAGAACACTTAGTATCTACTCTGTACTTATTGCATTCAACTTTACTTCTTTATTCATAGAACACTTAGTATCTACTCTATACTTATTTGCATTCAACTTTACTTCTTTGTTCATAGAACACTTAGTATCTACTCTGTACTTATTTGCATTTAACTTTATTTCTTTGTTCATAGAATTGTCTGTTTCAAAAGACAATTCTCAGTTTCGGTATATATTCGAGTACCAGAAATTGTCAACATTAATTATAGACAGTCAGTACTCATGACATGTCGGTCTAAAGAACTCCCAACTTTCTTCAAAATGATCTATGTTTTCACCACTGAGTCTCAAATTACCCTATTTATAATTATACTAATCCTAGATAACTGTATTGTTCTTTGTCCACATTTCATCAACATGTTTCTCAGCATGTTCCTCATCCCCTGCCTTGTCTGGATGTTCACCTTGTAGCTGTTGTAGCTCAACCTCTATCTCATTAATTACCGTACAATTACAAGTCTGTCCACTCTACTGCCCTGGATTACTTGTGTATGGAACAGGTTTAGTCTTGGATTGACAACATGACGATGATAGTGTTGAACAGAATACAGTAAATAATAAATGTAACATTAGAAATGCACAGACCAAGATTTAAGACAATGTGTAGTTCATTCTGTGATGTCACAAACCGAGGTTCCAGTCAAGGTGTAGTTTAGCCTGGGATGTCACAGACCAAGGTTCCAGACAAGGTGTAGTTTAGCCTGGGATGTCACAGACCGAGGTTCCAGACAAAGTGTAGTTTAGCCTGGGATGTCACAGACCAAGGTTCCAGACGAGGTGTAGTTTAGCCTGGGATGTCACAGACCAAAATTCAAGATTTTGTGTAATTCAGTCGGGGAATTGTCACAGACCGAGGTTCCAGACAAGGTGTAGCTCAGCCTGGAATGTTCACAGACCAAAGTTGGAGACATGGTGTAGTTCAGACTACAATGTTTAAAGACCAAGGTTCGAAACTTGGTGTTGTTCAGACTACAATGTTCACAGACCAAGGTTGAAGACATGAGGTAGTCGGACTACAATGTTCACAGACCAAGGTTGAAAACATGAGGTAGTCGGACTACAATGTTCACAGACCGATTTTGAAGACATGGTGTAGTTCAGACTACAATGTTTACAGACCAAGGTTTGAGACAGGATGTAGTTTGGACTACAATGTTTACAGACCAAGGTTTGAGACAGGATGTAGTTCAGACTACAATGTTTACAGACCAAGGTTTATGACATGGTGTAGTTCAGACTACAATGTTTACAGACCAAGGTTTGAGACAGGATGTAGTTCAGACTACAATGTTTACAGACCAAGGTTTGAGACATGGTGTAGTTCAGACTACAATGTTCACAGACCGAGTTTGAAGACATGGTGTAGTTCAGACTACAATGTTTACAGACCAAGGTTTGAGACATGGTGTAGTTCAGATTACAATGTTTACAGACCAAGGTTTGAGACAGGATGTAGTTCAAACTACAATGTTTACAACCAAGGTGCAAGACAACTTGTGTAGTTCTGCCTAGGATATTCACAGACAAGTTCAAGACCTGGTATAATTCAACCTACGTTGTTCACAGACCAAGGTTCAAGACAAGGTTCAGTTCAGACTATGATGTTCACAGGCATAGGCTCAAGACAATAAACATGTTGCGCAGTAGATAGCTATGTGATTTCATCAGAAATGTTAACAAACAAAACTGACCAAACTTATCATATATTGTCTCTGTGGCCTAGTGGTTAAGGCGTCCGCCTACAGAGCGGGAGGTCGAAGGTTCGAACCTTGTTAGGGGTTCGTTCTGAT
Organism: Archivesica marissinica; assembly: GCA_014843695.1. Lineage (NCBI taxonomy): Eukaryota > Metazoa > Mollusca > Bivalvia > Venerida > Vesicomyidae > Archivesica > Archivesica marissinica. The sequence goes on from CM026390.1 coordinate 28,765,747, forward strand.
ATTGCCGGTTGGTGAGCCGCCAGCTAGTTAAATAATGGTTAACCGATTTCCTACCAGCCTGGCGTCTGGCATGCAAGCATAGGATTCGGGAAGTATACTGATGTTCATAAAAAGAGGTGTCTCATAAGTCAGAAATGGCTGGCCTTTTAAATAGGGGTGACACTAATAAACAAACACTTTACTGTTATATTTGACCTGTATATTAGATTATTTAACATTGCTAGACACTACAAATTCCATCAGCTTGAAAGACCTACGATTAGCTATTTATTCGGGTCTGATAACAGAACTCTCCATATGTAAATTCATTGATTTTTGCTTATTTGGATTGGTATTTCATGGTAGGGGTTAACAAATACGTATATCATGTAAGCCGAAACGATCTGTGTGAGGTGCAGAGCGCTGAAGACAGTGCCAATATTTTACATATTGTATCTGCTTAAGGCATATATTTTACTTAAAACACACACTAATATAACAAGATCCTACTAATTAATTGTGTTAATTTTGTTCATTTACGCGTAATATTTAATATAATACTCTGGCTTTTTGTCAGCAGTCCAATATTAATAATAATGGACTGCAAGTACAAAGGTATGATGACACGACAGTGTTTTAAAATGATAGATTGCATACACTGAGGTAAATGATATATACACTGAGGTAAATGATATATACACTGAGGTAAATGATATATCCACCGAGGTAAATGATATATACACCAAGGTAAATGTTATATACACCGAGGTAAATGCTATATACACTGAGGTAAATGATATATACACTGAGGTAAATGCTATATACACTGAGGTAAATGATATATACACTTGAGGTAAATGATATATACACTTGAGGTAAATGATATATACACTGAGGTAAATGATATATACACTGAGGTAAATGATATATACACTGAGGTAAATGATATATATACTGAGGTAAATGATATATACACTGAGGTAAATGATATATACACTGAGGTAAATGATATATACACTGAGGTAAATGATATATACACTGAGGTAAATGATATATACACTGAGGTAAATGATATATACACTGAGGTAAATGATATATACACTGAGGTAAATGATATACACTGAGGTAAATGATATATCCACTGAGGTAAATGCTATATACACTGAGGTAAATGATATATACACTGAGGTAAATGATATATCCACTGAGGTAAATGCTATATACACTGAGGTAAATGATATATACACTGAGGTAAATGATATATACACTGAGGTAAATGATATATCCACCGAGGTAAATGATATATACACCAAGGTAAATGTTATATACACCGAGGTAAATGCTATATACACTGAGGTAAATGATATATACACTGAGGTAAATGCTATATACACTGAGGTAAATGATATATACACTTGAGGTAAATGATATATACACTTGAGGTAAATGATATATACACTGAGGTAAATGATATATACACTGAGGTAAATGATATATACACTGAGGTAAATGATATATACACTGAGGTAAATGATATATACACTGAGGTAAATGATATATACACTGAGGTAAATGATATATACACTGAGGTAAATGATATATACACTGAGGTAAATGATATATCCACTGAGGTAAATGCTATATACACTGAGGTAAATGATATATACACTGAGGTAAATGATATATCCACTGAGGTAAATGCTATATACACTGAGGTAAATGATATATACACTGAGGTAAATGATATATCCACCGAGGTAAATGATATATACACCAAGGTAAATGTTATATACACCGAGGTAAATGCTATATACACTGAGGTAAATGATATATACACTGAGGTAAATGCTATATACACTGAGGTAAATGATATATACTGAGGTAAATGCTATATACACTGAGGTAAATGATATATACACTTGAGGTAAATGATATATACACTTGAGGTAAATGATATATACACTGAGGTAAATGATATATACACTGAGGTAAATGATATATACACTGACGTAAATGATATATACACTGAGGTAAATGATATATCCACTGAGGTAAATGCTATATACACTGAGGTAAATGATATATACACTGAGGTAAATGATATATACACCGAGGTAAATGATATATACACTGAGGTAAATGATATATACACTGAGGTAAATGATATATACACTGAGGTAAATGATATATACACTGAGGTAAATGATATATACACTGAGGTAAATGATATATACACCGAGGTAAATGATATATACACTGAGGTAAATGATATATACACCGAGGTAAATGATATATACACTGAGGTAAATGATATATACACTGAGGTAAATGATATAGGAAAGTGTGTATGTATCATCAATACTTAATCTGAACAGGGATTCACAAGAATGCTCATTTGTTTTTGCTACTCAATATACACGTAGTCAAAGTGACCACCTCCACATCAAGATCACCTCCTAAGCATCTATCCCTCCAGTTCCCTCTCCCCCTGTTCTCGCCCTCTCCCTCCTGCTTGCTCTCCCTCATGTTCGCTCTCCCTCCTGTTCCATCCCTCTTGTTCCCTCTCCCTCCTGTTCTCTCTTCCTCCTGTTCTCTCGCCTTCGTGTTCCCCCTCACTCCTGTACTATCTGCCTCATGTTCTCTCTACTTCATGTACCTTTCCCTAATGTTCCCTCTCCCTCATGTTCCCTCTCCCTCATGTTCCTCTCCCTCCTGTTCTCTCTCCCTCCTGTTACCTCTCCCCAGGGCTCGACAAATCCACTCGTCCGCTCGAGTAGAAATTCCAAGTCGCTTGCCCAGTCGGACGAGTGAAAATTTCAGCGGAAATCACCGAGGGTATTTTAATGTGTTTACGCTGCCACAATAAACAACTCACAATTGTAGACTGGTGTTTGACTCTTGCTAAACATGGGTACAATAGCTGCAGCCTATATTTGTTTTACGAAACCTGTCATGGCCAATCACGTGTCATCTGCGTGCCAGCATCACAGAAAACAACAATTTCGACTGACATTCAGCGATTTTTGCAGGGAGGTGGGGACGTAGACAAACGTGGATCTGATAAGGCCAAAGCTGTTACGGGAATTAGTGTACGTGCGTTATGTTGGAGAAAACGGAGAAGTTAAGACTAGTCTAGCTGAAATTGTTGATCTGGAACATGGGCATGCGCACAGGGTGAATGATGGCTGGTTGAAGGGACTTAATTCAGTAGGTGTCAGTAAGGAGACTATCGCGGAAAAGCTAGTCGGGATTAACACAGACGGGATTTCTGTAAATCTAGGGAGGAAAGGCGGAGCTGTTAAGCTTTTCATTGACGACATAAACAATGACTTAGATGATGAACATAAATGTGACAATATGTGTCTGTCGTTCATTGCATTGCGCATAATTTAGAACTCGCTGTATGCGATGCCAAGAAGCGGTGCGACTATCTAGCTGAGTTTGAGAAAGTTCTGAAAGGAATATTCCAGCTGTACTACTATTCCCCTAAACGTAGACGAGAACTGTATGAGATTGCTGTGTCGCTGGATCAGGAACTGAAACACTATGGCGGTGTACAGCAGACAACTATGACAACACCATGACACACCTCCAATGAAATAATATCGGCGGGTAATTCTGATGCATCCAACAAAGCTAAGAACTACACGAATGAAATGAAAACCGAACGATTCCTGACATTTCTGCATTTCATGATTGACTGGACCAATGTACTTGCAGAGGTGTCCGTACTGTTCCAGGAGAGAAAAAGTCTCATTTGTGAAATTGCGAAGAGGGTACGTGAACTCCAAGAGAAAGTCAGCAACATGAAAGTTAGAAGGGGGAAAGCTCTGCGAAAGTTCCTGTTTGAAAGTGAAGATGGAGAAACCAGGGGAAAACCGATGACTCACAAACACACCAAGCTACAGCACGACACATCAGGTAGAATCAAAGCAGACCTCAACGAACTTCTGACTGCTGCGGAAACAGTCATCGAAGAACGATTTGTGAAGCATCTAGAAGGTGAACCACACTCGTTGTTCAGCGTATTTGACTTCCATATATGGCTGAGGATGAGTTCATGGCATTTGGTGATGACAACATTGAAAAACTGTTCACGATGTATGCGCCGTTGCTGACTGATGCTGAAAAAGAGGCGGGGCCAGACAAATGGCTGGACTTGAAAATGTACATTTCCAGAAACGTAAAGAGACCAGTTGTTGATGCCTGGTACAGATAATGTTCACAATTTCCCCCAATGACCGCAGAGTGCGAACGGGGCTTCAGTAAGATGAACCAGATCAAAACGGACACCAGAACGTCACTCAAGCAGAGCACTGTCTCCAGTCTGATGCGTATCAACCTGGATAGAATAGCTCTCAAGGACTACAATCCAACTAAAAGTATTGTGCACTGGTTGAATGCTGGGAAGGGAAGCAGGCACACAAGAGGGCATGTGTGTCCAGATCCGAGGAAACGGACAATTCATAGTGATAATACTAGCCCAGATAATGAGCCAGCGGTAGCGGGAACAAGTGTTCACTGAATTGAATATCCCACTAGGTTCGAGTCTGCACAATGGTTAGCTCTCGATCTGTGACTGAAGCTTACTGAATGTCTGATCAGTTATCGTAATCCCGTGGCTAAGCTCAGATATGATGTAGCTAATTGATACGATTGAGCGTTGGAGACTCAGTTTGAGATATGTGCAAGGCTGTACACCAATGTTTTGACCAAAACGGTTATCTGAATGTGTCGTGCAATAATAATTGTATGATGCGTGCATTACTACATGTATCCTCAACAGGCGAGTTGATTACTAGTCTTAGTTAATTTTGTTTCTGAATAAAAATGTGTATAAACCACACGAATATAAACCATGCTAGTTTGTGTACCTTGATCAAAATTCTAAATACATGTAGTGACATAATTGCACTTATTAATAAATTAAAGGACAATTCTGACGATTTTTAAATTTTCCTAAAGTACACAGGACGAGTGGTGATCCAATCTGGACGAGTTGAACTGTGGCATCACTCGCCCAGTAGGACGAGTAAGAAATTAAAAATTTGTCGAGGCCTGCTCCCTCATGTTCCCTCTCCCTCCTGTTCCCTCTCCCTCATGTTCCCTCTCCCTCCTGTTCCCTCTCCCTCATGTTCCACCTCCCTCCTGTTCCCTCTCCCTCATGTTCCCTCTCCCTCCTGTTCCATCCATCTTTCCCCTCCCTCCTGTTCTCTCTCCCTCCTGTTCTCTCTCCCTCCTGTTCCCTCTGCCTCCTGTTCCATCCCTCTTGTTCCCTCGCCCTCCTGTTCTCTCCCTCTCCCCCATGTTCTCACTCCATCTTGTTCCATCTCCCTCCTGTTCTCTATCCCTCCTGCTTGCTCTCCCTCCAGTTCCATCTCCCTCTTGTTCCCTCTCCCTCCTGTTCGCTCTGCCTCCTGTTCTCTTTCCCTCCAATTAGTGCTATTTGTACAGTACCCACAGCATTATCATACAAAGTCATACTGGTGTGGTGCAGAAGAGAACCACCACATTTCCTGGATAGAAACAAGTACTCAAGTCTTTAACCTCTGCAAGCGACTGACAACTTTCTCACATATCATTTTATCGTGTATCTCTGATAAGGAGCGAACTCACGGCCCTGTTGATAGCAGTAAAGACACTACTTCTAACAATGACAATGGAGTCTCTAGCTGTCATCTATCCCATTCGGTTCATAGCCTGCTATGAAAACATACTATCCCCCAAAATTCACCAAAATACAAAAAAGTCATCTAAGGAACATGTCCTTCTTTGTTGCATATTATATACTTTAACTCTCTGCACGCCAGCGGTGAACATTAACTAATGGAATTTCATCAGAAATGACATACAGTCTACAACCGTTATGTCAAAGTATGTTATGTCGAATTCTCCGGTTATCTCGAAGCCGGTCAAAGTCCCGTTTCGGACACTATCATTGTACATATAACTGGCTCCGTTTATATCGAATTTCGTTAAGTCAAACTTCGGTTATGTCAAAGTAGTTTGTTCGGTCCGACGGAATTCGACATAATGGATCTAGACTGTACTTCTAATAAAATCCCAGGACATATTTCCAGTTTTCAGTTACTAATAAGAAAAACACATTAATGAATTGTCTTGTTCAATTATTTGAACTATTTATAGCCTTTATTTTACCCAGCATGCAAAGAGTGAAATGTCTCCTGTGGAGTGAGAGTTATCTCTCTTGGAATTTTAGAAGTGGAACACATGTATGCGAGAAATTAACGGTTATAAATAGTTCTAATAATTGTAGCAGATGACAATTCCGTAATAAATTTTTCTTATTTGAAACCGAAAACACTGGAAATATGTCGTGAAATTCCATTAGAACAGAACAACAGAACAGAACAACATTTTATTATCAGACTTGTACATAATCATATAATATATAATATATTTATTTACATCACGTGACTTGATAGTTACATATTCAAGTGTGTTCATTAGAATTTGTGTGGTTAAGACAATGGAGTTGCATGACATAATTTAGTGTTATTTTCCTGTTAATAATTATCAGTGTGTGGTTTTACAGACAGGTGTCACTGTATATTTACTGTTTCATTATTGCTGTTGCTCATAAATCAGAGCAATTGTATAATATATTACATCATAAAATTATATTAATTTTGTGGAAAAGTCTTAAAAAAGTATTTTTGAATGGAAATTTGTGTTTTCGAGAAGAATTGAAATGTTTATGTATATCTCATATTAAATTTAATTTTAATGGGAGGTACTTTGTTTTATGAGACACATTGCTTAACCCTTTCCTTCATAGAGATTTATGTTAATATACTATTATATCTCCATATAAACGACAGCCATTTAGCTATCATGCAGTGTATGAACATTGGTTTGGCTACTACATTGTCAATGCATGTCGTATTGTTAATGGCGTCAAGAGGTGCTTCTATGAGGGAAAGGGTTTGTGAACATTGGTTTGGCTACTACATTGTCAATGCATGTCGTATTGTTAATGGCGTCAAGAGGTGCTTCTATGAGGGAAAGGGTTTGTGAACATTGGTTTGGCTACTACATTGTCAATGCATGTCGTATTGTTAATGCCGTCAAGAGGTGCTTCTATGAGGGAAAGGGTTAAATGGAAATTTGTGTTCATACATTAATTCAACATTTTGAGAAGAATTGAAATGTTTATGTATATCTCATATTAAATTTAAGTTTATGTATATCTCATATTAAATTTAATTTTAATGGGAGGTACTTTGTTTTACTAGACACGTTGCTATGATCAGAATAGTCCACTGTTCTAAATGTTAATAGGCGGTACTTTGTTTTACAAGACACGCTGCTATGATCAGAATAGTCCACTGTTCTAAATGTTAATGGGAGGTACTTTGTTTTACGAGACACGTTGTTATAATCAGAATAGTCCACTGTTCTAAATGTTAATGGGAGGTACTTTGTTTTACAAGACACGTTGCTATGATCAGAATAGTCCACTGTTCTAAATGTTAATGGGAGGTACTTTGTTTTACGAGACACGTTGTTATAATCAGAATAGTCCACTGTTCTAAATGTTAATGGGAGGTACTTTGTTTTATAAGACACGTTGCTATGATCAGAATAGTCCACTGTTCTAAATGTTATGGGAGGTACTTTGTTTTACGAGACACGTTGCTATGATCAGAATAGTCCACTGTTCTAAATGTTAATGGGAGGTACTTTGTTTTACGAGACACGTTGTTATAATCAGAATAGTCCACTGTTCTAAATGTTAATGGGAGGTACTTTGTTTTACAAGACACGTTGCTATGATCAGAATAGTCCACTGTTCTAAATGTTAATGGGAGGTACTTTGTTTTACGAGACACGTTGTTATAATCAGAATAGTCCACTGTTCTAAATGTTAATGGGAGGTACTTTGTTTTACGAGACACGTTGTTATAATCAGAATAGTCCACTGTTCTAAATGTTAATGGGAGGTAATTTGTTTTACGAGACACGTTGCTATAATCAGAATAGTCCACTGTTCTAAATGTTAATGGGAGGTACTTTGTTTTACGAGACACGTTGCTATAATCAGAATAGTCCACTGTTCTAAATTTTATATTTTTATTTGAAAATAATCTTGTTATAAAAGTACAACAAATTTAAGAATATATGATCATGTCGATGCTCATTTTAGACAATAGAGGAACAGGAGGTTTAACCTTAACCCATTTATCACCAAGTAACTGACATGGACTGGTGCATGATATTTTCAGACCAATAAATTAATAAGAAAATTACATTTGGAGCAGTTCATTTATCAAAATGGGTAATTTTTGTCTAAAAATAGTAATAATTATTACTGGCAAAAAGTGCAGATCCTGATGAGACGGCTCATGATGAGCCGGCTCATCTGGATCTACACTTTTTGTAAGCCTATTGAGAGGCCTGTGGTGTTGATGAAAGGGTTAAAGGTATATCCATACTTTTTCACATATTTACTGAATGTTTAATAATATACTGAATATATAATAATTCAAAATCGAGAATGTATTTATATATAAATTTGTAAAATATTACTCTAATACATCAATAAGAGGTATTTTGTCTGGATGAGTGCATTGTCCATGTCGAGGTAGCATTGTGTTTTATGTTTATATATCGTCTTAAAACACTGACACAAAACCTTGGTTTAAAGTCCCATTGAAAGACTGTTAGGTTTATTAGGGTCAGACGGGGGATCGAACCTATGATCCCTGGATTGTCCAGGTAGCAATTTCAGAAAGATTTGTTTTGTCTGCCTGGTCCGGCGTTTTGTCCACCATGGCAAAAATGATGCGGGGGTGAGGTGGGGGAGTCCAGAATGGATTATTACATAATACCATCGTATACATGTTTAAATTGAGTTTGTTATGTCAACAAATCATAACATTTGTATATTAGTTATAATTATTTGGTTTCTTTGTCAAATATTTTTGTGACAAATATACATTGCAATATGAAATTATATTCTACAGAAATTATGGAAAATATACATTGCAGTATGAAATTATATTCTATAGAAGCTTGGCATATTTTACCAAATTCTGCTATGTATTCCGATTTTGATTTTATACCGCTGTAAATCCCAATAGTATTGAATGTTACTTTAAAATGATTTGTAGCCACATTTAGCCGAGATTGCACAAAAGATGCAAATCTGTTGTTATTATGGTATGCTATTAAATTAAGTGAAAGAATTTAAGACACAAATTTCAAACTTAAATTAGAGTAGTACAGATTACAATTGATGACTGTGTTCTAAAGATTTAATGTTCTAAAGATTTAATGTTCTAAAGATTTAATGTTGGAAGTGTTAGCAGCTGCTGTCAGGGATTGTGAGGTATTGCTTGCTGTCCTCTGCTACAATAACTGATGACACACACACACACACCTGTGTTACCTGTATATAGCTAAAATCAATACACACACATGTGTGTGGTGTGTGTGGACTCTGGACTAACTTTCACATTCAATATCTGATTCAGTGTCAGCAACCAACATCAGCATTAATATAATCTCTTACATGGGCGTTGGTTCTGCTTCCGGAAATATGGCTTATTTAAAAAATTAATATATACAGATATTCAATGTAAATGGACTTTGTGTGAAAACTACTATTGTGTTTTGGGAAATCAAGCAGTTCTACCATTCATTATCCAGTGTGGAATGACAGTACATATGAAGGCTTTTAGATAATTTGCCTCTTCAGTGGACTATATCGTTTTGGTAAGAGATTTTATTCGTGTGTGTGTTTTACGTTTATTTATCGTCGCTACCGTATGCCCATATGAGCGACTCCTCCTGAAGATATGTCATTTTAGATTTTTGGAGGATAGTGCAATGATACAGACAAAGACCCATTCCAGAGTCTCCTCTGGTTCTTTTACGTGTACGGTGTAAAGCACCGACACGAGACCTCGGCTTAATGTCCCCATCTGAAAGACTATTAAGTTTATTAGGGTCAGGTGGGGGGGGGTCGAACCCCGCTGGAGCCGTAATAATTGTGCCCTTAGGCAAGGCATTTAAATGCCACAGTGCCTCTTCTCCTTCATGGCGATGGAATCCGAATGAGGTCTCGAGAGTGATTAATATAAGAAAGAACTTTGTTTCGCAAGCGAGCTAAAATAAATTTCTATAAACTAACGTAAATATACTAATAATAACAAATAATAATAATGTATATTCTGTCTATTGAACTATTAATTTCATGGTGTTGAATATAAATTATGTAATGCTACGTGTATATGATTATAAAAGATAATCAAATGTACGTACTGGTTAAAACCTTTCCCACATAGACGCATCTCGTTGGCGCGGATGAAAGCGTAAATGTGGTCATTTGTGTGGGAGGAAACCGGAGTACCCAGAGAAAACCCACCTGTCCGATCTGGTAACCACCGTACCATCTCGCATACTACCCGGTCCGAGGATCGAACCGGGGTTGCGTTGGTGAGAAGCGTGCGCGCTAACCACTGCGCTAATCGGACACATAATAGACTCATCTCTTGATGCTATTATCCATTGCCGCATGGAAACACCCCAAAGCTATTATCCATTGCCGCATGGAAACACCCCAAAGCTATTATCCATTGCCGCATGGAAACACCCCAAAGCTATTATCCATTGCCGCATGGAAACACCCCAAAGCTATTATCCATTGCCGCATGGAAACACCCCAAAGCTATTATCCATTGCCGCATGGAAACACCCCAAAGCTATTATCCATTGCCGCATGGAAACACCCCAAAGCTATTATCCATTGCCGCATGGAAACACCCCAAAGCTATTATCCATTGCCGCATAGAAACACCTCAAAGCTATTATCCATTGCCGCATAGAAACACCTCTCAAAGCTATTATCCATTGCCGCATGGAAACACCTCAAAGCTATTATCCATTGCCGCATGGAAACACCTCAAAGCTATTATCCATTGCCACATAGAAACACCTCTCAAAGCTATTATCCATTGCCGCATAGAATCACCTCAAAGCTATTATCCATTGCCGCATAGAAACACCTCAAAGCTATTATCCATTGCCGCATGGAAACCCTCAAAGCTATTATCCATTGCCGCATAGAAACACCCCAAAGCTATTATCCATTGCCGCATGGAAACACCTCAAAGCTATTATCCATTGCCGCATAAAACACCCTCAAAGCTATTATCCATTGCCGCATAGAATCACCTCAAAGCTATTATCCATTGCCGCATGGAAACACCCAAAGCTATTATCCATTGCCGCATGGAAACACCCCAAAGCTATTATCCATTGCCGCATGGAAACACCCCAAAGCTATTATCCATTGCCGCATGGAAACACCCCAAAGCTATTATCCATTGCCGCATGGAAACACCCCAAAGCTATTATCCATTGCCGCATGGAAACACCCCAAAGCTATTATCCATTGCCGCATGGAAACACCCCAAAGCTATTATCCATTGCCGCATGAAACACCCAAACTATTATCCATTGCCGCATGAAACACCCAAAGCTATATCCATTGCCGCATGGAAACACCCCATGGAAA
>CM026390.1:28779767-28940405 GCA_014843695.1 Archivesica marissinica
GCTGAAGCCGTTACGATTGTGCCCTTAGGCTAGGCATATAAACTCCACATTGCCTCTTCTCTCTCCCTCGTGGCGATGGATTCCATCAGCCCCGCTGAAGCCGTTACGATTGTGCCCTTAGGCTAGGCATATAAACTCCACATTGCCTCTTCTCTCTCCCTCGTGGCGATGGATTCCATCAGCCCCGCTGAAGCCGTTACGATTGTGCCCTTAGGCTAGGCATATAAATTCCACACACCCCCCCCCCAACCACACCCCCAACCACACCTTAGGCTAGGCATATAAACTCCACATTGCCTCTTCTCTCTCCCTCGTGGCGATGGATTCCATCAGCCCCGCTGAAGCCGTTACGATTGTGCCCTTAGGCTAGGCATATAAACTCCACATTGCCTCTTCTCTCTCCCTCGTGGCGATGGATTCCATCAGCCCCGCTGAAGCCGTTACGATTGTGCCCTTAGGCTAGGCATATAAACTCCACATTGCCTCTTCTCTCTCCCTCGTGGCGATGGATTCCATCAGCCCCGCTGAAGCCGTTACGATTGTGCCCTTAGGCTAGGCATATAAACTCCACATTGCCTCTTCTCTCTCCCTCGTGGCGATGGATTCCATCAGCCCCGCTGAAGCCGTTACGATTGTGCCCTTAGGCTAGGCATATAAACTCCACATTGCCTCTTCTCTCTCCCTCGTGGCGATGGATTCCATCAGCCCCGCTGAAGCCGTTACGATTGTGCCCTTAGGCTAGGCATATAAACTCCACATTGCCTCTTCTCTCTCCCTCGTGGCGATGGATTCCATCAGCCCCGCTGAAGCCGTTACGATTGTGCCCTTAGGCTAGGCATATAAACTCCACATTGCCTCTTCTCTCTCCCTCGTGGCGATGGATTCCATCAGCCCCGCTGAAGCCGTTACGATTGTGCCCTTAGGCTAGGCATATAAACTCCACATTGCCTCTTCTCTCTCCCTCGTGGCGATGGATTCCATCAGCCCCGCTGAAGCCGTTACGATTGTGCCCTTAGGCTAGGCATATAAACTCCACATTGCCTCTTCTCTCTCCCTCGTGGCGATGGATTCCATCAGCCCCGCTGAAGCCGTTACGATTGTGCCCTTAGGCTAGGCATATAAATTCCACATTGCCTCTTCTCTCTCCCTCATGGCGATGGATTCCATCAGCCCCGCTGAAGCCGTTACGATTGTGCCCTTAGGCTAGGCATATAAACTCCACATTGCCTCTTCTCTCTCCCTCGTGGCAATGGATTCCACATGCCCCTTCTCTCTCCCTCATGGCGATGGATTCCACATGCCCCTTCTCTCTCCCTCGTGGCGATGGATTCCACATGCCCCTTCTCTCTCCCTCGTGGCGATGGATTCCACATGCCCCTTCTCTCTCCCTCGTGGCAATGGATTCCACATGCCCCTTCTCTCTCCCTCGTGGCGATGGATTCCACATGCCCCTTCTCTCTCCCTCGTGGCGATGGATTCCACATGCCCCTTCTCTCTCCCTCGTGGCGATGGATTCCATCAGGAATGAGGTCTCGAGCGTGATTAATAAGCATTATAAGTTGTAAGAACTTGTTTCGCAATCGAGATAAAATAAATTTGTATAGACTAAAACGAACAGCCAAATGGTACACATTAGTAGACATCATAGTCCAAATTCATTCATAACTGTTTTCAGTCTGAATGAAACAGTGCCTCTTATGAGTATGTTGGAAAAACTCAAATGGCAGGCCCGTAGCCACACTGAGGCACACCGAGACAGTTGTCTCGGTTAAAATTTCCAAAGCAAACAATAAATTAAATGAAAAATTAAATAAATAAAATGCAAAAACTATCCATTTGCTGTATAAAATGTTGACTGCTAGAGAGCTGAAAGGTCAGTACATAATTATACGTCTAAACTCATTAAGTCAGAAAACGCAGGAAATTGCTTCTAACCCCAACATGCCCCCGGACCCCCCTAAATTTCCTTGGTTGAAATTTGCCTCTGGCTACAGTACTGAATGGCAATATTACATCTCCACGAAAAGTCATCAGCGTGCAACAATATTCACAACCAGATTTCAGAGATGTATTTGGCTTTCGATTTGGCTTTTATCCATGTTGCCAAAAAATCGTCCCACTTTGCACAATATGTGTCTTCCTATATTGGTGTCCATTGGAAACTCCGATAAATGAAGAATTAATTCTGGCTATGCTTGAAAAAGAATATTATGTGTGAAGAATTAGTTATTGTTGTCCATGATGAAGCATTGGTTATTGTTATTTTTGGTGAAGAATTAGTTATTGTTATTCTTGAAGAATGATTAATTGCTGCTATTCTTGAAGAAGAACTACTTGTAGTTATTGTTAATATTGAAGAAGAATTAGTTATCGTTATTCTTGGTGAAGTGTTGGTTATTGTCATTATTTGTGAATAATTTATGTGTTATTCTTGTTGAAGTGTTGGTTATTGTCAATTTATTTGTGAATAATTTATGTGTTATTCTTGGTGAAGTGTTGGTTATTGTCAATTTATTTGTGAATAATTTATGTGTTATTCTTGGTGAAGTGTTGGTTATTGTCAATTTATTTGTGAATAATTTATGTGTTATTCTTGGTGAAGTGTTGGTTATTGTCAATTTATTTGTGAATAATGTATGTGTTATTCTTGGTGAAGTGTTGGTTATTGTCAATTTATTTGTGAATAATTTATGTGTTATTCTTGGTGAAGTGTTGGTTATTGTCAATTTATTTGTGAATAATTTATGTGTTATTCTTGGTGAAGTGTTGGTTATTGTCAATTTATTTGTGAATAATTTATGTGTTATTCTTGGTGAAGTGTTGGTTATTGTCAATTTATTTGTGAATAATGTATGTGTTATTCTTGGTGAAGTGTTGGTTATTGTCAATTTATTTGTGAATAATGTATGTGTTATTCTTGGTGAAGTGTTGGTTATTGTCAATTTATTTGTGAATAATGTATGTGTTATTCTTGGTGAAGTGTTGGTTATTGTCAATTTATTTGTGAATAATGTATGTGTTATTCTTGGTGAAGTGTTGGTTATTGTCAATTTATTTGTGAATAATTTATGTGTTATTCTTGGTGAAGTGTTGGTTATTGTCATTATTTGTGAATAATTTATGTGTTATTCTTGGTGAAGTGTTGGTTATTGTCAATTTATTTGTGAATAATTTATGTGTTATTCTTGGTGAAGTGTTGGTTATTGTCATTATTTGTGAATAATTTATGTGTTATTCTTGGTGAAGTGTTGGTTATTGTCAATTTATTTGTGAATAATTTATGTGTTATTCTTGGTGAAGTGTTGGTTATTGTCATTATTTGTGATAATTTATGTGTTATTCTTGTGAAGTGTTGGTTATTGTCATTATTTGTGAATAATTTATGTGTATTCTTGGTGAAGTGTTGGTTATTGTCATTATTTGTGAATAATTATTGTTATTCTGGTGAAGTGTTGGTTATTGTCAATTTATTTGTGAATAATGTATGTGTTATTCTTGTTGAAGTGTTGGTTATTGTCAATTTATTTGTGAATAATTTATGTGTTATTCTTGGTGAAGTGTTGGTTATTGTCAATTTATTTGTGAATAATTTATGTGTTTTTCTTGGTGAAGTGTTGGTTATTGTCAATTTATTTGTGAATAATTTATGTGTTATTCTTGTTGAAATGTTGGGTTATTGTCAATTTATTTGTGAATAATGTATGTGTTATTCTTGTTGAAGTGTTGGTTATTGTCAATTTATTTGTGAATAATTTATGTGTTATTCTTGGTGAAGTGTTGGTTATTGTCAATTTATTTGTGAATAATGTATGTGTTATTATTGGTGAAGAATTAGTTATTTGTGTTATTGAAGGTTTTTGTATTGCTATTGTTGAAGAATTAATTATTGTTATTCTCTGAGAAGAATGAGTTATTGTTATTCTCTGAGAAGAGTGAGTTATTGTTATTCTCTGAGAAGAGTGAGTTATTGTTATTCTCTGAGAAGTGTGAGTTATTGTTATTCTCTGAGAAGAATGAGTTATTGTTATTCTCTGAGAAGTGTGAGTTATTGTTATTCTCTGAGAAGAATGAGTTATTGTTATTCTCTGAGTAGAATGAGTTATTGTTATTCTCTGAGAAGAATGAGTTATTGTTATTGAATATTCTCTGAGAAGAATGAGTTATTGTTATTCTCTGAGAAGAATGAGTTATTGTTATTCTCTGAGAAGAATGAGTTATTGTTATTCTCTGAGAAGAATGAGTTATTGTTATTCTCTGAGAAGAGTTAGTTATTGTTATTCTCTGAGAAGAATGAGTTATTGTTATTCTCTGAGAAGAATGAGTTATTGTTATTCTCTGAGAAGAATGAGTTATTGTTATTCTCTGAGAAGAATGAGTTATTGTTATTCTCTGAGAAGAATGAGTTATTGTTATTCTCTGAGAAGAAGAGTTATTGTTATTCTCTGAGAAGAGTTAGTTATTGTTATTCTCTGAGAAGAGTTAGTTATTGTTATTCTCTGAGAATAATGAGTTATTGTTATTCTCTGAGTAGAATGAGTTATTGTTATTCTCTGAGAAGAGTGAGTTATTGTTATTCTCTGAGAAGAATGAGTTATTGTTATTCTCTGAGTAGAATGAGTTATTGTTATTCTCTGAGAAGAGTTAGTTATTGTTATTCTCTGAGAAGAATGAGTTATTGTTATTCTCTGAGAAGAATGAGTTATTGTTATTCTCTGAGAAGAATGAGTTATTGTTATTCTCTGAGAAGAATGAGTTATTGTTATTCTCTGAGAAGAATGAGTTATTGTTATTCTCTGAGAAGAATGAGTTATTGTTATTCTCTGAGAAGAATGAGTTATTGTTATTCTCTGAGAGTCCGCCTCCGTGGTCGAGTGGTTAAGGTCGCTGACTTGTATACCACTGTAACCTATCATCACTGATGTTCACGGGTTCGAGCCCCGCTCAGGCCGTGTCTCATTTATATGAAAAAGTTGGCAGTTTCTTACGGAGGTTGGTGCACCCAAGTACTGGTTAACCGCTGGAGCCTGCCCAGGAAAGGTGTTGTTAAGTAAACTGCCCGCCGGCAATATAGCCCAAAATGGTGCTGATGCAGGCGTAAAACCCGAAATATAACATAACATATTCTCTGAGAAGAATGAGTTATTGTTATTCTCTGAGAAGAGTGAGTTATTGTTATTCTCTGAGAAGAATGAGTTATTGTTATTCTCTGAGAAGAATGAGTTATTGTTATTCTCTGAGAAGAATGAGTTATTGTTATTCTCTGAGAAGAATGAGTTATTGTTATTCTCTGAGAAGAATGAGTTATTGTTATTCTCTGAGAAGAATGAGTTATTGTTATTCTCTGAGAAGAGTGAGTTATTGTTATTCTCTGAGAAGAATGAGTTATTGTTATTCTCTGAGAAGAGTTAGTTATTGTTATTCTCTTAGAAGAATGAGTTATTGTTATTCTCTGAGAAGAATGAGTTATTGTTATTCTCTGAGAAGAATGAGTTATTGTTATTCTCTGAGAAGAGTTAGTTATTGTTATTCTCTTAGAAGAATGAGTTATTGTTATTCTCTGAGAAGAGTTAGTTATTGTTATTCTCTGAGAAGAGTTAGTTATTGTTATTCTCTGAGAAGAGTTAGTTATTGTTATTCTCTGAGAAGAATGAGTTATCGCTATTCTTGGTTGAAACATTTGTTGCTAAGCTATTGATTTGCATAGTAAACCGTCGTTTAATCGTAATTGTCATAAGGATAATTTTGCAGGTGAAATGTAGATGAATAATACATCAGTTCATCCTAGTATTAATGAAAAGTAACTTGAAAAATGTATAATCAATATAGAAGAGCGTTGGCGTTGTCACGATATATTGCACATGTAATTATTTCCTAAGGAGATGAAAAAAAAGGTACTATTGATTACAATGTTATTTTATTACACTGTTCCTATGTATATGTACTGCAACTAAGAAATTGTAGAAATTTCGATTTAATTGTTTCCTCATTTTATGTAATGATGGACATTTTAATGTAACTGCTCTGCAGAAAGTTCTAGGCGATGCCGAGATTAATTTGTTCATTAACCTAAAAATATGCTGGTTATAACAGTCATGTACATACTTTAATACTAGATTCAACACTGGCTGTTCTTTCTGCCATTTTATAGCAGATTTACGAGAAATGAGTGAATTCTTATAACCTTGAGGTTGGGGTTTCGAGCCTCGGCCATCACGGTGGTGGTGTCCTTAGGCAAGACATTTAAGTCCACAATGTGCCTGACTTATCTCCCCCTCATGACGATGAATTCCACCAGGAATGAGGTATCGAGAGCAATTAACCGAATGTAAAACATGCTGAGCAATCAAGCTAATTTAACCCCTAAATTGCCGAATAAATTGGAAGGACTGTGCAAATACATAGATCCAGATCTAAGTTGTTTGCTATTCAGCCAAGTGTTTTAGCTCCACTATCCCTATAGCAAATAGCCTCAGCTTCAGATCAGACGTTCTGTGCCGTCTGATCAGGATCTATACTGTTTGCAAAAGCGACTTCAGTCGCGATTAGCAGGTTACGGGTTAAATTTATAAAAAACTTTTTAAAGGGTCACATAATAAGTTTGAGCTCCGCTCAGACCATGTCTCTCTCTATATGAAAAAGTTGGCAGTTTATTACGGAGTCGGCAGTTTCTTACGGAGGTTGGTGCACAAAGTACTGGTTATCCACTGGAGCCTGCCCAGGAAAGGTGTTGTTAGGTAAACTGCCCGGCACTCAAATGGGCAACCAGTAGCGACGTTAAATAAACGTAAATAAATTTTTTTTTAAGAGACAATTGATTTTTAACATATGCGACACACATAGGAAAGAACAAAAGCATCTTGTTTATGAACGGAGAAATTAATGACAGATTGCATGTCAGAATGCAGTATGCATGCATGCAGTAAACTAGGAATTGCTGCATGGCATGACAGTATTTTGTTATATATGTCCTTATACCATACCATTACGTGACAAAACACTTGTCGTCTGGCTTGCTCAATGGTATGTACATTACCATTTAGCCCTTCCCCCCCATTTAGCCCTTCCCCCCCTATAGATATATAATATATGGCTGCGATTTACCAATCTATGATTTACCAATATGATTTACCATTCTATGATTTACCAATCTATGATTTACCAATCTATGATTTATCAATCTATGATTTACCAATCTATGATTTATGACTTATCAATCTATGATTTACCAATCTATGATTTATCAATATATGATTTATCAATCTATGATTTACCAATCTGATTTATCAATCTATGATTTATGACTTATCAATCTATGATTTATGATTTACCAATCTATGATTTACCAATCTATGATTTATCAATCTATGATTTACCAATATATGATTTATCAATCTATGATTTACCAATCTATGATTTATCAATCTATGATTTTATCAATCTATGATTTTATCAATATATGATTTATCAATCTATGATTTACCAATCTATGATTTATGACTTATCAATCTATGATTTACCAATCTATGATTTACCAATCTATGATTTATCAATCTATGATTTACCAATCTATGATTTATCAATCTATGATTTACCAATATGATTTACCAATATGATTTACCAATCTATGATTTATCAATCTATGATTTATCAATCTATGATTTACCAATCTATGATTTACCAATCTATGATTTACCAATATGATTTACCAATCTATGATTTATCAATCTATGATTTATCAATCTATGATTTACCAATCTATGATTTACCAAATAGATTTACCAATCTATGATTTATCAGTCTATGATTTACCAATATATGATTTACCAATCTATGATTTACCAATATATGATTTACCAATCTATGATTTACCAGGCTATGATTTATCAATCAATGATTTACCATTCCCTGCCCCCATCTTCATTGGGGTTCCAGGAAATTAGTAACTCTGCATGCTAGCGTCAGATAAAATCACTTTTGGAAACAGCATAGAGCCAGATCAGACGGTACAGAACATACCGTCTCATCAGGTTCTATGCTGTTTGCTATTCAGATAGTGGAGCTAAATCAGTGAATAGTAAACAATATAGATACTGATCAGACCCAGTGTTACACCATGGCTGATCCGGATCTATGTTATTTGCTATTCAGATAAGTGTTTTTGTTCCACTATCTGAATAGCAAATAGCATAGAGCCTGATCAGACGTGGTTCTGCCCAGATGCTTGTCCGTGATCTAAATACTGCTCGGAGGGGCACACATGAATAAATTAGCTTGAGAGCTATCACATGACCTAAGTCTTATGCCCCTTTAAATCCCCAAAACAAACATCATGAAAGTTAAATAAATAATTTGTATAGGATATAAGCCTCAAACGATCCAATATGTAAAGTATTGGACTGTGTGAGGCACATAGCGCCAAAGACAGTACCAATATTTTACATATTGGATCCGTTTGAGGCTTATATTTTACTTAAAACACACTTATATAACAAGACTCTACTAATTAAAATTGTTAATTTCGTACATTTAATCGTAGGATTTAATATAATACTCCGGCCTATTGACAGCAGTCCAATATTAATAATAATGGACTGCAAGTACTAAGGTATGACGTCATGACAGTGATCTAAATAGGGTCTGTATATTTATTTTGCCCATCTTTAATGCTGTAATTAACCCATGACAATTTATTTGACCTCTGCAACATATGGGAGAATAATTAATGGATAGCTTTAATATTGATGTGGATTCAAGTGGAAACAATTACCTTAACGTTTGTAATGATTATTTACGTTTTTCCTTCCTGTATAACTATTATGTCAATTAAAAGTCAGATCAATTACTGATTATTTAAGGTAGATAGTCACACCCTGTTACATGACAGATGGGCCAGTAGTTCTGTGGTTGACATGTTGGACTGTGAATCCAGGGATCGCAGGTTCGATCCCCCATCTGACCCTAAAAATATTAACAGTTTTTCGGATTGGACTTAAAACCGAGGTCTAGTGTCGGTGCTTTACACCGTGCACGTAAAAGAACCAGAGGAGATTCTGGAATGGGTCTCTTTCTGTATCATTGCACTACCCTCCAAAAATCTAAAATGACTAATCTCTTATGGAGGTGTCGCTCATATGGGCAACCGGTAGCCTCGAACCTGCTATCCCTGGATTACCAGTCCAGCGTGTTAAAAATTACCACTGGAATACAGATCCGTCTGTATTACCATATGCTAAATGAAATGTTTTATATACTCTGAGAAGTAGTTGTTAATTAGTTCACCCTCGATCTAGTTGAGGTTGATAACTGATCTCTTAAACTATTTGTTAGATGCCTGTTAATGCTTGTATTGATTTTCACAATTTAATTTGCTGATCTTAAGTATCCTTTTAGATATCATACTTAACCCATTCAACCCCAAGTAACTGACATGGACTGGTGCATGATATTTAACCCATTCAACCCCAAGTAACTGACATGGACTGGTGCATGATATTTAACCCATTCAACACCAAGTAACTGACATGGACTGGTGCATGATATTTAACCCATTCAACCCCAAGTAACTGACATGGACTGGTGCATGATATTTAACCCATTCAACCCCAAGTAACTGACATGGACTGGTGCATGATATTTAACCCATTAAACCCCAAGTAACTGACATGGACTGGTGCATGATATTTAACCCATTCAACCCCAAGTAACTGACATGGACTGGTGCATGATATTTATAGACCAATAAATTAATAAGAAAATTACATTTGGACCAGTTCATTTATCAAAATGGGTAATTTTATCTAAAATAGTAATAATTATTACTGATGAGGGCTCATCTGGATCTACACTTTTTGTAAGTCTATTAAGAGGCCTGTAGTGTTGAAAGGGTTAATGGCTACTGTCCAGTTGTATATAACAATATAATTACAGTATAATAGTATGTGACAGTGTGTGATATATATATGTAACTGTGATATATGTCTCATATAATTCATTAACATTGAATGGCTATGTACTGTTGATTATTGTTCATACTTGTATTTTATAATATGCTATGTACTGGACTGACCTGGGAATCCCGGGATCACAGGTTCAATCCCCCCCGTCTGACCCTAATAAAATTAACAGTCTTTCAGATGGGATTTTAAACCGAGGTCTTTTGTCGGTGCTTTATACTGTGCACGTAAAAGAACCAGAGGAGACTCTGGTCGCTCATATGGGCAACCGGTAGCGACGATAATTAAACGTAAAACACACACACACCGGACTGACCCACAATTACACAGCAATTTCGCTTCATTTTATTTATTAATTTACATACAAAGTTATATAATACAAAAAAAATGAATGTTTGCAGTGCTTAGCTCTGAGCTCGCCATGACTAGGCCTAGTGACCTGAAAAATCCTCTCTCCCTTGATAATGTTTCACTCATCCATGTTTCACTCATCCAGATGATAATAATGATAAATAAATACCACTGTTTGTCAGTTTTAATTACTGGAAAATGTGTGGTGGATATGCTAACAATTGTGTCAAAAAATTCGTCCTTAGAAGTCAGTGATTAGCGCAGTGGTTAGTGCAGTGGTTAGTGCAGTGGTTAGCGCAGTGATTAGTGCAGTGGTTAGCGCAGTGATTAGCGTAGTGATTAGCGCAGTGTTTAGTGCAGTGATTAGCGCAGTGGTTAGCGCAGTGGTTAGTGCAGTGGTTAGTGCAGTGATTAGCGCAGTGGTTAGCGCAGTGATTAGCGCAGTGGTTAGCGCAGTGGTTAGCGCAGTGGTTAGCGCAGTGGTTAGCGCAGTGATTAGCGCAGTGGTTAGCGCAGTGATTAGCGCAGTGATTAGTGCAGTGATTACCATGCTCGCTTCTCACCAATGCAACCCGGGTTCGATCCTCAGACTGGAAAGTATGTGAGATGGTACGATGGTCGCCACATCGGGCAGGTGGGTTTTCTCCGGGTACTCTGGTTTCCTCCCACACGACTGACCACATTTACGCTGTCATCCGCGCCAACGAGAGTGATTGATATAAGTTGTTAACGCTTGTTTCGCAATCGGTGTAAAATAAATAAAGTTTATTCTTTAATTTCTTTATTTTTCTAATGGGCATATAACATTAACCCTTTCAACACCACAGACCTCTAAATAGGCTTACAAAAAGTATAGATCCAGATGATCCGGCTCGTGATGAGCCGTCTCATCAGGATCTGCACTTTTTGCCAGTGATATGACTATTTTTAGACATAATTACCCATTTTGATAAATGAACTTGTCCAAATGTGATTTTCTGATTCATATATTGGTTTATGAATATCATGGACCAGTCCATGTCAGTTACTTGGTGTTGAATGGGTTAAACTACTCACTCACTGGATTCTGTATACCAGGAATCCGGCCTGGTTTCTGGTTGTATAATAGTGCAGGTGTTTTCACAGTTTTCATGAATAATTTATCCCATCCCAAGTTCAACAGACATAATAACTGCCTAGACAATTCATTCAGGCTTTTCCTTTGTTCTATATCTATAAATATTTAAATCCTCCCCCCCCCCCTCTGGAATGAGAGGTGCTCTCTTTGGACCCAGTGAATGGTTCAGTCTCGAATCTCTTCTTTGATTAATCTGCTTATTGTGTGTTGTTTGATTTGTTGCTTTAAGTCGAATGGTGTTATATGTGTTATTGGTATATGTTCTCAATATATTCTCAACACATTATTTGAAGTAAAATATGCAGATATAGCTAGCTGAAGTAACAATTCCTCAATATGTTAATGTTCGGGATAAGTAATCTGGGAGTTATTGGCCACTGTACCAGTCATGTTACATGATGTCTGTTTTTTAACCTTAGTAGGCCTATGAAGTTCTTTTTAACACTCTTCTATCTCACTCCCTGACAAGCGCCTCCCTGTCATACTCCAGCCGAGTGTTGGGAAGTATTGTGTAGATGTAGATGGCTGTTAACAAATATGTTATCACAACATCAGTTCACAAGTATCTACCACAGTATACAAATTAAATGTATATGTCATTAAAACAAATTAAATGTATATGTCATTAAAATTAATTAATTAATTAATTAATTAATGTGAGAGCTGAATGAATTAAACTTTTTTAAGATCGGCCACGGTATATTTGGTAAATATTTTTATTACGTATATTTTATTCTCCGAGTATTTCTGACAAGTCATTTAATAATTGCTCAAGTACATGTACTTGCAATTTAGAAACGCTTAACCCATTCAACACCAAGTAACTGACATGGACTGGTGCATCATATTTTTAGACCAATAAATTAATAAGAAAATTACATTTGGACCAGTTCATTTTATCAAAATGGGTAATTTTTCTCTAAAGATAGTAATATTACTTACAAAAAGTGCAGATCCTGATGAGACGGCTTGTCTGGATCTACACTAAGTTCATGTTAATCCTTTTTCTGTATTTTGATGTATTAGATTGAGAAATAGAATATGTTTAGTTTAATCTGGATCTACACTATTTGTAAGCGTATTTAGAGGTATGTGGTGTTGAAATGGTTAAACAAATTGTTTGGTGAATACAGCTCAGATATTGGCACCTATGATATGTGTAGATGAGAGTTGGCTATAGTGTTTTATTACTATGTTTTATATTTCCAGGCTTTGGAAGCATTAGCAGACCTCCCGGTACAAGTATGAGTGGAGTTGTGTATAGATGCCTCTTTCTGCTCCCATTCATTTCCCAAGGTAAGTGTAAATCAGGGTGAAATATAAGGTAAGTGTAAATCAAGGTGAAATATTAGGTAAGTGTAAATCAGGGTGAAATATAAGGTAAGTGTAAATCAAGGTGAATTCTAAGATAAGTCTAAATCAAGGTGAATTCTAAGATAAGTCTAAATCAAGGTGAATTCTAAGATAAGTCTAAATCAAGGTGAATTCTAAGGTAAGTCTAAATCAAGGTGAAATCTACATCTCACATACTATGCCAGTCCATGCTAAGTTTAAATCACGATGAAAACCAAGGTAAATATAAATCAAGGTGAAATCTAAGATAAGTTTAAATCACGATGAAATCCAAGGTAAGTATAAATCGAGGTGAAATCTAAAAGTTGCATGACATGCCAGTTAAAGGTAAGTATGATAATAATAAATCTGATGTGAATTCTATGCCATGCATACCATGCCAGTATGTTTTTATCTGCTACCATTTATATCCCTGGGCCAAAGTTAGATAGATATTCAAGAGTTACAGGCACATCATGATTGCTATTCCCGCCAATGAAAGCGAAATAACATCACAAAAAGCAACAGAAAATGCATGTTTTCACTCATAAATAGAATTGTGAATACACATTTTTCCAAACTAATTTGAATAATTAATATTTTGGGTTTCTCGCCTGCTCATTTCCTATCGCCTTCTGCTCATTTTGTTAAAATATTTATAAGCCTTCAAATGAGGACATATGTCAATACATTCCACATGCACTACCTGAGCCAAGTTTACTACAAAGCTTATTGGTAATGTGTCGGTGATTTTTATGGAATATTTTAACCCTTAACCTGCTGAATAAATTAAACGAAATGTGCAAACAACATAGATCTAGATCAGCCGAGGCATATGGCCGCCTCTGATCAGGATCTATGCTATTTGCTATTCAGATAAGTGTTTTTTGCTCCACTATCTGAATAGCAAACAGCATAGAGCCTGATTTAGCCTTGAAAGCAACTTTAGTCGTGATTAGTTCGGCCTTCGTGATATATTTCTACGCATAAGAACTTCAAACTCGGGTTATTCTGCGATATACCACGGTTGATACTTATTATTTCGATTCTAACACGACTTACTTTTAATAATTTTAGAAGAGAATCAAAGGAGTACTTTCTTCAAACGCCATAGTATCGAAATTTCCTCCCGCATAAGGGGTGATGACGTTATTTTTTATGGAAAATATCAATCTAGTGCATAAATGAACAAAAGTTGTAACTGATCAATAATTTTATTTATTTTGTCAAATAAAACTGTACAGAATAGTAACTGAAACGTTATTTAACATAAAAACAAGACGGACAAGAGATTATCTGATTCTAAAAATAGCTCACTTCCGTGAATTCCCACAGTATTATTTACAAACATCACGTGACTTTCATTCATAAAACTTTACACGCATTGTATAAATGGAATAGCCAAAACACGGTGCGCGCGCAGCATAGTTCAAGGTAGGTATATCGCAGAATAACCCGAGGTAGATTTTACTCTACAAGTATGTATGTTATTAGCTGGGTCATGTTAGAATAAAAAATAACTTTTATCACTGGCTTTAATTGTTCACATTAAATGAAGTCTGTTATTTTGACAAATTATATCTAGTTAACACTCTAATTCTGCTAACTAGTTTTGAAAATTTGAAACTATTGTTTGCCAACACATCACAATGTACTGTAGGATATGTGTGTGTTGTGAGATATCATGTGTGTTTTGTGAGATATCATGTGTGTTTTGTGAGATATCATGTGTGTTTTGTGAGATATCATGTGTGTTTTGTGAGATATTATATGTGTTTTATGAGATATCATGTGTGTTTTATGAGATATCATGTGTGTTTTGTGAGATATCATGTGTGTTTTGTGAGATATTATGTGTGTTTTGTGAGATATCATGTGTGTTTTATGAGATATAATATATGTGTGCTGTTAAATATCATGTGTGTTTTGTGAAATATCATGTGTGTGTTGTGAGATATCATGTGTGTTTTGTGAGATATCATGTGTGTTTTGTGAAATATCATGTGTGTGTTGTGAGATATCATGTGTGTTTTGTGAGATATCATGTGTGTTTTGTGAAATATCATGTGTGTTTTGTGAAATATCATGTGTGTTTTGTGAAATATCATGTGTGTTGTGAAATATATGTGTGTTTTGAAATATCATGTGTGTTTTGTGAAATATCATGTGTGTTTGAAATATCATGTGTGTTTTGTGAAATATCATGTGTGTGTTGTGAAATATCATGTGTGTTTTGTGAAATATCATGTGTGTTTTGTGAAATATCATGTGTGTGTTGAGAAATATCATGTGTGTTTTGTGAAATATCATGTGTGTTTTGTGAAATATCATGTGTGTGTTGTGAAATATCATGTGTGTTTTGTGAAATATCATGTGTGTTTTATGAGATATCATGTGTGTTTTATGAGATATCATGTGTGTTTTATGAGATATCATGTGTGTTTTGTGAAATATCATGTGTGTGTTGTGAAATATCATGTGTGTTTTGTGAAATATCATGTGTGTTTTGTGAAATATCAGGTGTGTGTTGAGAAATATCATGTGTGTTTTGTGAAATATCATGTGTGTTTTGTGAAATATCATGTGTGTGTTGTGAAATATCATGTGTGTTTTGTGAAATATCATGTGTGTTTTATGAGATATCATGTGTGTTTTATGAGATATCATGTGTGTTTTATGAGATATCATGTGTGTTTTGTGAAATATCATGTGTGTTTTGTGAAATATCATGTGTGTTTTGTGAAATATCATGTGTGTTTTATGAGATATCATGTGTGTTTTATGAGATATCATGTGTGTTTTATGAGATATCATGTGTGTTTTATGAAATATCATGTGTGTTTTATGATATATCATGTGTGTTTTGTGAGATATCATGTGTGTTTTATGAGATATCATGTGTGTTTTATGAGATATCATGTGTGTTTTATGATATATCATATGTGTTTTGTGAAATATCATGTGTGTTTTGTGAAATATCATGTGTATTAATTAAACAATAGTAGGATTGTTGTCAGGGGATCTCCGTGGCTGAGTAGTTATTGTCGTTGTCTTCAAATCACTTGCTGTCCGATTAGCGCTGTGGTTATCATGCTCACTTCTCACCAATGCAACCTGGGTTTGATCCTCGGACCAGGAAGTATGTGAGATGGTCGCCTGATCGGACAGGTGGGATTTCTCCAGGGAACTCCGGTTTCCATCCAACACGAATGACTACAGTTATGCTTTCATCCGTGCCAACGAGAGTGATTAATATAAGTTGTTAAAACTTGCTTCGCAATCGCTGTAAAATAAATAAAGTTTAAACTAAATCACTTGCCCCTCACCACTGTAGGTCCGAATCCCACTGAGGAGTGTTGAATTCTTTAATGTGAGAACGTTATCCAGCTGGCTTGCAGAAGGTTGGTGGTTCTACCCAGCCACCCGTCCTTGCCTGTGCTGGGAGGGGCACACAGGGTCGTCATCCACCAATAAAAGCTGGAGAGTCGCCATATGACCCAAGCTGTCGGCGCAACATTAACCCACCAAAAACATACAAAGGAATGTTGCCAACTATGAGTATAACCCCCACAAACATACAAAGGAATGTTGCCAACTGTGAGTATAACCCCCACAAACATACAACGATGTTGCCAACTGTGAGTATAACCCCCACAAACATACAAAGGAATGTTGCCAACTGTGAGTATAACCCCCACAAACATACAAAGGAATGTTGCCAACTGTGAGTATAACCCCCACAAACATACAAAGGAATGTTGCCAACTGTGAGTATAACCCCCACAAACATACAAAGGAATGTTGCCAACTGTGAGTATAACCCCCACAAACATACAAAGGAATGTTGCCAACTGTGAGTATACCCAAAACCATACAAAGGAATGTTGCCACTGTGAGTATACCCAAAACCATACAAAGGAATGTTGCCAACTGTGAGTATAACCCAAACCATACAAAGGAATGTTGCCAACTGTGAGTATAACCCCACAAACATACAAAGGATGTTGCCAACTGTGGTATAACCCAAACCATACAAAGGAATGTTGCCAACTGTGATATAACCCCCACAAACATACAAAGGAATGTTGCCAACTGTGAGTATAACCCCCACAAACATACAAAATGTGCCACTGTGAGTATAACCCAAAACCATACAAGGAATGTTGCCAACTGTGAGTATAACCCAAAACCATACAAAGGATGTTGCCAACTGTGAGTATAACCCAAAACCATACAAGGAATGTTGCCAACTATGAGTATAACCCAAAACCATACAAAGGAATGTTGCCAACTGTGAGTATAACCCCCACAAACATACAAAGAATGTTGCCAACTGTGAGTATAACCCAAAACCATACAAGGAATGTTGCCAACTGTGAGTATACCCAAAACCTACAAAGGATGTTGCCACTGTGAGTATAACCCCCCAAACATACAAAGGAATGTTGCCAACTGTGAGTATAACCAAAACCATACAAGGAATGTTGCCAACTGTGAGTATAACCCCCACAAACATACAAAGGAATGTTGCCAACTGTGAGTATAACCCAAAACCATACAACGGAATGTTGCCAACTATGAGTATAACCCCCACAAACATACAAAGGAATGTTGCCAACTGTGAGTATAACCCCCACAAACATACAACTGAATGTTGCCAACTGTGAGTATAACCCCCACAAACATACAACTGAATGTTGCCAACTGTGAGTATAACCCCCACAAACATACAACGAATGTTGCCAACTGTGAGTATAACCCCCACAAATACAACTGAATGTTGCCAACTGTGAGTATAACCCCCACAAACATACAAAGGAATGTTGCCAACTGTGAGTATAACCCCCACAAACATACAAAGGAATGTTGCCAACTGTGAGTATAACCCCCACAAACATACAAATGAATGTTGCCAACTGTGAGTATAACCCCCACAAACATACAAAGGAATGTTGCCAACTGTGAGTATAACCCCCACAAACATACAATTGAATGTTGCCAACTATGAGTAGTTGTTCTACGTCTGACATGTTCGTCTTGATCGATGGACGTGCAGACTTATTGTCCTATAATAATGGTTATAACAATGTTCCAAATAATACATTGAAGTGACATAATCCTGAACAACTTTATCTTATATGTCTGTGTCTAAAATATATTTTCTCAAGAATAATTGTGTTTCAAAGATATATACTGTAATTAACTCTTTGCCTATTGAGTAATAAAATCACATTTGCAATTGTAGATAAAACACTTGGCTGATTAGCAAACAACATAGATCCTGATCAGATGCGGTGTTACACCGCTGCTAATCTGGATCTATGTTGTTTGCATATTCCTTACAATTTATTCAGCAGTTTAAGTGTTAAGCAACCAACCTTCATTAAGCAGCCAGTTTCCAGATTCCCAATATGTTATTTTATTATAAATTTGCCGTCTCTATTAAGCAGCCACCTGTGCTAAGCAGCCACTTTCTGTAATTCCCTTGATTGGCTGCTTAAGACAGGTGTGACTGTATTCATAAACTGATATATGACTTTAATTAATTTATGTGAGCAATGTGGTGAACCAGACCTCACAACAACATGTTTGGACTGTTTTTTGTGTGATATCGAACCCCAGGTGGGCCCAGCGGGAATCAAGCCTGCTACAGAGCTTTCCAATTTAAGCCGGAACAAAAGCTGATTAAATGAACTATTTAATGGCTGTGATTTCCTGTCATTGTGGATAATACGACACTTGAATATCGTTATTTTTGCATGCTCAACATCAGGGTTTTGTCCATTTCTTTCAGTTTGAATGCATTTCACAACAATTAACTATCTGCATGCTGGGTAAATTAAAGGCTATAAATAGTTCAACTAATTGTAGCAGACGACAATTCATGAATGTATTTTCCT
This sequence comes from Archivesica marissinica, assembly GCA_014843695.1. Classification (NCBI taxonomy): domain Eukaryota; kingdom Metazoa; phylum Mollusca; class Bivalvia; order Venerida; family Vesicomyidae; genus Archivesica; species Archivesica marissinica. Next base: position 28,798,421 of record CM026390.1, read on the forward strand.
TATTTGTAAATGAAAACGCTGGGATTTCATTAGAATTGTGTCGTTACGACAGTTTGAGCCTATTAACTGCTGGAGCCTGCCCAGGAAAGGTAAACCTTAGGTAAACTGCCCGTCGCTCATATGGGCAACCGGTAACGTTGTTAACCCATTTGATTCTGGATACATTTAAAGGCTTTTGCAAACAACATAGATCCAGTGTCACGCTGCATGTTGATCAGGATCTATGTTGTTTGCTACATTGCCAAGTGTCTTAGCAAGGTCATCTGAATAGCAAACAGCATAGAGCCTGATCAGACGGAATGTTCCGTGGCGGTTGATATGGCTCTATGTTCTTGGCAAATACCATTTGAACGGTATCCAGAATCAAATGGGCTAAATATGCTTAAAATAAAAAATGACACACTGCCATTTAGATATTAACCCATTCAACCAAATAATTGTATTCAATATATATAACAAGCCGAAGTAGATCTCTCTTCTTTTTTTTCTCTCTTGCGATATTTAGACAAGACTATTATTTTTCTATTTTTTGTGTTAATTTTTCTCTTCTTTTTCACATGCTTTGTCTAAACATAACATTCTTATATATTGAATTATGTAATGTATTGTATACATATGTAAATGTAACTGTTTTGTACAAATTTCATTACTATGTTCTTTGTAAGGTACAAGTGGGATGGCCTCGACCCGCTTGCTACCTACGACGAGGCAAATAAACGTTAAACGTGGCTCCAAAAAACCCAAAAAAAACCATTCAACCCAAGTAACTGACAACCACCCACAACCCAAAACACACCACCCACAACCCCAAAACACACCAAAAACCCAAACCCCAAAACACACCAAAAACCCATTCAACCCAAGTAACTGACCTGGACTGATGCATGATATTTTCAGACCAATAAATTAATAAGAAAATTACATTAGACCAGTTCATTTATCAAAATGAGTAATTTTGTCTAAAAATAGTAATATTACTGGCAACAAGTGCAGATCCTGATGAGACGGCTCGTGATGAGCCGGCTCATCTGGATCTACACTTTTTGTAAGCCTATTGAGAGGCCTGTTGTGTTGAAAGGGTTAAACCTTGTTGTTCAATCTAAGATGAAACCTGAGGTATTTAATCTATTGTTAAGTCTCTGTGTCATTTTCATTTTGTATAGATCTGTACCAGATCTAGTTCATTTTTGACAAGTTTGTGTGTGTGTTTTACGTTTATTTATCACCGCTACCGGTTGCCCATAGGAGTGACGCCTCCTGAAGAGATTAGTCAGTTTAGATTTTGGAGGATTGTGCAATGATACAGACAGAGATCCATTCCAGAATTTCCTCTGGTTCTTTTACGTGCACAGTGTAAAGCACAGACACGAGACCTCAGTTTAACGTCCCATCTGAAAGACCGTTAATTTTATTAGGGTCAGACGGGGATCGAACCTGCGATCCCTGGATTACCAGTCCAGCGTGTTACCACTGGACTACATGTACAGATCTGTCTGTATTTGACAGAATTTTGAGTACATGGCCTTTTTGAAGATCTTTTAACCCTTTCAACACCACAGACCTCTAAATAGGCATACAAAAAGTGTAGATCCAGATGAGCCGGCTCGTAACGAGCCGTTTCATCAGGATCTGCACTTTTTGCCAGTAATATTACTATTTTAGACAAAATTACCCATTTTGATAAATGAACTTGTCCAAATGTGATTTTCTGATTCATTTATTGGTTTATGAATATCATGGACCAGTCCATGTGAGTTACTTGGTGTTGAATGGGTTAATATTAGAATATTTATCCAGACTTTATAGTTCTCAATGTAGATCGAGATTTTGTTTTATTTTGAAGCCTGCAAATTCATTAACCCTTAACCTGTCAATCACATCTCAAGTCTCTTTTGCAACCAGCATAGAGCTAGATCCAACGGCACAGAACGTGACATCTGATCAGGCTCTATGCTGTTTGCTATTCGGATAGTGGAACTAAAACATTTGTTTGAATAGCAAACAACATAGATCTTGATCAGATCCGGCATTACGATGTGGCTGATCGGGATCTATGTTGTTTGCACATTCAATCCAATTTATTCGGCATGTTAAAATGCTTGTTTTTTTATGCCGATGCAGATTAATTAACCCTTTCCCTCATAGAAGAACCTCTTGGTGCCATTACCAATACGACATACATTGACAATGTAGTAGCCAAACCAATGTTCATAATAAATGCCAGAATGTCATGTAGTCCCAGTAATATCTATGGAGGATGGATAGGTATAGCCACTACTTATCCACTGCATTATAGCTATTATTTTTACAGCTGTCATTTGTATGGAGATATAATAGTATATTAACCTAAAAACCTAAATCTCAATGAAGGAAAGGGTTAAGTGATAACTAAAGTTGGTTTTGGATCATTTTTGATGACTCGAAGGGAAACACGCTACTAAATACTATTTGTTTTATTTGATGTAAAATCTTTCGTCCTTGAATATGTTTATTTATCGACGCCCCCTGGTTACGAGATTAATGATATCTCTGAATCCACGGTTACTTGTTGTGAGCTGTTCCTTCTCGTTAGAGAATACACATGACTTTGCACCTAATTGTTTTATGTGTCGTTATCATTGACTAATCTATGGGTGCCTTCTAAATAATGCCTTCTCATACATATATTTAAAATATATAATTATGTCAACAAATATAGTCAATATTACATATTCACTTACATTTATCAATCAATATGCAATTTGTTTTAACCCTTCGCCTGCTGAGTAAATAAAATCATATATGCAAACAACAGAGATCCAGATCAGCCAGATGTTGTTTGGTATTCAGCCAAGTGTTTTAGCTCCACTTTCTGAATAGCAAACTGAATCTGATCAGACGCTATCAGACTACACATTCTGTGCCATCTCAGCTGTCTTTATGTGACGAGCCGTCTCATCAGGATCTGCACATTTTGCCAGTAATATTACTACTTTTAGACAAAATTACCCATTTTGATAAATGAACTGGTCCAAATGTAATTTTCTTATTAAATTATTGGTCGAAAAATATCATGCACCAGTCCATGTCAGTTACTTGGTGTTGAATGTAAACTGAAGCTTCACAATTTGTAAAAAGAAAATTTCAAATCTTTCACCTATACTTTTTCTAAGCCTCGACAAGACTTGTAGAAAATAGTACCAAGCCTACTGCCACAGTGCTTTAACCCATTCAACACCAAGTAACTGACATGGACTGGTGCATGATATTAACCCATTCAACACCAAGTAACTGACATGGACTGGTCCATGATATTTTTAGACCAATAAATTAATAACAAAATTACATTTGGATCAGTTCATTTATCAAAATGGGTAAAAAAATTCTAAAAATAGTTATATTACTTGAAAAAAGTGCAGATCCTGATGAGACGGCTCGTCACGAGCCGGCTCATCTGGATCTACACTTTTTTATAAGCCAATTTAGAGGTCTGTGGTGTTGAAAGGGTTAAGTATAGGATATACGCCGAAAACGATCCACTATGTAAAATATTGGATTGTGAGGTGCGTATCGCTGTGGACAATACCAATATTTTACATATTGGATCCGTTTGAAGCTTATATCTTACTCAACAAATACACTTGTATAACAAGATCCTACTAATTAAAATTGTTAATTTCGTTCATGTATGTGTAGGATTTTAATATGATAGTCAGGCATTTGATAGCAGACCAATATTAATAACAATGCAATTACAAAGGTATGGCGTCACGACAGTGTTTTAAATTATTAATATAAAGTACTGTTATATATCAGAGAGCTTGGTGAATAACATGAAATGACCTTAATCACAATATCTAATCATCCGCTCCATAGTGATGTGGAATATAAATAATTGCATCATATGGGTTTAAAGTTACACTTGAAAGAGTTAAAGCGACACTACATCGGTGAAAACGCAAATGTCTGCAGAATGTAATTTGCTATTACATGTATATGGTATAATTATTTTCCAAATATTTGCCTCAAAAACTGAGTATTTCAACAAATAAACAAACGTCGTATACGCGGTTTGTTGACATAACAAAATAATGTAAATAGGGTCGACATTCATGCGTAATACAAAGCGTGTATCCTGAATAACACGAGTTATGCTACATATTTACCATGATATCTCACATGTGTGCCTATGCATATTTATTTGTAGACTAATCTTAATTAAATTATCTATTAATAAAAGTTTCGCATGTTTAGTATTGACTTCAATGCAATGACAATAAATGTCAATTCACGAGCTTGGATGACCATTATATGAAATTCTACTTTCACATTTGAAAGTTTGTATACCACAAAAAATACTGTTAAATTGATTCAACGTTAGAGTTTGATGCATTCAGAAGAATTTGAGGGAGCAATGCATTTATATGTGGAAAAAATCCATTTTATTTGCTTTTTGCGATGTAATGTCGCTTTAAACTATGACAACTGAAAGAATTTTCAGTGTGTGTTTTACGCTTATTTATTATCGCTACCAGTTGCCCATATGAGCGACGGTTTTACTTGGTGTGATTGTACATCGCTTTAAGATATTGAGAGGCGACTAAACATATTAATCTGGGGACCTCCCTGGTAGAGTGGTTAGTTTAAACATATTTATTCATTCATAATGTACAGTACAGTCTGATTATTTAGGGCAGTCACTTGTATACATAACATTCGAAAACCAAAACAATCATTGTTCGACCATCAAACCAAAAAATATTTTTCTATAAGCCTACAGCTTTGACCACTCGGCCATCCTGCCATGTGTGATAATTCGATATATTTTATATTATTCAATCAGTGTTTTAACTCGCCAATGTTTATATACATCAGCATGTTTGTATACAAGTGACTGGCCTGATTAATCGAACTGTACATATCTATTGTATACAGAATGAAAATGGATTTAATCGAAAGCTTGGTAGAGTGGTTATGGTTATTGAATTAAATTTACTTATCCCTCACCGCTGTAGGTTCGAATCCCACACGGATTCTATCATGTGAGGATGTTATCCAGCTGGCTTGTAGAGTCGTTCTATTTGGATGCCCGTCCGTGTCTGTAAAACTGCTCAGAGGGCACCAAGGGTTTTCCTTCACCGTGTCGTGTTTTACGTTTATTTATCGTCGCTACCCGTTGCCCATATGAGCGACGCTTCCTGAAGAGATAAGTCATTTTTAGATTTTGGAGGATAGTGCAATGATACAGACAGAGACCCATTCCAGAATCTCCTCTGGTTCTTTTACGTGCACAGTGTAAAGCACCGACACAAGACCTCGGTTTAAAGTCCCATCTGAAAGACTGTTCATTTTATTAGGGTCAAACGGGGGATCGAATCTCCGATCCAAAAGAATTTTCAGTGTGTTTTTATGTTTATTTATCGTCGCTACCGGTTGCCCATATGAGCGACGCCTCCTGAAGAGATTAGTCATTTTAGATTTTTGGACGAGAGTGCAATGATACAGACATAGACCCATTCCAGAATCTCTTCTGGTTCTTTTACGTGCACGGTGTAAAGCACTGACACGAGTTCTCGGTTTAAAGTCCCATCTGAAAGACTGTTAATTTTATTAGGGTCAGACGGGGGATCGAACCTGCGATCCAAAAGAATTTTCAGTGTGTTTTTACATTTATTTATCGTTTATTTTCTGTTTAAAATTATCACGAAAACATTTCTTAATCGATTGAAGGCCATGAAAACGCCCATTGACATTTTTTCCGTTAAATGTAAATGTAACCAGCCACTCTACTAAATAACCATGGTTTCAATCTGTAGTTACAAAATGTATGCTGTTAGTCTAATGATAATCAATTCTCTGTATAGAAGTAATGTCATTCTCCATCCTACATCAGTTTTTATCATTTACAAACATGAGAAGATGTTTGTAATATGAATATTAGCCGGTAAAACCGGAGTATGCATTTACTTAGAATGTACTGCACCGTAAGGTAGGTATTCTAAGGAATCGATTATTAACAATTTGTGATTAGATCTACCATCATTTATTAACAATTTGTGATTAGATCTACCATCATTTATTTATCATTAGTTTAACACATTCAACACCAAGTAACTGACACGGATCTGTAGTCCAGTGGTAACACGCTGGACTGGTAATCCAGGGATCGCAGGTTTGATCCCCTATCTGACCCTAAAAAAATTAACAATCTTTCAGATGGGACGTTAAACCGACTGGTGCCTGATATTGAACCATTCAACACCAAGTAACTGACATGGACTGGTGCATGATATTAACCCATTCAACCCCAAGTAACTGACATGGTCTGGTACATGATATTAACCCATTCAACACCAAGTAACTGACAATGACTGGTGCATGATATTAACCCATTCAACACCAAGTAATTGACATGGACTGGTGCATGATATTAACCCATTCAACACCAAGTAACTGACATGGACTGGTGCATGATTTTAACTCATTCAACCCCAAGTAACTGACATGGACTGGTGTATGATATTAACCCATTCAACACCAAGTAACTGACATGGACTGGTGCATGATTAACCCATTCAACACCAAGTAACTGACATGGACTGGTGCATGTAACCCATTCAACACCAAGTAACTGACATGGACTGGTGCATGATTATACCCATTCAACACCAAGTAACTGACATGGACTGGTGCATGATATTAACCCATTCAACCCTAAGTAACTGACATGGACTGGTGCATGATATTAACCCATTCAACCCCAAGTAACTGACATGGACTGGTGCATGATTAACCCATTCAACCCAAGTAACTGACATGGACTGGTGCATGATATTAACCCATTCAACCCCAAGTAACTGACATGGACTGGTGCATGATTATACCCATTCAACACCAAGTAACTGACATGGACTGGTGCATGATATTAACCCATTCAACACCAAGTAACTGACATGGACTGGTGCATGATATTAACCCATTCAACCCCAAGTAACTGACATGGACTGGTGCATGATATTAACCCATTCAACACCAAGTAACTGACATGGACTGGTGCATGATATTAACCCATTCAACACCAAGTAACTGACATGGACTGGTGCATGATATACCCATTCAACACCAAGTAACTGACATGGACTGGTGCATGATATTAACCCATTCAACACCAAGTAACTGACATGGACTGGTGCATGATTATACCATTCAACCACCAAGTAACTGACATGGACTGGTGCATGATTACCATTCAACACCAAGTAACTGACATGGACTGGTGCATGATTAACCCATTCAACACCAAGTAACTGACATGGACTGGTGCATGATTATACCCATTCAACACCAAGTAACTGACATGGACTTATGCATCATTTTTTAGACCAATAAATTAATAAGAAAATTACCTTTCGACCAGTTCATTTATCAAAATATGTAATTTTATCTAAAAATAGTAATAATTATTACTGACAAAAAGTGCAGATCCTGATGAGACGGCTATCATTCGTGGCTATCATTTGTGTCAATCACTGGTGGCTATCATTTGTGGCTATCACTCATGGCTATCATTCATCGCTATCACTCGTGGCTATCACTCGTGGCTATCTTTGTGGCTATCATTCGTGGCTATCACTCGTGGCTATCATTCGTGGCTATCATTTGTGAGTAACACCAATCATGATAATATTACTTTCAATTTAATTTGGTGAAATATAATTTGATTTATAAACTGAAACAAACAATCACATGTATCATCTATATATTATTATCTCTATATCATTTTTCAATACTAAATTATTCTGATTTTTAAGTTAAATTTTGAAGATCTATCTGCAACAAAATATTTGTTTTGGGAAACTACTATTTACAAATTACTTCCCTTTATGTTATTGTATTTTTATTTGCAAAATCGTCAATAACATTGTAAGTGATGGCTTAACCCTTTTCCTGCTGAATAAATTGGATGGAATGTGAAAACAACATAGAACCAGATCATCTGCAGCGTAGTACCGCATCTGATCAGGATCTATTTTGTTTGCTATTCAGACAGGTGTTTTAGCTCCACTATCCGAATAGCAAACATGATCTGGCTCAATGCTGTTTGCAAAAAGTGACATTAGTTGTAATTGGCAGGTTATTAGGGTTAGTAGAATTAACACTAGGACTATAGACCGCTTGTTGTTCTTCACTTTGGTGATCTCTGAATAAGTTTGACTGTATATATATTTATGTACCTTTCAGTTTACTGCAACAATGGACCAATATTTCTGGAGGACATTACTACAATTATATGGAAGGAAGACACCCCAATCAGTAAGTATACTGCTACATCTTCCAGGGCTTGAAGCCACATTAGCTGTCTCATTAGCGCTCGCTTCTCACCAATGCAACCCGGGTTCGATCCTCGGACCTAGAAGTATGTGAGATGGTACACGCTGGTCGCCAGATCGGACAGGTGGGTTTTCTCCTGGTACTCCGGTTTCCTCCCACATGAATGACCACATATACGCTTTCACCCGCACCAACGAGAGTGATTAATTTAAGCTGCTAAAACTTGCTTCGTAATCGTTAAATAAAGTTTAAACTAAAGTGACAAAATAAATAAAGTTTAAACTAAAGCGACAAAATAAATAAAGTTTAAACTAACGCGACATTACATCACTGAAAATGCAAATTTCTATAGAATGTAATTTCCTATTAACAGTTCGAAATATTTGCCTCAAAAACTGAGTATTTCAACTAATAAACAAATGTCGTATAACATAACAAAATATTGTCCTCCTGTTAAAAATCATGGGAGAATTATGTCCATATTCCTTAAATATCTGATTCCTGGGCAGTACTGGTTAACCGCTGGAGCCTGCCCAGGAAAGGTGTTTTTAGGTAAACTGCCTGCCGGCGATATATAGCCCAAAATGGTGCTGATGCAGGCGTAAAACCCGAAATATAACATAACATAACTGATTTCTGGGAATCCAGGGATGTGAGAAATAGGGGAACACTGCATTCCAAAGTTCAAACATTATTTATTTTACAACGATTGCGAAGCAAGTTCTAACAACTTACATTAATCACTCTCATTTGGCACGGATGAAAGCGTATATGTGGTCATTTGTATGGGAGGAAACCGGAGTACCCGGAGAAAACCCATCTGTCCGATCTTGCGACCACTGTACCATCTCCCATGCTTCCCGGTCCGAGGATCGAACCCAGGTTGCATTGGTGAGAAACGAGCACGCTAACCACTGCGCTAATCAGACAGCCAAAAGTCCAAGAGTCTACAAATAGTGTCTGATCCCTTGGTGTTGCTGAATCTCTGAGTCCAAAGGTGTGAACGTTTTGATGCTTTGTGTGTGTGTGTGTTTTACGTTTATTTATCGTCGCTACCGGTTGCCCATATGAGCGACGCCTCCTGAAGAGATTAGTAATTTTAGATTGTGGAGGATAGTGCAATGATACAGAGAGAGAGACCCATTCCAGAGTCTCCTCTGGTTCTTTTACGTGCACGGTGTAAAGCACCGACACGAGACCTCGGTTTAACGTCCCATCTGAAAGACTGTTAATTTTATTAGGGTCAGACGGGGGATCGAACCTGCGATCCCTGGATTACCAGTCCAGCGTTTTACCACTGGACTACAGATCCGTCTGTTGTTTTGATGCTTATAGTTAGAGACCCCTTTGGTAGAAATTTAAGTAGAACAAAACGATGATCTGCAACACAATTTAATGTTTGCTATCTAGCTGGAATAATTATTCATGTTGATCTTCTATATACCTCATTAGGTACCTTTGATGCTATCTAGTTTTCTAATTAAAAAATTTAATGATGTTGGTCAATCTGTGAATTGATTAGTAATCTTTCGATTGAATCCATTTTCATTTTGAATAGAGAATATATAATTATGTACTGTACATTATGAATGCATAAATACATGAATGTTTAAACCAATCTTCTTCAAACTTTGTCACAGTGATGGACGACATATCTTGGTCAAGTTTGATGACCTACTTTAATTGCTTCGATAACAAGTGAGTTATGGCCCCTAGGTTATATAACTTTTCTCCATTCTCAAGCTTCTGATTGGTTCAGCTGAGTGTAAATCTCAGAATCAACCAATCAAATTACTTGACCTCGAGTTTGTGTGTGTGTTTCACGTTTATTTATCGTCGCTACTGGTTGCCCATATGAACGACGCCTCCTGAAGAGATTAGTCATTTTAGATTTTTGGAGGATAGTGCAATGATAAAGACAGATACCCATTCCAGAGTCTCCTCTGGTTCTTTTACGTGCACAGTGTAAAGCACTGACACGAGATCTCGGTTTAACGTCCCATCTGAAAGACTGTTAATTTTATTAGGGTCAGACGGGGGATCGAACCTGCGATCCCTGGATTACCAGTCCAGCGTGTTACCGCTGGACTACAGATCCGTCGAGTTTGAGATCTGAGAAATGTTTATTAATAGCCTCTGGACCCTGGCCCTGATATTTATAATCACAAAGTTTCCAATTCTAGATACAACGCTGGCAACACTGACTGCCAAAGATGACGATGGTCCACAGGAGTTAAAGTTTTCTATACCAGCCGGACATCCCACGGAGAAGATTGTACGACTGGACAATGTTCGTGGAGTGAGCAACAGTGTGGATGGTAGAAGCGTGGATATTGTGCTTATATCCCAGCTGGACAGAGACTATACGGTAAAGCAAACAATTGAAAAGAAAGAAATTTTCTTTATAGTAAAAATTAATTTTATACTGTGTTTGTTCCTTTAATGTCAAACCCCTCGCGGGGACTTAGACATGTTTTCCTAGGCAGGCTTAGCCGACCTAAGCGATTAACCAGTACTAAGAAATGTGTGTGAGGTGTCTTGCTCAATGACACTACATACGTGGCCTGACCGTGTATCGAACCCGGGACCGTTCGATTCCAAATCCGACGCTGTGCCACTGGACCACGGACGCCAGCATATGGCTATGCAGATACAGATACTACCTTCATGCATAATAATAGTAAAAAACTGCCTGCCTAATAAATATTGGCACTGACTAATCAAGCAATTTTTATAATAAAATAATTATGGGAACAGGCATCGATATATTTTGCCAGAAGTCAAAAAGTGAAAGATCGACAGACTGGAACCCAGGCTAGGATACTCTATGTCGTAGATTGTATTTAAGACAACATACGTGTAGTGAGAAATAGTCCTCAATATATTTATGTTTCACAGTGGCTATGCAGATTTATGATGCAATATGGCTATGCAGATTTATGATACAATATGGCTATGCAGATTTATGATACAATATGACTATGCAGATTTATGATACAATATGGCTATGCAGATTTATGATACAATATGGCTATGCAGATTTATGATAAGATTTATGATATAATATGGCTATGCAGATATATGATACAATATGGCTATGCAGAATTATGATGCAATATGGCTATGCAGAATTATGATACAATATGGCTATGCAGATTTATGGACTATGCAGATTTATGATACAATATGGCTATTCAGATTTATGGACTATGCAGATATATGATACAATATGGCTATGCAGAATTATGATACAATATGGCTATGCAGATTTATGATACAATATGGCTATGCAGAATTATGATACAATATGGCTATGCAGATTTATGATGCAATATGACTATGCAGATTTATGATACAATATGGCTATGCAGATTTATGATGCAATATGACTATGCAGATTTATGATGCAATATGACTATGCAGAATTATGATACAATATGGCTATGCAGATTTATGATGCAATATGACTATGCAGATTTATGATGCAATATGACTATGCAGATTTATGATGCAATATGACTATGCAGATTTATGATACAATATGGCTATGCAGATATATGATACAATATGACTATGCAGATTTATGATACAATATGGCTATGCAGAATTATGATACAATATGGCTATGCAGATTTATGATGCAATATGACTATGCAGATTTATGATACAATATGGCTATGCAGATTTATGATACAATATGGCTATTCAGATTTATGGACTATGCAGATATATGATACAATATGGCTATGCAGATTTATGATACAATATGACTATGCAGATTTATGATACAATATGACTATGCAGATTTATGATACAATATGGCTATGCAGATTTATGATACAATATGGCTATGCAGAATTATGATACAATATGGCTATGCAGATTTATGATGCAATATGACTATGCAGATTTATGATACAATATGGCTATGTAGATATATGATACAATATGGCTATGTAGATTTATGATACAATATGGCTATGCAGATTTATGATACAATATGGCTATGCAGATTTATGATACAATATGGCTATGCAGATTTATGATACAATATGGCTATGCAGATTTATGATACAATATGGCTATGCAGATTTATGATACAATATGGCTATGCAGAATTATGATACAATATGGCTATGCAGAATTATGATACAATATGGCTATGCAGATTTATGGACTATGCAGATTTATGATACAATATGGCTATGCAGGTTTATGATGCAATATGGCTATGCAGATTTATGATACAATATGGCTATGCAGATTTATGATACAATATGGCTATGCAGATATATGATGCAATATGGCTATGCAGATATATGATGCAATATATCTACATGACTAGCAATTTATGTTATACACAACTACCATACAATGATACACATTTATATTCATTTTGCAGCTTGCAACCACAAAGTTACAATTTATTGTGCAAGATAACCCTGGAGGTGATGGGAACACTGTAAGTACTGATCACGATGTGTTTGACCACTCTATTGTAAAGCTACATGTAGATAGCAAATCGATTGAAATTTTGAGTTATTAGTGACATGTTCATTTTGTACTTAAAGTCTGTCCATCTGTTTGTTACAAACCTTGTCCAAACAAGAACTTCTAACTTCCTTTGCCGGATTTTAATGATAGATGCAAGTACTAAGCCTAGTTGTGCAAATCATCATCATGTTGAAAACTGTTGAATTTAGATCCGGTTGGTGTCCTTTTAGAAGTTTTAAGGATCGCACTTTGTTCGGACAAGATCGTCTAAACCCCTGGCCCGATTTTCACAACTCTGCCTGGGAATGTTGAGTATAATACGAGGCTCTGCCGAGCATTTTATCATTTTTATTCAACGAGTTTAATAAATTCAATATGGAAAGACACGAATGTAAGATTCTTTTTATCACATAAACCAAATACGCAGTAAAAGTGTGTCACGATTGAACACACTTCCCCTTTAGCAAATGAAAGCCAGAGTAGTACTGCGGTTTCTACTTAATGGGCCAAGAAAATAGTGCGACACTAAATACTCTAAAAAAAATTATTTTCTTCCTTTGTAAACAGTTTTTAAACTATCACAACATATCATGTGCAACAATTCAATATTAAACACTTTTAAATTATTTTCAAACAGTCTTTTTTAACAAATACAAATACAAAATGTACACGATGTTTTGGCAAATGACGTCACAATCAAAGTTACACAGCGCGTGCTAGTTGATGTAAAAATGTATGTCACTGTGAATCGCTACGTGATTCGCCCATGCATTTGCCTCATTTGCATATTTAATACACTAGTGTATTACCAAATTTATGACATGGCTTTATTAAACTTTATATTCAGGATTGGAACTACAAACGTTCAATTAATTTATATTCAGGATTGGAACGACAAACGTTCAATCAATTTATATTCATGATTGGAACGACAATCAATTTATTAGATAATTTATTGGATAAAAATGCTTATTCAAATATTTATTTGTTGGAATTGTGTCTGTTTGTTTGTGCTATTTGTTTTGATATAACAATTGGTTAAGAAAATTATTGTATTTAGTTAATACAAATTTATTTTAGCTTGATTGCGAAACAATTTATTTCAACGGGCAATCACATATTGTTCCACAGCCAACCTAACGGGCAATCACACATTGTTCCACAGCCAACCTAACGGGCAATCACACATTGTTCCACAGCCAACCTAACGGTCAATCACACATTGTTCCACAGCCAACCTAACGGGCAATCACACATTGTTCCACAGCCAACCTAACGGGCAATCACACATTGTTCCACAGCCAACCTAACGGTCAAGCACACATTGTTCCACAGCCAACCTAACGGGCAATCACACATTGTTCCACAGCCAACCTAACGGGCAATCACACATTGTTCCACAGCCAACCTAACGTGCAATCACACATTGTTCCACAGCCAACCTAACGGCAATACTGCAATCACACATTGTTCCACAGCCAACCTAACGGCAATCACACATTGTTCCACAGCCAACCTAACTTGCAATCACACATTGTTCCACAGCCAACCTAACGGGCAATCACACATTGTTCCACAGCCAACCTAACGGGCAATCACACATTGTTCCACAGCCAACCTAACGTGCAATCACACATTGTTCCACAGCCAACCTAACGGGCAATCACACATTGTTCCACAGCCAACCTAACGGGCAATCACACATTGTTCCACAGCCAACCTAACGGGCAATCACACATTGTTCCACAGCCAACCTAACGGGCAATCACACATTGTTCCACAGCCAACCTAAATGGCAATCACACATTGTTCCACAGCCAACCTAACGGTCAAGCACACATTGTTCCACAGCCAACCTAACGGGCAATCACACATTGTTCCACAGCCAACCTAACGGGCAATCACACATTGTTCCACAGCCAACCTAACGGTCAAGCACACATTGTTCCACAGCCAACCTAACGTGCAATCACACATTGTTCCACAGCCAACCTAACGTGCAATCACACATTGTTCCACAGCCAACCTAACGGGCAATCACACATTGTTCCACAGCCAACCTAACATTGCAATCACACATTGTTCCACAGCCAACCTAACGGGCAATCACACATTGTTCCATAGTCTAACTATTCCATTGATTACTTTCAGATTACATATGAAATAACGTTATATGTGACAGATGTAAATGATGAGGACCCCATATTTGTACAGAACAGATACGAGAAAGATGTATTGGAAGTAAGTGCATATAAAAACAATTCATTTTGCTTTCATACTTTAACCCATTCAACACCAAGTAACTGACATGGACTGGTCCATGATATTTTTAGACCAGTATATTAATAACAAAATTACATTTGGATCAGTTCATTTATCAAAATGGGTAATATTTTTTCCTAAAAATAGTTATATTACTTGAAAAAAGTGCAGATCCTGATGAGACGGCTCGTCACGAGCCGGCTCATCTGGATCTACACTTTTTTGTAAGCCCATTTAGAGGTCTGTGGTGTTGAAAGGGTTAAAGTATACACTTAATGTATTCTACAACGATTGGGTTATTCGTGTGTGAGGAAACCGGAGAAAACCCATGCACCTGTCCGATCTTGCGACCGCTAAACCATCTCACATACTTCCCTGTCCGAGGATCAAACCGATTGGGTTATTCGTGTGGTAGGAAACCGGAGAAAACCTACCCATCTGGCGACGACCATACTATCTCACCATTTCCCTGTCCGAGGATTGAAGCCGGGTTGCATTGGAGAGAAGCGAGCACGCCTTTTCTTACTAAGAATGCTACCCAACACAGCGAATGCACATGACCATAACTTCTGTGTTAGTAAATTCGTACGAAAATGGATACAAAGAGGTCATATTCGTTCATCGGAGGAAATGCAATAGCAATGTAGACATTGTACAGGGATCAGTTTAGAGGGCGATGTGGGCGAAATTGTCGCCCTAGGGACCCTGACTTCGCCCTCTGGGGGCCCCACTTCTCCCTTAAAAAAAACCAAAATTTTTTTTTTTTAGTTTTTACGATTTTCAAACAAAATTTTGTCTAGTAAGATACACTGGCCCATTATAAATCACTCCTTCTATTCAAATGTTGTAATTAATGGTTGTACTGTGCATTTTAACCCTATTTTGCAGAAGTATATTAAAGAACACCATTTAAGGAAGCGATCATGCGCTTTCTCACTTCTCCCAAAAATTCTGACCTAGATTGAACCCTGAGATCACTGACAAACTGACATGAGTGGCAGGCATGTTTTTCTTTCCAATTCAACCTTCTAGTCTCTTTTGTTACTTATAATTTCAGAATGCCGATATTGATTTTCTGGTGACGACGGTGACGGCGACTGATCCGGACGGGAGTGTAGGAGGACAGGTCACCTATTCCATGGAGGTATGAATTATACAGCAATAATGTATTTTGGTTATAATTATTGTGTATGTACATTTATGCTCTTAGAGTTAAGCATTTAGTTTATACAAATTTATTTTAGCTCGATTGCGAAACAAGGTCGTATAACTTATATTAATCACTCTCAACAAGCTCTTATAATATTAGATTGATATCTCTCGAGACCTCATTCCTGATGGAATCCATCGCCACGAGGGAGAGAGAAGAGGCAACGTGGAATGTAAATGCCTTGCCTAAGGGCACAACGTATATCGATCCTATCGTTGGACTCCTTTGTTGTTAAGACTTTATTATAAAGCACTCCTTCTATTCTAATGTTGTATTTAATGGAGATACTGTGCATTTTAACCGTATTAACCCATTTCATTCTGGATACATTTAAACACTTTTGCAAACAACATAGATCCAGATCAGCCGCAGCGTGACGCTGCGTGCTGATCAGAATCTATGATGTTTGCTACATAGCCAAGTGTCTTAGCAAGATCATCTGAATAGCAAACAGCATAGAGCCTGATCAAACGGCACGTTCCATGGCGGCTGATCTGGCTCTATGTTCTTTGCAAATACTGTTTGAACGGTATCCAGAATGAAATGGGTTAAAATCATGTCGGTACTTGGTTTAAACATATTTATTCGATAATAATGTACATTACATATACATTGTATACAAAACGAAAATGGATTCAATCGGAAGCTTAACCCTTTCAACCCCACAGGCCTCTAAATAGGCTTATGAAAAGTGTAGATCCAGATGAGCCGGCTCGTAATTCTCATCAGGATCTGCACTTTTTTGCCAGTAATAATTATTACTATTTTTAGATAAAATTACCCATTTTGATAAATGAACTGGTCCAAATGTAATTTTCTTATTAATTTATTGGTCTAAAAATAGCATGCACCAGTCCATGTCAGTTACTTGGGGTTGAATGGGGTTAAAGCTTATTGAGATTTTCTCCATAGTCGGTACTTGTTTAGTGGGATTGCATGTGTGACATTGTCTTACAGGCCGTTGGTCAAGCTATATCTGATGACTATAGAAATGCGTTTCGGATAGAGACGGTGGTAATCCCGCATACATTAAAATATAAAGGAGAAGTACGGGTGAATGGCAAGCTGGACGCGAACGTGTACAACTACTATGAGTACTCGTTAATTGCAACTGTAAGTAGATGTGTATACAGGCGTGAATAGTGTGCTCTGCCAGAGTGTTGGCGAGGGATTATTGTTTATTTGGCGTCATCTGTCCGAGATCAGGCATCCAGCGTATACCCTGAACCCCCATCCAGTTGTTGCACCCCAGCCAGCACAACGTTTCAACCCTAAATAATCAAGATTCATTAGCATCAATGAAATGCCGAGGGTCCAGGGTATGCGCCCGATGCCTGTGGTCTTCTGGCTCTTCTCAGGGGACATAGTGCCTCAAAAAATTCAAAAACTATCCACTGTTTGTCATGAAAATGCATTTTTTACTAAAAAGAGTAAAATGCACTATATTCGTTACCGGTATTAGGAATACATTCGAGAGGACATGTATGTATGTTCCATTAATGTCAAACCACTTGCGGCAACCTAGACATGTTTTCCTGTGCAGGCTTAGCCGACATAAGCGGTTAACCAGTACTAAGCACTGTGTGCGAGATGTGCTCAATGACACTACATACGTGGCCTGACCAAGTACGTGGCCTGATCAAGTACGTGGCCTGACCAAGTACGTGGCCTGATCAAGTATCGAACCCGGGACCGGTCGATTCGGACCACCGATGCCACACATGTATACTACCGTACAAAGTTGTTTTTTTGTTGTTTTTTTTCAGGCCCCCTTTCGGAGATATTTTCCACGTCATGGGTCGAGTAAGGGTCGAGGAGCATCCCCTTCAGTTATCATTTGCCCATAACCACTGTTGGTTCAAATCCCACTGGGTGAGGAAGCTATCATGCTGGCTTGCAGAGCAACACCCAGAGTCTTACAGGGGCAGTCAGTGATCACTTGCCCATAACCACTGTAGGTTCAAATACCACTGGGTGAGGAATCTATCATGCTGGCATGCAGAGCATAGTCTTAAAGGGGCAGTCAGTTATCACTTGCCCATAACCACTGTATGTTCAAATCCCACTGGGTGAGGAAGCTATCATGCAGGCTTGCAGAGCGACACCCAGGGTATTCCTTAACCAATAATAGCTGGAGAGTTGCCATATAATCTAAACTGTTGGAGCAATGCTAAGCCAACAGCATGTAAATGTGGTAAGTTTATGATATGCATATAATAAAAATAAAATCTTTACATTCAGGATGGCAATGGGAGAACCGGCCAGCAGTCGAAGTCTGTGTTACTGATCAAAGTACAGGATGTCCAGAACAAGCCTCCATACTTTACAAACCTCCCATACAGTATATCTATACTGGAAAATACCAGTGTTGTAAGTATTTACATGCCTGCACTCACGTAATCTTGGACAGACAGACAGACAGACACACAGACACACACACACACACACACACACCATCCTCCCATACAGTATATCTATACTGGAAAATACCAGTGTTGTAAGTATTTACATGCCTGCACTCACATAATCTTGGACACAGACAGACAGTCAGACAGACAGACAGACAGACAGACAGACAGACACCGTCACCAACCTCCCATACAGTATATCTATACTGGAAAATATCAGTGTTGTAAGTATTTACATGCCTGCACTCACGTAATCTTGGACAGACAGACAGACAGACAGACAGACAGACAGACAGACAGACAAACAGTCCCACAAAGAGAGACAGACAGACAGACCCACAAAGAGAGACACACAGACACACAGACAGACACAGACAGACAGTCCCACAAAGAGAGACAAGCAGACAGACAGTCCCACAAATAGAGACAGACAGACAGACAGACAGACAGACAGACAGACAGACAGACAGACAGACAGACAGACAGACAGACAGACAGACAGACAGACAGACTCACAAGCAATAACACAGACATACTCATAGAAAAAAATCCCGCAATGAGAGACGGACAGACAATGTTGCAGACAGTCACACATGCTTACCAGCAAATGGAATACCACAAGTTCACTTTTCCAAGCAGATAAATATGTGCACTGTGAATCTTCTTCATTTTAGCTGTTCAGAAAACGTCGTATACAATGCTTGTTTATTAATTTAAATACTCAGATTCTGTTACAAATTTTTGGACAAAAATTATACCATAAAATATGAAATTACATTCTGTAGAAATTTGCTTTTTTCACCAATGTAGTGTCACTTTAATATTTGTGTTGTGAATTTAGCCCCGTTTTCACAGGTATATAGGTTAAGTAAGTAAAACAATTTTGTTTGTTGAGAGAATTGAAACGTCTATTGCTAAATGATACTGGTGTATAACATTATTGCTTTGTGGAAGTCGTGATAGCGCCGTGGATGCGCGTTCGCTTCAGGTGCGAAAGGTCCCGAGTTCGAGCCCCGCTGGAGCCGTTCTGATTGTGCCCTTAGGCAAGGCATTTAAATTCCACATGCCTCTTCTCTCTCCTTCATGGCGATGGATTCCATCAGGAATGAGGTCTCGAGATTGGTTATTAAAAGTTGAAAGAACTTGTTTCGCAATCGAGCTAACATAAATTTGTATAAACTAACATTATTGCGTTAATTAATTTTAGAGTACAAATGTTCTACAAGTGACGGCTCGGGATGGAGACAAGGGTGCATCCAATACAGTATCGTACAGCTTTGTTCGTGGTATGTTGTGATGAGACTTTTCTAAGAATTTATCGAAGAAGTACTGAACATATGTGTTTTTACATTTATTTATCGTCGCTAACGGTTGCTCATATGAGCGACGCCTCCTGAAGAGATTAGTCATTTTAGATTTTGGAGGATAGTGCAATGATACAGAGAGAGACCCATTCCAGAGTATCCCCTCGTTCTTTTACATGCACAGTGTAAAAGCACCGACACAAGACCTTTGTTTAAAGTCACATCTGAAAGACTGTTAATCTTATTAGGGTCAGACGGGGGATCAAACCTGCAATCCAAGCGCTGGTAGCGTTAGCATCATTTTACCATCATTCACATGTCTGTTAATGGATAAGAATGTTTGTGGATCAGTCTGTATTCAGCGTCTAGGGTGAAATTTATTAACATTTGCACCAAGATTTTCCCATTTTCTGTCAAACATGTCAAAACAGATACGGGTAGACACACAAAAACTATATCATATGGCTAGTGAAAGTTTACTAGAAGCGGAGTGGATTTTCTGGTCACTAGTCCTATGGTTAGTACCCCCCCCCCCCGATAACGATCCTATATGCAAGGTTTCTGTTACACCCCTGCCCCCCCATAAAGAATACTACTAGACCATGTTTACATTCCTTAAAAATCTGTTTATAACTAGTAAGTGTACTTTCACTGCATGGTGATGGTAGATGGATATATAAAGTATTATTTGATGTTGCAGGCCAGATAGATAACTTTGATATTAGCAGTACTTTCACTGCATGGTGATGGTAGATGGATATATAAAGTATTATTTGATGTTGCAGGCCAGATAGATAACTTTGATATTAGCAGTACTTTCACTGCATGGTGATGTGCATGGTGATGGTAGATGGATATATAAAGTATTATTTGATGTTGCAGGCCAGATAGATAACTTTGATATTAGCAGTACTTTCACTGCATGGTGATGTGCATGGTGATGGTAGATGGATATATAAAGTATTATTTGATGTTGCAGGCCAGATAGATAACTTTGATATTAGCAGTACTTTCACTGCATGGTGATGTGCATGGTGATGGTAGATGGATATATAAAGTATTATTTGATGTTGCAGGCCAGATAGATAACTTTGATATTAGCAGTACTTTCACTGCATGGTGATGTGCATGGTGATGGTAGATGGATATATAAAGTATTATTTGATGTTGCAGGCCAGATAGATAACTTTGATATTAGCAGTACTTTCACTGCATGGTGATGTGCATGGTGATGGTAGATGGATATATAAAGTATTATTTGATGTTGCAGGCCAGATAGATAACTTTGATATTAGCAGTACTTTCACTGCATGGTGATGTGCATGGTGATGGTAGATGGATATATAAAGCATTATTTGATGTTGCAGGTCAGATAGACAACTTTGATATTAGCAGTACTTTCACTGCATGGTGATGTGCATGGTGATGGTAGATGGATATATAAAGCATTATTTGATGTTGCAGGTCAGATAGACAACTTTGATATTAGCAGCACTACAGGTTGGATCAGTGTGAAATCACCACTGGATCGTGACTCCCAGGAGGTGCGACAGAGTGGGGGAGTGTATGCCATCTATGTCAAGGTAATATATTAGAATCTATTGTAGATGTAAAACTGCATTATTGGATAAATATATACTGGTACTATTTGCGTCATTACAAATACAACGACCGATAACCTCTAAGAAGCCGGGTTCGACAATTTAAAACTTGAAATAAAAGATATTCTCTGCATACAATAACTTGGCGCACGACATACTCTAGATAAACACATTGTTACAGGCACGCGAAAATGACAACACTCAGGCAGAAAACCTGATCACGGCTACAACACTGGTGACAATTACCGTACAGGATGTGAATGATAACGGCCCAGAGTTCAACTCTCCGACATACGAAGCATTTATACTGGAGAACATGCAGGAAGGGGTACCAGTGATTTTCAATGGGCCCGGTGACCTCAGCTTTCTGAACGCCATTGATATCGATCAGGTACTTTAGAAGATTTCCAACTGATTGTCTATAAAATATATAGTCTGTGGTCGAGTGGTTAAGGTCGCTGATGTTTATGGGTTCAAAACCACAAAACTAAGAAACCCTTTTTTTTTTAAGAACACTATGATACACTATAGGCTTGACACTACCTATAAAAAAAAAATTGTCGCTGACTTGTATACCACTGTAACCTATCATCACTGATGGTCACGGGTTCGAGCCCCCGCTCAGACCGTGTCTCATTTATATGAAAAAGTTGGCAGTTTCTTACTGAGGTTGGTGCACCCAAGTACTGGTTAACCGCTGGAGCCTGCCCAGGAAAGGTGTTGTTAGGTAAACTGCCCGCTGGCGATATAGCCCAAAATGGTGCTGATGTAGGCGTTAAACCCGAAATATAACATATAATAACTATAAAATATATGTAATGCATCACTTGGAAAGGTATAACTTTGATGCATTTGGTTTTGAATATATGTTTGATTGAAAATCAATATTATTGTATAAGGTAGAATTACGGTATATACAAAGTATAATCTTCATCATTACAATTTTACTACATACATGTCTACATATCTACATATATAATAACTACCGGTATCTTCTATACAATATACATGTACTTGGTTTATACAAATTTATTTTAGCTCGATTGCGAAACAAGTTCTTACAAGTTATATTAATCACTCTTGAGACCTCATTCCTGATGGAATCCACCTAAGGGTACAAGCGTAACGAGGGAGAGAGAAGAGCCAACGTGGAATTTAAATGCCTTGCCTAAGGGCACAATCATAATGGCTCCAGCGGGGCTCAAACTCCGGACCTTTCGCTATCACGACTTCCGCTTCCAATATACTTAACCAGGGATCATTCTAGAGGGCGATGTGGGCGAAATTGTTGCCCTAGGGACCCTGACTTCGTCCTCTGGGACCCCACTTCTCCCTAAAAAAAAATATATTTTTGGGTTTTTATGATTTTCAAACAAAATTTTGTCTAGTAAGATACACTGGCCCATTATAAAGCACTCCTTCTATTCAAATGTTGTATTTAATGGTTGTACTGTGCATTTTAACCCTATTTTGCAGAAGTATATTAAAGAACACCATTTAAGGAAGCGATCACGCGCTTTCTCACTTCTCCCAAAAATTCTGACCTAGAATGAACCCTGCTTAACCCGGCACGATATAGCCTGAACTGTGCTGATGCGCCGTTATACCAAATACTCGCTCATAAAGTATACTCGGTTATCATGTCCACCTGACCAGGAAGTATTTGAAATGGTACGGTGTTGGCCGGATCAGAAAGGTGGGGTTTCTCCCACCATTTTAAGCTGGAATGTTTAATTTGTATATTGCTTTCATGCAGATGGATTTTTACGAATGAATATACTTGATTCAATAAAATGCTCACACATAATTTACATGCATGTGATGTCTGTTGACAGGGTGTGAACAGTCATTTTGCGCTCTCCCTTGAGAAGAATGGCTTGCCGTACACGGACTTTGCGCCGCTACCCAATGAAGTGTTTGTTGAGTCGTCCATATTGATTCGAGTACAGAACAGCACAGCCCTGGACTATGAGATGTTCACTGATGTAACGTTTCAGGTAATCAATACCAGTACATGATTTGAATAGTTTTATTACACCCCTATCATTAATGGAAAAGGGGCATTATGAATTACCCCTACCCCCTCTGTCCATAGTTTAAATCTTTTTTATACCCTTCTGTTTCATCCGTCCTGTATTAACCCTTTGCACACTGAGTAAATAAAATCATATTTGCAAACATAGATCCAGATCAGCCACGGCATGACACCACGTCTGATCAGGATCAATGTTGTTTGCTATTCAGCCAAGTATATTAGCTCCACTATCCAAACAGCATAGAGCCTGATCAGACGGCATGTTTTGTGCCATCTGATCTGTCTCTATGCTGTTTGAATGTGTCGTCTGATCAGGCTCTATGCTGTTTGAATGTGCCGTCTGATCAGGCTCTATGCTGTTTGAATGTGCCGTCTGATCAGGCTCTATGCTGTTTGAATGTGTCGTCTGATCAGGCTCTATGCTGTTTGAATGTGCCATCTGATCAGGCTCTATGCTGTTTGAATGTTCCATCTGATCAGGCTCTATGCTGTTTGAATGTGCCGTCTGATCAGGCTCTATGCTGTTTGAATGTGCCGTCTGATCAGGCTCTATGCTGTTTGAATGTGCCGTCTGATCAGGCTCTATGCTGTTTGAACATGCCATCTGATCAGGCTCTATGCTGTATGAACGTTCCGTCTGATCAGGCTCTATGCTGTTTGAACATGCCGTCTGATCAGGCTCTATGCTGTTTGAATGTGCCGTCTGATCAGGCTCTATGCTGTTTGAATGTGCCGTCTGATCAGGCTCTATGCTGTTTGAATGTGCCGTCTGATCAGGCTCTATGCTGTTTGAACATGCCATCTGATCAGGCTCTATGCTGTTTGAATGTGCCGTCTGATCAGGCTCTATGCTGTTTGAATGTGCCGTCTGATCAGGCTCTATGCTGTTTGAATGTGCCGTCTGATCAGGCTCTATGCTGTTTGAACATGCCATCTGATCAGGCTCTATGCTGTATGAACGTTCCGTCTGATCAGGCTCTATGCTGTTTGAATGTGCTGTCTGATCAGGCTCTATGCTGTTTGAATGTGCCGTCTGATCAGGCTCTATGCTGTTTGAATGTGCCATCTGATCAGGCTCTATGCTGTTTGAATGTGCCGTCTATCAGGCTCTTGCGTTTGAACTCCTCTGATCAGGCTCTATGCTGTTTGAATGTGCCGTCTGATCAGGCTCTATGCTGTTTGAATGTGCCGTCTGATCAGGCTCTATGCTGTTTGAATGTGCCGTCTGATCAGGCTCTATGCTGTTTAACATGCCATCTGATCAGGCTCTATGCTGTATGAATTCCGTCTGATCAGGCTCTATGCTGTTTGAATGTGCTGTCTGATCAGGCTCTATGCTGTTTGAATGTGCCGTCTGATCAGGCTCTATGCTGTTTGAATGTGCCATCTGATCAGGCTCTATGCTGTTTGAATGTGCCGTCTGATCAGGCTCTATGCTGTTTGAATGTGCTGTCTGATCAGGCTCTATGCTGTTTGAATGTGCCGTCTGATCAGGCTCTATGCTGTTTGCTATTGAGCCAAATATATTAGCTCCACTATCCAAACAGATGGCTGATCTGGCTCTATGCTGTTTGCAAAAGTGATTTTATCTGCCGTTAGCGTTTCACCACATTATTTATGGCTTGCTTTCTGTTAGATTGCTTATGTCTTTGTTCAGATACTTCTTCACTACTTTGGTATATCCTATCTGTTATTATAAATCACAAATGAGAAACAGAAATCTTGCGATACCAGAACATAGGAATACAGTTTCAGTGATAGAATTGTCGTACTATGAGAAGGTTTTTTCTCAGCTTCAAAGTATTCACACCCATAACGTCATGACGATTCACAGAGAATCTAGATCAGAATTCAATGACAAGATAGAATTCACAAGATGAGAAATATGATCAGTGATATTCATGATTTGTTTCATATTCAAAATACAATAGTGGTACTATACCTTACACTGATCTTCATTACTAGACAATATGACACGTTGTGTAGATATCTAACCATTCCTTTTTGTGCTCGTTGTATCCCTATACTGTCATAGACACTTGGGGTCTGGACAAATGTTTACGGGTTCAAAACCACAAAACTAAGAAACCTTTTTTTTTTTTTTTTTTCTTTTTTTTTAAGAACACTATGATACACTATAGACTTGACACTATACATAGAACAAAATTGTTTACGCCATTCCAGTCCGCCTCCGTGGTCGAGTGGTTAAGGTCGCTGACTTGTATACCACTGTAACCTATCATCACTTAGGGTCACGGGTTCGAGCCCCACTCAGACCGTGTCTCATTTATATGAAAAAGTTGGCAGTTTCTTACGGAGGTTGGTGCACCCAAGTACTGGTTAACCGCTGGAGCCTGCCCAGGAAAGGTTTTGTTAGGTAATCTGCCCGCCGGCGATATAGCCCGAAATGGTACTGATGCAGGCGTAAAACCCGAAATATAACATATAACATAACATATAACGCCATTCCAAGCAAGATTAAGAATGACACCCCGGCACTATCAAGGCTATATATGGCGTAAACTATTTTTTTTGCAGAAGTCTATTCATAGTATTTGAACTTTGCTTTAATTTCTAGTGTTTGGTTTGTTTTTTATATATATACAGACGGATCTGTAGTCCAGTGGTAACACGCTGGACTGGTTCGATCCCCCGTCTGACCCTAATAAAATTAACAGTCTTTCAGATGGGACGTTAAACCGAGGTCTCGTGTCGGTGCTTTACACCGTGCACGTAAAAGAACCAGAGGAGACTCTGGAATGGGTCTCTGTCTGTATCACTGCACTATCCTCCAAAATGACTAATCTCTTCAGGAGGCGTCGCTCATATGGGCAACCGGTAGCGACGATAAATAAACGTAAAACACACAAAGTTTTTTAAATAAAATTGAGCAATCTATAAGTCATGCATATTTAATTAAGATTGTGGCACGAGAAATTGGTACGGCAGAGCTGCGGTCAAGTACGGCTGACATAACAGTACACATCACTGACATGAACGACAACTCGCCTGTATTCCAGCCAGAGACTCTGCCTACATTGAACATTATGGAAAATGCTACCATTGGAACAGAAGTCGTGAATCTAAATGTAAGACAATAAAATATGTTATTGTAATCCAGTAAGCATATAAAATATGTTATTGTAATCCAGTAAGCATATAAAATATGTTATTGTAATCCAGTAAGCATATAAAATATGTTATTGTAATCCAGTAAGCATATAAAATATGTTATTGTAATACAGTAAGCATATAAAATATGTTATTGTAATCCAGTAAGCATATAAAATATGTTATTGTAATCCAGTAAGCATATAAAATATGCAACTGTGTTATTGTAATCCAGTAAGCATATAAAATATGCAACTGTGTTATTGTAATCCAGTAAGCATATAAAATATGCAACTGTGTTATTGTAATCCAGTAAGCATATAAAATATGCAACTGTGTTATTGTAATCCAGTAAGCATATAAAATATGCAACTGTGTTATTGTAATCCAGTAAGCATATAAAATATGCAACTGTGTTATTGTAATCCAGTAAGCATATAAAATATGCAACTGACTTATGGAAGGTGAGTTGTTCTACATGGTTGTTTGACTGTGCCTGAAATACTTCACCTGAGTTTATCCTCCGTCTAAACCGGCCAACACCATAATTTTCTTACTGTACACGAATACATTATTGGCAGTGAAAGGTTCTGAGATGGATGACTTCTAAAAGGTTCACATTGCGGATTCCAATCTGAATGCTGTCGTTATTGACACAACAACCGATCCTATTCAACCACTTTTTTCTATACTAATCTCTTTTTCTTCTCGTGCTCCGATTTGATAGTTCATGTTCTTGAACTTTCTTCATATATTCCTTTAAATATTAACCATTTTCTTTTTTACATCCAAAACTATTGACTCACTAATACATTAAGTTATGAAATTCTTTAGCAAATACATAGAATAGATTTCACGTATTTTCATTGTTATATTATATATTATTTTCCTGCCTATTGTATATCAATCAATTGATAGGGAGAAGAACTATATAAGTTTTCTTTCGTTCTAATCCCTTTCAGTCTACTGCTGTTAAATTATATGTAAAATGTTCATTTCTTGATTACATGTACAAATACTGAAATAAATAATGTTTAAACTAAATTATATGTAAAATGTTCATTTCTTGATTACATGTACAAATACTGAAATAAATAATGTTTAAACTAAATTATATGTAAAATGTTCATTTCTTGATTACATGTACAAATACTGAAATAAATAATGTTTAAACTAAATTATATGTAAAATGTTCATTTCTTGATTACATGTACAAATACTGAAATAAATAATGTTTAAACTAAATTATATGTAAAATGTTCATTTCTTGATTACATGTACAAATACTGAAATAAATAATGTTTAAACTAAATTATATGTAAAATGTTCATTTCTTGATTACATGTACAAATACTGAAATAAATAATGTTTAAACTAAATTATATGTAAAATGTTCATTTCTTGATTACATGTACAAATACTGAAATAAATAATGTTTAAGTATCTAAACTTTAAACCCAGAAACAATTAAAGAAATATATAGGCCATAATAAAATTATAACAGTTAACCCATTCAACCCCAAGTAACTGACATGGACTGGAGCATGATATATAACCCATTCAACACCAAGTAACTGACATGGACTGGTGCATTCAACACCAAGTAACTGACATGGACTGGAGCATGATATATAACCCATTCAACACCAAGTAACTGACATGGACTGGAGCATGATATATAACCCATTCAACACCAAGTAACTGGCATGGACTGGAGCATGATATATAACCCATTCAACACCAAGTAACTGACATGGACTGGAGCATGATATATAACCCATTCAACACCAAGTAACTGACATGGACTGGAGCATGATATATAACCCATTCAACACCAAGTAACTGGCATGGACTGGAGCATGATATATAACCCATTCAACACCAAGTAACTGACATGGACTGGAGCATGATATATAACCCATTCAACACCAAGTAACTGACATGGACTGGAGCATGATATATAACCCATTCAACACCAAGTAACTGGCATGGACTGGAGCATGATATATAACCCATTCAACACCAAGTAACTGACATGGACTGGAGCATGATATATAACCCATTCAACACCAAGTAACTGACATGGACTGGAGCATGATATATAACCCATTCAACACCAAGTAACTGGCATGGACTGGAGCATGATATTTAACCCATTCAACACCGAGTAACTGGCATGGACTGGAGCATGATATATAACCCATTCAACACCAAGTAACTGACATGGACTGGTGCATGATATTTAACCCATTCAACACCAAGTAACTGACATGGACTTGAGCATGATATATAACCCATTCAACACCAAGTAACTGACATGGACTGGTGCGTGATATTTAACCCATTCAACCCCAAGTAACTGACATGGACTGGTGCATGATATTTAACCCATTCAACCCCAAGTAACTGACATGGACTGGTGCATGATATTTAACCCAGTCAACCCCAAGTAACTGACATGGATTGGTGCATGATATTTAACCCATTCAACACCAAGTAACTGACATGGACTGGAGCATGATATTTAACCCATTCAACACCGAGTAACTGGCATGGACTGGAGCATGATGTTTTAGACCAATAAATGAATAAGAAAATTACATTTGGATCGGTTCATTTATCAAATTGAGTCATTTTGTCTAAAAATAGTAATATTACTGGCAAAAAGTGCAGATCCTGATGAGACGGTTCCTTTTTGTAAGCCTATTTAGAGTCTGTAGTGTTGAAACGGTTAACAGAAATGAGAAACAGATATGAATACTCCTAACCGAGGATAGGTCGTTTTCATTGGTTACCTCTGTTTTTATCGCTGTTTCGTTTGCACCACATGCATTGCTATCAATTTTAATCCGTTTTCTCATCTTACAAATTTTAATTAGTAATTATTAAATCGAGACTGATTTTCTACAGTGCAGTTAAACCTGTGTTAGTGGTCACCTCTATTCAGCAGCCACCCTGTATTAAGCAGCCAGCTTCCAGACTCCCAATATGTTGTATTATTATACATTTGCCCTCTATTAAGCAGCCACTTTCTGTGATAACTATGATAAGACCACAACATCTGGCCAGGGAATAAACAGTAAAAACAAAGGATTCCAATGAAAAGAACTACTAAGATTGATGGATAACACGTTGGACTGGTAATCCAGGGATCGCAGGTTCGATCCCCCATCTGACCCTAATAAAATTAACAGTCTTTCAGATGAGACTTTAAACCGAGATCTCGTGTCGGTGCTGTACACTGTGCACGTAAAAGAGCCAGGGGAGACTCTGGAATGGGTCTCTGTCTGTATCATGCACTATCCTCCAAAAATCTAAAATGACTAATCTCTTCAGGAGATGTCACTCATATGGGCAACCGGTAGCAACGATAAATAAACGTAAAACACACACATGCTCATACTTTATCTGCAAAGGGAGGTAATGGATAAACCAGCAATGTATCCCGTTACATGTTGATGTGTTACTGTATCCACAAACCAATGAGAGATATCGGTCAGTTACTGCCCTTGAATACTCCTTAACTCTTTCAACCCCAAGTAACTGACATGGATTGGTGCATGCTATTATTAGACAAATAAATTAATAAGAAAATTACCTTTGGACCAGTTCATTTATCAAAATGCGTAATTTTATCTAAAAATAGTAATAATTATTACTGGCAAAAAAGTGCAGATCCTGATGAGACGGCTCGTCACGAGCCGGCTCATCTGGATCTACACTTTTCATAAGCCTATTTAGAGGCCTGTGGAGTTGAAAGGGTGAAAGGATATAGATCCAATGTAAATATTTGAAAATGAAGAAACAATGAGAGACATCGGTCAGTTACCTCCCCTGAATACTCTCTAAAAGTATACATATGTCCTCTTGAAGTTGAATGGTTTCCTCTGTTTTTATCGTTGTTTCCTTTGCACAACATTCTATCAATTTTCGTCCACTTTCTCATCTTATAATTATTATATTATTAAATATCGACATATATCCTACAGTATGGTTACTTATCTGTAAAGATTTGTTATCAATTAATTAACATGATTTTAATATATCACATTTATCATACCGCAACATTTGGTTAGGGAATAACAGTAAAAACAATGATTCCAATTAAAAGGACTGCTATACATTTCGTGGTAAATCAGACTTTGGCTGCCAAGGGAGGTAACAGAAAAGCCAGCAATGTGTCTCATTATTGTTCCCCTATACTAATTACTGTTTGATATTTTCCCACATACAAATCTGTAATTACTACACGTTTGTGTTTATTCTGTTTGTGCACATTGCTTTATGCTAATTTTAATCTCAGTAATTGGTTTTATATTAACTGTAATATTAATCTCAGTAATTGGTTTATATTAACTGTAATTTTATTCTCAGTAATTGGTTTATATTAACTGTAATTTTATTCTCAGTAATTGGTTTATATTAACTGTAATTTTAATCTCAGTAATTTGTTTATATTAACTAATTTTATTCTCAGTAATTGGTTTATATTAACTGTAATTTTATTCTCAGTAATTGGTTTATATTAACTGTAATTTTATTATCAGTAATTGGTTTATATTAACTGTAATTTTATTCTCAGTAATTGGTTTATATTAACTGTAATTTTATTCTCAGTAATTGGTTTATATTAACTGTAATTTTATTCTCAGTAATTGGTTTATATTAACTGTAATTTTAATCTCAGTAATTTGTTTATATTAACTAATTTTATTCTCAGTAATTGGTTTATATTAACTGTAATTTTATTCTCAGTAATTGGTTTATATTAACTGTAATTTTATTCTCAGTAATTGGTTTAGTTTATATTAACTAATTTTATTCTCAATAATTTGTTTATATTAACTGTAATTTTATTCCCAGTAATTGGTTTATATTAACTGTAATTTTATTCTCAATAATTGGTTATATTAACTGTAATTTTATTCTCGGTAATTGGTTATATTAACTGAAATTTTATTCTCGGTAATTGGTTTATATTAACTGTAATGAGTTCATGGGAACAATAATTAGTTTGTGGGAACAGTAATCAGTTCATGCTAACAGTAATTAGCTCATTGTAACCGTAATTGATTTGTGGGTACAGTAATTAGTTCATGCTAACAGTAATTAGCTCATTGTAACCGTAATTGGTTTGTGGGAACAGTAATTAGTTCATGCTAACAGTAATTAGCTCATTGTAACCGTAATTGGTTTGTGAGAACAGTAATTAGTTCATGCTAACAGTAATTAGCTCATTGTAACCGTAATTGGTTTGTGGGAACAGTAATTAGTTCATGCTAACATTAATTAGCTCATTGTAACCATAATTGGTTTGTGGGTACAGTAATTAGTTCATGCTAACAGTAATTAGCTCATTGTAACCATAATTGGTTTGTGGGAACAGTAATTAGTTCATGCTAACAGTAATTAGCTCATTGTAACTGTAATTGGTTTGTGGTAACAGTAATTAGTTCATGCTAACAGTAATTAGCTCATTGTAACCGTAATTGGTTTGTGGGAACAGTAATTAGTTCATGCTAACAGTAATTAGCTCATTGTAACCATAATTGGTTTGTGGGTACAGTAATTAGTTCATGCTAACAGTAATTAGCTCATTGTAACCGTAATTGGTTTGTGGGTACAGCAATTAGTTCATGCTAACACTACTTAATTCATGGGAACAATCACTTGTTTACAATAAAGTAATTATTTCATTGGAACAGATGTTTGGTTTATGGGATCAGTAGTTGGTTTATGCTGACAGAAATTTGTTTATGTGAACATTAATTAGTTTCTTGCATGTTTAGGCTACTGATGCTGACCGGGGTAGCAATGGCGACATCACATACCATATGAGGGGCAGTAACCAGGTGTAAGTATCTCATCATTCCATTTATATATGCGAGAGAACTATTTAACCCTTTCCCGCATAGACGCACCTCTTGATGTCATTACCAATACGACATACATTGACAAGGTAGTAGCCAAACCAATGTTCATAATAAAGGCCAGAATCTCATGTAGTCCCAAGTATATCTATGGAGGTGGGATAGATATGGTGACTACTTATCCACTGCATGATAGCTAAATGGCTGTCGTTTGTATGGAGATATAATAGTATAGTCGTTTCTTAACATACCGCTGGTCTTGACATACCGAGGCATCAACAATTTTTCAGAACAAGGTAAAATAACGCCACCTATCATTTTTCCATTGGATCAGTGTTGACCCAGAAAGGTAAACATGTGTTGATAAACAAGAAATCATAAACTGTCAATGTAAGTGGTGAGTAAATTACTGATGCAAGATGCTTACCTGAATATCAAGATCTATGTAAAATTACCCCACCCCTTTATCGGAAAAATGCTCCAAATGTCCATAATATATATTTATGTTCGTTCCAACTTTGTAAAATGGTAGTCTGCTATCTGGTATTTCTGAATGAAACTGTTTTGATCACGTGTTTAGGTTACTACGTAATTCCCGTATTACCAAATATGGGCATAATTTTAAGGTACGAGACACGCTTTTTCTACTGAATGATTATTTTTCAAAACAGCTTTTCCCCCCAAATTTAGTATTTTTTTTATTAAAAACAAGTTGACTTTCATATCTATGGAACTTTCTCCCGTGATGTACATCTATTGACATGTGGTGATATAGCCAGATTCCCGCATTTTATTATTCATAAAAAGTACCGTATTTAGCTATGTATAGTGCGCACATTTCTTACTGAAATCCTCATCCATTTTATCTACTGCGCATTATACACCAGTACAGACATCATGACATGTTTTTCCGGACCAAAATTGACCAATATTTCGTGAAAAAAACTGAAATTCGACCCGAACGGCCCACAGTCATTCTATAAGTTGTTACATTCGACAAACGTTATAAACTAGCTATTAAAACCAGTTGCCGATAGTCTATATAAATAAATCAAATGAATAAGACCACAAAATTAGCATATATTTCGTTTATTTTGGCAAACTTTGAAGAATTTAATTGAAATTAGTAAATGCATAAAAAAAAGGCGATTTGATAACATCACGTGGTTTTATCGTATGTAATATTTCCCGTACTTTTCGCGTACTTCGCCGTACAATGTACAATGCATTGCATAAAAAAAACTTTTTTGGCTGCAGTATTTCAATTGTTTGTAGCGATAATTAATTTCAACAAACCTTTCACAATGGGTCCCAGTTAATTAGGTAGGCTACAGGTGTTGAGAAGTTTGAGCATCTGCTGACATGTTTGAGAACGTGTTGAGATGTTTGAGAACGTGTCGAGAAATTTGAGCAGGTGTGCCTGAGTGCGTTACCATTACTCGATGAGGTATCTCGAGTGATTAATATAAGTTGTAAAAATCATGGAGCACAATATTTAGCGATTCTTGAGAAATGTTAAATTTTGACTTGGAAAATTGCGTTTTTCACGTGTGCAGCAGTATACATCGGAACTCAGTTTTTCCCCTGATTTTCGTGCCAAATCGTGGGTGAGCATTATACACGATAGCGCACTATACATAGCTAAATACGGTAGGTCCATCGTTGGTCTAAAGCTATTTGTTGTTTTCTGGTGGGAGATTAAAAAGATATTCATGTTTTATGTTAAAATGATAAATTTACTGCTAGACTTACATATTATACAGATTAAGGTCTCTGTTAAATACTCACATAATTGTATTATGGCTACCATTGTATAAACACCCAAATCAGGGCCTCGGGCATTTGCCGCGGTATACTCGGAACTACTGACTACGTAACTGCTGACACGATGGCACCAAAATCATGATGAACAGTCACCATACCACATAGTATATAGACTGATCAGTAATTAACACTTTGGACTGCAAATCCATGGATCATATGACTGATCAGTAATTAACACTTTGGACTGCAAATCCATGGATCATATGACTGGTCAGTAGTTAACACTTTGGACTGCGAATCCACAGATCATATGACTGGTCAGTAGTTAACACTTTGGACTGCGAATCCACAGATCATATGACTGGTCAGTAGTTAACACTTTGGACTGCGAATCCATGGATCATATGACTGGTCAGTAGTCAACACTTTGGACTGTGAATCCACAGATCATATGACTGGTCAGTAGTTAACACTTTGGACTGCGAATCCACGGATCATATGACTGGTCAGTTGTTAACACTTTGGACTGTGAATCCACAGATCATATGACTGGTCAGTAGTTAACACTTTGGACTGCGAATCCACAGATCATATGACTGGTCAGTAGTTAACACTTTGGACTGTGAATCCACAGATCATATGACTGGTCAGTAGTTAATACTTTGGACTGCGAATCCACGGATCATATGACTGGTCAGTAATTAACACTTTGGACTGTGAATCCACAGATCATATGACTGGTCAGTAGTTAACACTTTGGACTGCGAATCCACAGATAGTATGACTGGTCAGTGGTTAACACTTTGGACTGCGAATCCACAGATAGTATGACTGGTCAGTAGTCAACACTTTGGACTGCGAATCCATGGATAGTATGACTGGTCAGTAGTTAACACTTTGGACTGCGAATCCATGGATCGCATGATTGGTCAGTAATTAACACTTTGGACTGTGAATCCACAGATCATATGACTGGTCAGTAGTTAACACTTTGGACTATGAATTCACAGATAGTATGACTGGTCAGTGGTCAACACTTTGGACTGCGAATTCACAGATCATATGACTTGTCCGGGGTCAACACTTTGGACTGCAAATTCACAGATCATATGACTGGTCAGTGGTCAACACTTTGGACTGCGAATCCACGGATCGTATGTTCGATCTCCATCTAACACTAATAATATTAACATACCTTCCGATGGGACTATAAACCGAGCTCTCAAGTATCGGTGCTATACACCAGACAGATGGGACTATAAACCAAGCTCTCAAGTATTGGTGCTATACACCGGACAGATGGGACTAAACCAAGCTCTCAAGTATCGGTGCTATACACCGGACAGATGGGACTATAAACCAAGCTCTCAAGTATCGGTGCTATACACCGGACAGATGGGACTATAAACCAAGCTCTCAAGTATCGGTGCTATACACCGGACAGATGGGACTATAAACCGAGCTCTCAAGTATCAGTGCTATACACCGGACAGATGGGACTATAAACCGAGCTCTCAAGTATCGGTGCTATACACCGGGCATGTAAAAGAATCGGAAATGTTTCTAGAAAATTGGAATTGCACTATCTCATACCCAGGGTTCATTCTAGGTCAGAATTTTTGGGAGAAGTGAGAAAGCGCGTGATCGCTTCCTTAAATGGTGTTCTTTAATATACTTCTGCAAAATATTGTTAAAATGCACAGTACAACCATTAAATACAACATTTGAATAGGAGTGCTTTAAAATGGGCCAGTGTATCTTATACTAGACAAAATTTTGTTTGAAAATCGTAAAAACCAAAAACAAAAAAATAATATTTTATTAGGGAGAAGTGGGGCCCCCAGAGGGCGAAGTCAGGGTCCCTAGGGGCGACAATTTTGCCCACATCGCCCTCTAGAATGATACCTGCATACCTCCAAACAATTATGCCTAATATACATTTGGAGGTGTCGCCCCGATAAGCCCGATAGACCCGATAAACATATCCCCCATAAAAAACCATATAGTAATATGTCTGTGTAACTTTTAAGCCCACATATTTTCCATAAACTATGCAAGAAATATGTGTATGTTTACAGATATGTATAATTGCTATGGATTTTCAGATTCCAGGTGGATGAGAAATCTGGGAGTATAACATTGATGAGAGAACTTGATCGTGAGAAGGTTGACCACTACTACCCGACAGCAGAGGCGCGGGACGGCGGCGGACTAACAACATTAATTGCGCTAGATGTGAAAGTGCTGGACGTGAACGACAATAAGCCAATATTTCGTCGACAGGAACAGTATGTCACAGTGAAGGAAGATAGCCTGCAGTTCCTTAGAGGAAATCTCATTGTTGAGGTATATTTAAATAATACTCCAATTCTCTAATGTTTGGTTCCCCCATGACATCCTGCTCTCTGGTTTCCCCCATGACATCCTGCTCTCTGGTTTCCCCCATGACGTCCTACTCTCTGGTTTCCCCCATGACATCCTGCTCTCTGGTTTCCCCCATGACATCCTGCTCTCTGGTTTCCCCCATGACATCCTGCTCTCTGATTTCCCCCATGACGTCCTGCTTTCTGGTTTCCCCAATTACATCCTGCTCTCTGGTTTCCCCCATGATGTCCTGCTCTCTGGTTTCCCCCATGACATCCTGCTCTCTGGTTTCCCCCATGATGTCCTAATCTCTGGTTTACCCCATGACGTCCTGCTCTCTGGTTTCCACCATGACTTCCTACTCTCTGGTTTCCCCCCATGTCATCATGTTCTCTGGTTTCCCTGTGACATCCTGCTCTCTGGTTCCCCTATGACATCCTGCTCTCTGGTTCCCCCCATGATGTCCTGTTCTCTGGATTCCCCCATGTCATCCTGCTCTCTGGTTTCCCTCATGATGTCCTGCTCTCTGGTTTCCCTCATTGCTGCTCTCTGGTTTCTCCCATGACATCCTGCTCTCTGGTTTCCACCATGACTTCCTGCTCTCTGGTTTTCTCCCATGACATCCTACTCTCTGGTTTCCCCATTACATCCTACTCTCTGGTTTCCCCATGACATCCTGCTCTCTGGTTTCTCCCATGACATCCTGCTCTCTGGTTTCCCCGATGACTTCCTGCTCTCTGGTTTCCCCCATGACATCCTACTCTCTGGTTTCCCCATGACATCCTGCTCTCTGGTTTCTCCCATGACTTCCTGCTCTCTAGTTTCCCCCATGACATCCTGCTCTCTGGTTTCCCCCATGACATCCTGCTCTCTGGTTTCCCCCATGACATCCTGCTCTCTGGTTTCCACCATGACTTCCTGCTCTCTGGTTTCCTCCATGACGTCCTGCTCTCTGGTTTCCACCATGACTTCCTGCTCTCTGGTTTCTCCCATGACATCCTGCTCTCTGGTTCCCCCCATGACATCCTGCTCTCTGGTTCCCCCATGATGTCCTGTTCTCTGGATTCCCCCATGTCATCCTGCTCTCTGGTTTCCCTCATGATGTCCTGCTCTCTGGTTTCCCTCATGATGTCCTGCCTCTCTGGTTTCCCCCATGACATCCTGCTCTCTGGTTTCCCCTCATGCCATCCTATGACATCCTGCTCTCTGGTTTCCCCCATGACATCCTGCTCTCTGATTTCCCCCATGACATCCTGCTCTCTGGTTCCCCCATGACATCCTGCTCTCTGGTTTCCCCCATGGCATCCTACTCTCTGGTTTCCCCCATGACATCCTGCTCTCTGGTTCCCCCATGACATCCTGCTCTCTGGTTTCCTCCATGACATCCTGCTCTCTGGTTTCCTCGTAACGTCCTGCTCTCTGGTTTCCACGTAACGTCCTGCTCTCTGGTTTCCACGTAAAGTCCTGCTCTCGTATGCCATAATAAACTTTGTGAAGCCGCCTGCCAGCTGTGTTGTCCTGTGTTACGAGGTCCAATACACTTGGTACCCAAGTAACGTCGTATTGTCCTGTGTTACGAGGTCCAATACACTTGGTACCAAGTAACGTCGTATTGTCTTGTGTTACGAGGTCCAATACACTTGGTACCCAAGTAACGTCGTATTGTCCTGTGTTACGAGGTCCAATACACTTGGTACCAAGTAACGTCGTATTGTCTTGTGTTATGAGGGCCAATACACTTGGTACCAAGTAACGTCGTATTGTCTTGTGTTATGAGGTCCAATACACTTGGTACCAAGTAACGTCGTATTGTCTTGTGTTACGAGGGCCAATACACTTGGTACCAAGTAACGTCGTATTGTCTTGTGTTACGAGGGCCAATACACTTGGTACCAAGTAACGTCGTATTGTCTTGTGTTACGAGGGCCAATACACTTGGTACCAAGTAACGTCGTATTGTCTTGTGTTACGAGGGCCAATACACTTGGTACCAAGTAACGTCGTATTTGTCTTGTGTTAGGAGGGCCAATACACTTGGTACCAAGTAACGTCGTGTTGTATTGTGTTACGAGGTCCAATACACTTGGTACCAAGTAACGTCGTATTGTCTTGTGTTACGAGGGCCAATACACTTGGTACCAAGTAACGTCGTGTTGTATTGTGTTACGAGGTCCAATACACTTGGTACCAAGTAACGTCGTATTGTCTTGTGTTACGAGGTCCAATACACTTGGTACCAAGTAACGTCGTGTTGTATTGTGTTACGAGGTCCAATACACTTGGTACCAAGTAACGTCGTATTGTCTTGTGTTACGAGGGCCAATACACTTGGTACCAAGTAACGTCGTATTGTCTTGTGTTACGAGGTCCAATACACTTGGTACCAAGTAACGTCGTGTTGTATTGTGTTACGAGGCCAATACACTTGGTACCAAGTAACGTCGTATTGTCTTGTGTTACGAGGTCCAATACACTTGGTACCAAGTCACGTCGTATTGTCTTGTGTTACGAGGGCCAATACACTTGGTACCAAGTAACGTCGTATTGTCTTGTGTTATGAGGTCCAATACACTTGGTACCCAAGTAACGTCGTATTGTCTTGTGTTACGAGGTCCAATACACTTGGTACCAAGTAACGTCGTATTGTCTTGTGTTATGAGGTCCAATACACTTGGTACCAAGTAACGTCGTATTGTCTTGTGTTACGAGGTCCAATACACTTGGTACCAAGTAACGTCGTATTGTCTTGTGTTACGAGGTCCAATACACTTGGTACCAAGTAACGTCGTATTGTCTTGTGTTACACGGGCCAGTACACTTGGTACCAAGTAACGTCGTATTGTCTTGTGTTACGAGGGCCAATACACTTGGTACCAAGTAACGTCGTAACCATGTTTTAACACCAACATTTTTACTTGTTATTCATTGATCTGCATTGTTGTATTTATATGTTATAACGTCTGAGGACCGGGAATTTAAACGCGAAATCATAAGCTGGATCCCTGTTTTCATATCTCCTCAACTGGAGTAGACGAACTACCTGTTAACAAACCGGAAAATTACGATTTTTTGATATGCAGAATTTGTGCTCATGCATGTTACCGTAGAAGGATCAGTCCCCTTTGGATTGATTCCCTATTATATATACTTCTATTCGAGAGCCATAACTGTTTGTGTAGCCAATTATTGATAACCCCCAAAAGGTGCATTGACCCATAACCCTTTCCCTCATAGAAGCACCTCTTGACGCCATTACCAATACAACATACATTGACAATGTAGTAGCCAAACCAAATATTGTGTATTGGACCTCGTAACACAAGACAATACGATGTGGAAGTCGTGATAGCTCAGTGGTAGCGCGTTCGCTTCACGTGCGAAAGGCCCGGAGTTCGAGCCCCGCTGGAGCCGTTACGATTGTGTCCTTAGGCAAGGCATTTAATTTCCACATGCCTCTTCTCTCTCCCTCGTGGCGATGGATTCCATCAGGAATGAGGTCTCGAGAGTGATTAGTATAAGTTATAAGAACTTGTTTCGCAATAGAGCTAAAATAAATTTGTATAAACTAAACTAAACCAAATATTCATAATAAAGGTCAGAATCTCATGTAATCCCAGTAATATCTATGGAGGTGGGATATATATGATGACTACTTATCCACTGCATGATAGCTAAATGGCTTGATTGTTTGATTCCAGGCAACCGATGACGATGAACCAAACACACCCAAC
The DNA here is from genome assembly GCA_014843695.1 of Archivesica marissinica. Taxonomy (NCBI): domain Eukaryota; kingdom Metazoa; phylum Mollusca; class Bivalvia; order Venerida; family Vesicomyidae; genus Archivesica; species Archivesica marissinica. The sequence continues at coordinate 28,838,885 of CM026390.1, forward strand.
AGTGAAATTTTGTTTAGAATAACCAAAGCATCAGCCAATTTACAGAACAAGTTCTCTGTGAATGCAACATCGGGGCTGATTACGCTGGTGGAGAAGATAGATTACGAATCTCTGCCCGCTGGCCTCAATGGGCGGGTACTGCTGGAAGTGCAGGCGTATGACCTTGGCGAGCCTCAGCTAGCTACAACCATCAATATCACTGTGGAAGTTGAGGTATGTATGTGAATATTCCCCTTTATAGTGTCCAGAATACAAAAGAAAATCCAGGACTGCCATTTATCTCTGTCAGAGAGATTGCCATCATTGGCATTGGCTTGCTGGCTTACCAGCATTGGTGTCGAAATCTCCGGAATTCAAAATAAAATGCAGGAAACAAATGTATTAGAGAGTGGTTCACATGTATGAGAGTTTTCCCCCATGGTCTCTACATTATTGTTCACATGTATGAGAGTTTTCCCCCCATGGTCTCTACATTATTGTTCACATGTATGAGAGTTTTCCCCCCATGGTCTCTACATTATTGTTCACATGTATGAGAGTTTTCCCCCCATGGTCTCTACATTATTGTTCACATGTATGAGAGTTTTCCCCCCATGGTCTCTACATTATTGTTCACATGTATGAGAGTTTTCCCCCCCATGGTCTCTACATTATTGTTCACATGTATGAGAGTTTTCCCCCCATGGTCTCTACATTGTTGTTCACATGTATGAGAGTTGTCCCCCATGGTCTCTACATTATTGTTCACATGTATGAGAGTTGTCCCCCCATGGTCTCTACATTATTGTTCACATGTATGAGGGTTGTTCCCCCATGGTCTCTACATTATTGTTCACATGTATGAGGGTTGTCCCCCCATGGTCTCTACATTATTGTTCACATGTATGAGGGTTGTCCCCCTTAAGCTCTAGAAATAGTTCACATATATATTGAGATTACCATACTGCCCGTCCGTCCCCGACTAAATTTATTTTTGTTTTTGTTCGACACTCGCCACATAGGGATGAATGGCAGAGCACTCTAGATTATTATTGTAATTTAACTGTCAGAGGTGTGATTGCTCTCGTTATCGCCACAGTCATTTTACTTTATGCATATATGAATTATTAACAAAACTATTGGAGTGGCATCTGCATTGTGCATTGGATACGATGTCGATCTTGTCTGAGGAGTTGTGAGTCCTGCCAATCTACATTGGCTGTGTCTTTAAGTAAGATACTGAAATCCACACAGCCTCTCTCTCCCTCGTAGAGATTGACATGAATGAGGTCTCGAGAGTGATTGGCCTCTTCTTTCTCCCTCATGGCGATTGACATGAATGAGGTCTCGAGAGTGATTGGCCTCTACTCTCTCCCTCGTGGCAATTGACACAAATGAGGTCTCGAGAGTGAGTGGCCTCTTCTCTCTCCTTCATAGCGATTGACATGAATACGGTCTCGAGAGCAATTAGACTAATATTGCAAGAATTGTTTTTGCCATCATGTTCAGAAGAAAAATGTGTATAATTATACATGTATAATCTAAACCATTTCAGGATGTGAACGACAATGCACCAACATTTAACCAGACACGGTACACAACAAGTATTGCTGAAAGTGCAAAGGTTGGTTCCAATGTGGTACAAGTGTTTGCCACGGACGATGACAGTACCAAGCCCAATAACCAGTTCCTGTACAGAATCGACAGCGGAGCCGGTGACAAGTTCCGCATAGATTTCCAGACGGGAGAAATAATCATTGAGGTCGGTGCCCGGCTCGATAGGGAGACAAAGGATAGTTATAGTTTGGAAGTTTCGGCAACTGATCGTGGAGCGGTATCCAAGACGGGGCATTGTGTTGTGGATATTACGATATTAGATATAAATGATGAACCTCCGGTATTCACGCCCTCAATAATGACAGCATCTATAAACGAAAAGTCATTGCCTGGTATGTAATTATTCATTAATTTTGATTGCACTTCACATATAAGAGTTGTCCCCACGAGGGGTTATCGACATCCCCATGAGGGGTTAGACATTAGGTGAAGATAGATATATATATGCATGTGGATTCAATGACGATGTGTGTTCTGGAAATATCTAACAGTCTTATAATAATAATTATGCAAATGTTTTCTTCTGAACAGTCGTGGAAGTCGTGATCGCTTCAGGTGCGAAAGGTCCGGAGTTCGAGCGCCGCTGGAGCCGTTACGATTGTGCCCTTAGGCAAGGCATTTAAATTCCACGTTGCCTCTTCTCTCTCCCTCGTGGCGATGGATTCCATCAGGAATGAGGTCTCGAGAGTGATTAATATAAGTTGTAAGAACTTGTTTATCTAACAGTCTCTAGCAGCAAACAACAGGTCAATGTGGCAATTCTGGGGTTCAACAAAGCCTTCGATACAATACACCATGAACGTGTCCATCATAAGATCGCGAACTACGTGTTAAAGGTCAATTGCATCAGTCATTTCTGAAGCACCGGTTAACCCTTTCAACACCACAGACCTCTAAATAGGCTTACAAAAAGTGTAGATCCAGATGAGCCGGCTCGTGACGAGCCGTCTCATCAGGATCTGCACTTTTTGCCAGTGATATGACTATTTTTAGACATAATTACCCATTTTGATAAATGAACTTGATTTTCTGATTCATTTATTGGTTTATGAATATCATGGACCAGTCCATGTGAGTTACTTGGTGTTGAATGGGTTAATGACTGTTGTGGTGAAAGGTGAAGAATCACTGAGGTCATAGTTGAATCCGGGGTCCCACAGGGTACTTACTGTACTTTGGCCACTGATGTTCCCCTGCCATAATCTTCTGGTAGGGCCCTATCACGTTACTATCTACTAATGTATGTCCCATCTTTGATTTCTCAGTATTATTTTCATGCTACAAGTCTTTTATTGCGTCTACCCCCTTCTTGGGAGACACTTTGATTTTGGCGTTTCGTCTGTCCGTCAATCCACATTTGGTTTGTCTGGACTTCATCCATTCATGTCGTGGTAGCACGTTCGCTTCAGGTGCGAAAGTGCCTGAGTTCGTGCCCAGCTGTAGCCGTTGTGCACTTATGCATGGAAGACAGCTAATTTCCACATTGCCTTTTCTCTCTCCCTTGTGGCAATGGATTACATTAGGAATGAGGTCCCGATAGTGATTAATGTAAGTTGTAAGAACTTGTACAATTGCCAGTTATCCCAACTCCACAATGCTTTATGTTTTATATTTAACTTTGTAGACACGGAGGTTGTTAATAACTTGTACAATTGCCAGTTATCCCGACTCCACAATACTTTATGGTTTATATTTAACTTTGTAGACACGGAAGTTGTTAATAACTTGTACAATTGCCAGTTATCCCGACTCCACAATACTTTATGTTTTATATTTAACATTGTAGACATGGAGGTTGTTAATAAATGTACAATTGCTAGTTATCCCAACTCCACAATACTTTGTTTTATATTTACCTTTGTAGACACGGAGGTTGTTTGTACAACAGCCAGTGACCCGGATTCCACCCACTCACTCTCCTACAGGCTGGTAGCGGATTCTGTTGAGGCGTATTACGAGAATGGAAAGTCTGTTAATGTCTCCATCACAGGAGTGCAGGTTTGTGTATGCCTTCCTCATGCAATGTTAAGTAACAATAAAATATTATGCCGCCCTCATTGTCTACCAATCCAGTTGTCATGGGATTAAAACTATAAACTTTATTTATTTTACAATAGATCGCAAATATGTACCGTACAAACTTGCCTATAAGACGATCTCGTCATAGATCGCAAATATGTACCGTACAAACTTGCCTATAAGACGATCTCGTCATAGATCGCAAATATGTACCGTACAAACTTGCCTATAAGACGATCTCGTCATAGATCGCAAATATGTACCGTACAAACTTGCCTGTAAGACGATCTCGTCATAGATCGCAAATATGTACCGTACAAACTTGCCTGTAAGACGATCTCCTCATAGATCGCAAATATGTACCGTACAAACTTGCCTGTAAGACGATCTCGTCATAGATCGCAAATATGTACCGTACAAACTTGCCTGTAAGACGATCTCGTCCTAGATCGCAAATATGTACCGTACAAACTTGCCCGTAAGACGAACTCGTCATAGATCGCAAATATGTACCGTACAAACTTGCCTGTAAGACGATCTCGTCATAGATCTCAAATATGTACCGTACAAACTTGCCCATAAGACGATCTCGTCATAGATCGCAAATATGTACTGTACAAACTTGCCTGTAAGACAATCTCGTCATAGATCGCAAGTATGTACCGTATAAACTTGCCCGTAAGACAATCTCGACTACAAGGCGACTGCCAACTTTGGTCTTAAATCAGTTATATTTTACATAGACCCGCGCATAAGACGGGTTGAGAAAATGGAAACCACTCAGAAGTAAACACCAAACAAATTAATTAAACATTGTAAATTATGTAAAATCATAAAACAAAATGCACTGATGCATATCAATAACTTTGAAGCCACTTTGAGGCCATATTCTGGTGATAAAAATCCTGTCGTAGAGTAAGTACGGTAATAAAATGCCAGTTAGGGAATCAGACTGCATACTACAGGGTGGCTGCTTAATAGAGGTGACCTCTAACACAAGTATGACTACAGTCAAACCTGTGTTAGTGGTCACCTCCATTAAGCAGCCAACCTGTATTAAGCAGCCAGTTTCAAGATTCCAAATATGCTGTTTTATTATACATTTGACCTCTATTAAGCAGCCACCTGTGCTAAGCAGCCACTTTCTGTGATTCCCTTGTCTGGCTGCTTAAGACAGGTTTCACTGTATATTATATGTTTTTCTAGGACTACTTCACTATTGACACAAAAAGTGGGTGTATAACAGTGCTAAGCAAGCTGGACAGGGAAACAGCCGAGACGGTGCAGTTTGCAGCAATAATCCAAGACGACATGGCTGTAACAGGGCCGGGTACAAAGCAGCAAATAGCTACAGGTGAGCAGTATGTTCCACACATACACTCGAAAAAAACATTATGAAACACTCATGAACATAGAAAGCTATTATTATGACACATTCATGAACAGAGAATGCTATTATTATGACACATTCATGAACAGAGAATGCTATTATTATGAAACATTCATGAACAGGGAATGCTATTATTATGACACATTCATGAACAGAGAATGCTATTATTATGAAACATTCATGAACAGAGAATGCTATTATTATGAAACATTCATGAACAGGGAATACTATTATTATGACACATTCATGAACAGAGAATGCTATTATTATGAAACATTCATGAACAGAGAATGCTATTATTATGACACATTCATGAACAGAGAATGCTATTATTATGACACATTCATGAACAGAGAATGCTATTATTATGAAACATTCATGAACAGGGAATGCTATTATTATGACACATTCATGAACAGAGAATGCTATTATTATGAAACATTCATGAACAGAGAATGCTATTATTATGAAACACTCATGAACATAGAAAAATATTATCTCTCATGGGTTTTTGCTTTAAGTTTATTTAACGTCGCTACCGGTTGCCCATTTGAGTGACGGACAGTTTACCTAACAATACCTTTCCTGGGCAGGCTCCAGCGGTTAACCAGTACTTGGTGCACCAATCTCCGTAAGAAACTGCCAACTTTTTCATATAAAGAGACACGGTCTGAGCGGGGCTCGAACCCGTGACCATATATATAGCCTTTTATGACATTTACAGTCAAATCTGTGTTAGTTGTCACCTCCATTAAACAGACAACCTGTGTTAAGCAGCCAGTTTCCAGTTTTCCGTTATATTGTTTTGTCATACATTTGATCTCTATTAAGCTGCCATCTGTGCTAAGCAGCCACTTTCTGTGATTCCCTTGGCTTGCTGCTTAAGGCAGGTTTGACTGTAATTGTAATAAATTTTCCTTTTCCCCACTATGTATCTATAACAGAATAATGACTGATAGAAGTAAAATCACAAGCATGTAACAGCAATCGTATTAGTAACTGATATTGAAAAGATTCTGGATCGGAATTTTTTAATTTCTTCTGCTATCTTACTTTCAAACCTAATTCCTTCTCTCTTTATAAAAATTAATAAATGCATTTGTTTATATACTATATCAGTATGTAGTATCTATAGATTATTGTAAAGTAACTGTAATTTATATTATATATTTACATATGTAATTGTTAATTATATAATAAAAAAATAAACGGGCTACTCCTGGTAGCTGAAAAAAAAAAGAATAACGACCCACAGGTCAGTATTTATTTAGGGTTGAGAATATTCTGTATAGCTCTGGTGTTGCCCATACATTACGCGTATCGACCGACGTTATTACAGGAGGGATAGTAGATCAATACCTAGATAATGGGTTTTTAACCCTTTGCCTACTGAGAAGCGCCGTGTCTGATCAGGATCTATGTTGATTGCTAATCAGACAAGTGTTTTAGCTCCACTATCTAATAGCAAACAGCATATAGCCTGATCAGATTGCACGTTTTATCTGCCGCTAGCGTACATAGGGTTAACGATTGTTTTAGCTCCACTATCTAATAGCAAACAGCATATAGCCTGATCAGATTGCACGTTTTATCTGCCGCTAGCGTACATAGGGTTAACGATTGTTTTAGCTCCACTATCTAATAGCAAACAGCATATAGCCTGATCAGATTGCACGTTTTATCTGCCGCTAGCGTACATAGGGTTAACGATTGTTTTAGCTCCACTATCTAATAGCAAACAGCATATAGCCTGATCAGATTGCACGTTTTATCTGCCGCTAGCGTACATAGGGTTAACGATTGTTTCTCCACTTGCAGCCAGCATCACTATCACAATAGAAGACTATAATGACAATGCACCAGAGTTCCTACCAAACAACTCCTATACAATGAGGATCTCTGAGGGACTCGAGTTGCAGTCCGAGGTGCTCCGGTTTGAGACCCAGGATAGAGACAAGAATCAACTCATCTCGTATAAAATGGACAAGGATCAGAATAACAACTTCGTAGTAACGCAAAATACAGGTAGATTGTTTCATGCTATATTTCACGGTTGTAAGTGCGGATTCCAGGTTTACAGATTTGTATACATGGCTCTGTTTACACGTTGTTTAAAGTGTGCATTTCGCAGTGGCAGCAGTCTTGCTTTGCTAGTAACTATCAGTTGGTCGTAATCCTCCTATAATGTCTAGTTCAGTAATTGATTTTGACTTCAACCCTTTCTTGGCTTTCTCCGTTGATCGGTAGTGCCTATTTCATATCAACTCAACTATAAACCATGTAATTGTTGTATTAGTTTATGCAAATTTATTTTAGCTTGATTGCTAAACAAGTTCTTACAACTTATATTAATCACTCTCGATACCTCATTCCTGATGTAAACCATTGCCACGAGGGAGAGAGAAGAGGCACGTGGAACTTAAAATGCCAGCGGGGCTCAAATTCCGGACCTTTCGCACCTGAAGCGAACACGCTACCACTGCGCTATCACTAATTCCACATCAGGTTGTATTGTTAGTCTCTATTTCCACAGTCGAGCCAGAAAGAGTTTGTACAGTCAAACCTGTATTAGTGGTCACCTCTATTAGGCAGCCAACCTGTATTAAGCAGCCAGTTTCTAGATTCCCAATATGTTGTTTTATTATACATTTGACCTCTATTAAGCAGCCACCTGTGCTAAGCAGCCACTTTCTGTGATTCCCTTGGCTGGCTGCTTAAGACAGGTTTGACTGTATATTTAATATATACACTAACAAAGACATTATGCTATGGAACTTTCATTTTACCAGGAATTCTGAAGCTAAACAAACTTCTGGACCGAGAGAGCACGCCGCATCTGGAGGTACAAGTGGTTGCCATGGACAACGGTGACCCGAAGCTGACCTCTACAGCCACTGTGAACATCATTGTGCAGGATATAAATGACAACACCCCCGAGTTTGACCCGTACCTCATCAGTTACACAGTAATGGAGGATGCTGCCGTTGATACACCAATAGCTACTATAGGTGCTACAGATAAAGACCTGGGCGAATTTGGCAACATCGTATACAGATTTGATGTCAGTAATGACGACACCAAACTGAGAGTGAACCCATTAACTGTAAGTAGATTAGGTTAAATTTACAAACAATTATTATCTTGTCTTTTTTAAAGTTTGATAGGTTATATACAGTCAAACCTGTGTTAATGGTCACCTCCATTAAGCAGCCAACCTGTATTAAGCAGCCAGTTTCCTGATTCCCAATCAGTTGTTTTATTATATATTTGACCTCTATTAAGCAGCCACCTGTGCTAAGCAGCCACTTTTTCTGACTCCCTTGGCTGGCTGCTTAACACAGGTTTGACTGTAACTGTATTTTAGCTCCATGGCGAAACAATTTCTTTCATGGAAGTCGTGATAACGCTGCGGTAGCGCGTTCGCTTCAGGTGTGAAAAGCCAGTTTGGTTTAAATATATTTATTCTACTATATACATTCACAAAACAATACATGCACACGAAATCAAAGAAGTAAGTATATAGGAATGGATTAAAATGGACGCAAAGCTTATATAGTTTCTCTCCTCCCAGGAGTTCGAGCCCCGTTGGAGCCGTTACAATTGTACTCTTAGGCTAGGCATTTAAATTCCACGTTGCCTCTTCTCTGTCCAACGTGGCGATGGATTCCATCCGGATTGAGGTCTCGAGAATGATCAATATATAAGTTGTAAGAACTTGTTTCGCAATCAGGCTAAACAAATTTGTATAAACATAACTCTGGGCCTCTCTCACATGAAGCGGACGAGCCACTGCACACTGCACTATCATGACTTCCACAGACATGTTCAAGATAGAAGTGAGACAGATATAGAATTACCCTCCTCTAGTCAATTAGGCCCTTACATTTATCTACATTGCTCTCGAGAGTGATTGTAAAAACTTGTTTCGCAATCAAGCTAAAATAAATTTGTATAATCTAATTTCTTTCATATTTCAACTTATTACTCTTGAGACCTCATTCCTGATGGAATGCATCGTCATTGCAGAACAACCCATGCAGATGTAAGGGTCTTGACTAAGGACACCAGTAGCGGGGTTCTAGCGAGACTCTTAACCCATTTCATTCGGGATACCGTTCAAACAGTATTTGCAAAGAACATAGAGCCAGATCAAACACCAACGGAACGTTCCGTCTGATCAGGCTCTATACTGTTTGCTATTCAGATGATCTTGCTAAGACACTTGGCTATGTAGCAAACAACATAGATCCTGATCAGCATGCAGCGTCACGCTGCGGCTGATCTGGATCTATGTTGTTTGCAAAAGCCTTTAAATATATCCAGAATTAAATGGGTTAATTCTCAACTCCTTGGTGACCGTATATTAATTACACCACAAAGTTTAATGCTTATATATATACTTCCAGTAGCCTATCGGTGTGGCAAATTTGACACATAACAGATGTTTGTAGTTTCATGGTAATATTTCAATCGGTTTCAGTCTTGTCACAAAAGGGAATTAACAAAAGTGGCCACTAAATATATATATATATATAGATGTGAAACTATTTTAATTCTTGTCAGTCCGCTTCCGTGGTCAAGTGGTTACGGTCGCTGACTTGTATACCACTGTAACCTATCATCACTGATGGTCACGGGATCGAGCCCCGCTCAGGCCGTGTCTCATTTATATGAAAAAGTTGGCAGTTTCTTACGGAGGTTGGTGCACCCAAGTACTGGTTAACCGCTGGAGCCTGCCCAGGAAAGGTGTTGTTAGGTAAACTGCTCGCCGGCGATATAGCCCAAAATGGTGCTGATGCAGGCATAAAACCCGAAATATAGCATAACATAATTCTTGTCTGACAGTACTATACAGTACTTACAATTGTTGTCTATTATAACAAACTGTTGGATATACGTCGTTTATTACTTAGATATGTATTTGCCTACCACAAAAAATGTCTACCAGGTTGATACGCTGTGTTTGTCCTGTATGATATCACGTTTTCTGGTTTGATATCATGTTTGCTGGTTTGATATCACATTTGCTGGTTTGATATCATGTTTTCTGGTTTGATATCATGTTTTCTGGTTTGATATCATGTTTTCTGGTTTGATATTACGTTTTCTGGTTTGATATCATGTTTTCTGGTTTGATATCACGTTTTCTGGTTTGATACTGGCTCATATTTCATGGTTGTAAGTGCGGTAGACTGTTTGATACTATATTTCATGGTTGTAAGTGTGGTAGACTGTTTGATGCTATATTTCATGGTTGTAAGTGTGGTAGACTGTTTGATGCTATATTTCATGGTTGTAAGTGTGGTAGACTGTTTGATGCTATATTTCATGGTTGTAAGTGTGGTAGACTGTTTGATGCTATATTTCATGGTTGTAAGTGTGGTAGACTGTTTGATGCTATATTTCATGGTTGTAAGTGTGGTAGACTGTTTGATGCTATATTTCATGGTTGTAAGTGTGGTAGACTGTTTGATGCTATATTTCATGGTTGTAAGTGTGGTAGACTGTTTGATGCTATATTTCATGGTTGTAAGTGTGGTAGACTGTTTGATGCTATATTTCATGGTTGTAAGTGTGGTAGACTGTTTGATGCTATATTTCATGGTTGTAAGTGTGGTAGACTGTTTGATGCTATATTTCATGGTTGTAAGTGTGGTAGACTGTTTGATGCTATATTTCATGGTTGTAAGTGCGGTAGACTGTTTGATGCTATATTGCATGGTTGTAAGTGTGGTAGACTGTTTGATGCTATATTTCATGGTTGTAAGTGTGGTAGACAGTTTGATGCTATATTTCATGGTTGTAAGTGTGGTAGACTGTTTGATGCTATATTTCATGGTTGTAAGTGTGGTAGACTGTTTGATGCTATATTTCATGGTTGTAAGTGTGGTAGACTGTTTGATGCTATATTTCATGGTTGTAAGTGTGGTAGACTGTTTGATGCTATATTTCATGGTTGTAAGTGTGGTAGACTGTTTGATGCTATATTTCATGGTTGTAAGTGTGGTAGACTGTTTGATGCTATATTTCATGGTTGTAAGTGTGGTAGACTGTTTGATGCTATATTTCATGGTTGTAAGTGTGGTAGACTGTTTGATGCTATATTTCATGGTTGTAAGTGTGGTAGACTGTTTGATGCTATATTCATGGTTGTAAGTGTGGTAGACTGTTTGATGCTATATTTCATGGTTGTAAGTGTGGTAGACTGTTTGATGCTATATTTCATGGTTGTAAGTGTGGTAGACTGTTTGATGCTATATTTCATGGTTGTAAGTGTGGTAGACTGTTTGATGCTATATTTCATGGTTGTAAGTGTGGTAGACTGTTTGATGCTATATTTCATGGTTGTAAGTGTGGTAGACTGGTTGATGCTATATTTCATGGTTGTAAGTGTGGTAGACTATTTGATGCTATATTTCATGGTTTTAAGTGTGGTAGACTGTTTGATGCTATATTTCATGGTTGTAAGTGCAGTAGACAGTTTGATGCTATGTTTCACAGATGTAAGTGTGGTAGACTGGTTTGATACTGGCTCATGCCCATATTAACCAGCTCCTGATCAAATAATGCATGCGCACTACCACCCAGGTTGATACGCTGTGTTTTCCAGTCTTATATTATGTTTGCTGGTTTGATACTGTCACGAGCCTGTATCAAACCAGAACAAGCCGTATCATAACTAGTTCCTTAGTAATTGACACATGCGCACTCGATGCTAGTTTGTTTATCTCCTAGATGTTTACAGTTTCGTGTTAATATTTTAATCGTGTTCGTGTATCTAATTCAGTAATTGTGATTAATTCCTGATAAATGGATAACGGAGAGCATGATTTCGATTATTAAATATTTAAATTCATATCAAAGTAATAAAGACGTTATTACGTGGCTAGTTTCATATCAGCCTATATAACAACCCTCGGTAACTTGAGATCAGCCTTCGACCTTCGTTCTCCGGCTGATTTTAAGTTGCCTCTGGTCGATACCTAGGATGATCTGTATAAAATAAAATTAATACAGGATGAACTTTCAAAATGTCCACTTTATAATAACAGGTTCATGTGTATAATTGATTTTCAGGGAGAAATAACCGTTGCTAAGGAGCTGGATAGAGAGCTGCGTAGTTTATATACTTTATACGTGACCGCCATTGATAACCCTTCCAACCCGACCAATCAGAGAACCAATCAAACGAAGGCTATCACCATTCAGGTTGAGGATGTAAATGATAACGACCCCGAGTTCACAAATATAGATTCCGATACACGTGTATCAGTTCTGGAGAACGCGTGGGATCCGGACAAAGAGGGGCAACTCGTCTACACAGTAACAGCAGAAGACAATGACATTGGAGAAAATGCTAGACTGGTTTACAAAATCTCATCTAATGAAACTGTAGAAGCACTTTTCACAATAAAAACTGTATCACAGTCTATTGGCGGAGTGCCAAAATACTCTGGAGAAATACGAGTAGCTAACAACTTGCTAGGGAGTGTGGGTGACTTGCCTCTGAATGTAACAGTTACTGACCAAGGGCAGCCGACACGGTCGGCGCAGACGGGTCTCACTATAGTGGTAGAGGATGTGAACCTGCACCAGCCAAACTTCACCAAGCCCAGTGGACCTAGGGCGACCATCAATACACCGGAGGTGAGTGGTCGTGGCATTCAGTATGTATAGTGAGTTACGGTGAAAATGATTGTGGCTGAGTGGTTCGCGCTTTGATCAATACGATATGAATAATGTGCGTTCAGTCCATAGCCAGGGTTTATCAAATTACTGTATAATATTACCCACTCATACTACTATTCGAATGATGTTAATATGTTCAATCCGGACCTGTTTTATCTATCTATATTCCTTGTTCAATCCGTGTTCTACATACCACATATCCATCATTTGTTTGTTGGACGTGTTTCGTTACTGGGTCACGTGATCTTAGGGGTGGAGCGATAGGGCATTTGGCGACTGCTCAATTGTCACAAAGTGATCTAAATTTGATCAAACTGATGAAAGATTTATTTGGTGGTAGCATATCTGCTTGGTGTTCTATGTTCCAATATTTATTGTCTCGTTACTGGGTAACATGATCTTAGGGGCGGAGCGATAGGGCATTTGGCGACTGCTCAATTGTCACAAATAACTGTCACAAAGTGATCTAAATTTGATCAAACTGATGAAAGATTTATTCTGTGGTAGCATATCTGCTTGGTGTTCTATGTTCCAATATTTATTCTGTGGTAGCATATCTGCCCGGTGTTCTATGTTCCAATATTTATTCTGTGGTAGCATATCTGCCCGGTGTTCTATGTTCCAATATTTATTCTGTGGTAGCATATCTGCCCGGTGTTCTATGTTCCAATATTTATACTGTAGTAGCATATCTGCCCAGTGTTCTATGTTCCAATATTTATTCTGTGGTAGCATATCTGCCCGGTGTTCTATGTTCCAAGATTTATACTGTAGTAGCATATCTGCCTGGTGTTCTATGTTCCAATATTTATTCTGTGGTAGCATATCTGCCCGGTGTTCTATGTTCCAATATTTATTCTGTGGTAGCATATCTGCCCAGTGTTCTATGTTCCAATATTTATACTGTAGTAGCATATCTGCCCGGTGTTCTATGTTCCAATATTTATTCTGTGGTAGCATATCTGCCCGGTGTTCTATGTTTCAATATTTATACTGTAGTAGCATATCTGCCCAGTGTTCTATGTTCCAATATTTATTCTGTAGTAGCATATCTGCCCGGTGTTCTATGTTCCAATATTTATACTGTAGTAGCATATCTGCCCGGTGTTCTATGTTCCAATATTTATACTGTAGTAGCATATCTGCCCGGTGTTCTATGTTCCAAGATTTATTCTGTAGTAGCATATCTGCCCGGTGTTCTATGTTCCAATATTTATACTGTAGTAGCATATCTGCCCGGTGTTCTATGTTCCAATATTTATACTGTAGTAGCATATCTGCCCAGTGTTCTATGTTCCAATATTTATTCTGTGGTAGCATATCTGCCCGGTGTTCTATGTTCCAAGATTTATTCTGTGGTAGCATATCTGCCCGGTGTTCTATGTTCCAATATTTATTCTGTGGTAGCATATCTGCCCGGTGTTCTATGTTCCAAGATTTATTCTGTAGTAGCATATCTGCCCGATGTTCTATGTTCCAATATTTATACTGTAGTAGCATATCTGCCCAGTGTTCTATGTTCCAATATTTATTCTGTAGTAGCATATCTGCCCGGTGTTCTATGTTCCAATATTTATACTGTAGTAGCATATCTGCCCAGTGTTCTATGTTCCAATATTTATTCTGTAGTAGCATATCTGCTTGGTTATATGTTCTGTATCCCCATCTATAATAAGCAGTCCTCATATCTATCCCATCTCCATAGAAAGAAAGGGTACAATGTATCATCTATATATATATATATTACAGTCTACAGTAAAACCTGTGTTAGTGGTCGCCTCAATTAAGTAGCCAACCTGTATTAAACAGCCAGTTTCCAGAATCCCAATATGGTGTTTTATTATACATTTGACCTCTATTAAGCAGCCACTTCTGCCAAGCAGCCACTTTCTGTGATTCCCTAGGCTGGCTGCTTAGCACAGGTTTGACTGTACATCCATTATATCAAAGTCGGTTATGTCAAATTCTCCGGTTATCTCGTTGTTTTGTAACTGTCCCGTTTCAGATACTATCATCTGAAATATAACTGGCTCTGTTTATGTCAAAATTTTCGTTATATGAAATTTATTTTTTGGTCCCTTCTGTATAAATAGGCCGTATTTCACACTCGTTATGTCAAAGCGTCAGCTTGTCACCAAAGTGCGACTTTCATTCGGCAAATTTACCTGATCAAAGATGTATCGCCGTGCCTTTGCAATCAATAGATATAAATAGTTGAAAGTGTTTACTGTGACAGTAATTACAATGTGTTCACTACAGGTACACATTTATTGGCAATTAATCAATAATTGGATAAACAGTTCATCGTAATAATTATAATTAATCAATTTGTTTTGACTTAAATGTCATGTTTGAATTCAACAGAATACAGCAAACTATTTAATCGACTATCAGTTTATTACTACACCCCCGTTAATGTACTGTTATTACATCCGCGATTTTTTATCACAGTTATCGTATATAAATGTTACTTACATGTATGTGCTGCATTTAGTAACTATTAAATACGATATTACAGTGTTTTTTCATGTCATGGCTATAACTGACAATGGCAACATGGAAAATGATTTATTATCATTTTTATTGGACAAATTTAAGACGGGTAAGGCTTGTGATCTATGAAAAACATCATGTTGGGAAATGGTCCGTTTTGTCAAACATTGGTTATGTCGAAGTATTTTGACGGAAATCGAAATAGATGTAGACTGTATTGTTATTCTGACCGTATTATATACAGACGGATTTGTAGTCCAGTGGTAACATGCTGGACTGGTAATCCAGGGAGTGCAGGTTTCGATCCCCCGTCTGACCCTAATAAAATTAAGTCTTTCAGATGGGACGTTAAACCAAGGTCTCGTGTCGGTGCTTTACACAGTGCACGTAAAAGAACCAGAGGAGACTCTGGAATGGGTCTCTGTCTGTATCATTGCACTATCCTCCACAATCTAAAATAACTAATCTCTTCAGGAGGCGTCGCTCATATGGGCAACTGGTAGCGACGATAAATAAACGTAAAAAACACAAGACCTTATTATATTTGTTTCTTGGAATACTAATGTATCAATGTATGTGGTACTGGTAATGGTTTCGTGGGGCACATCTATGGGGTAAATGGTTAATATGCATCTGGAGATAGCGTACTGAAGGGAAAGTGGGGACGACATGAAATTTAAACGATTAATAATGCTCTTCTTTAACACTGATTACAGAAAGACCCAGTGGGAACTGTGATTTTCAAGATACACGCAGAAGATTCGGACCACGGTCGTAACGCAGAGATAACCTATGAACTACTGAAAGAAAAGGACTGGGAAAAATTCCTCATTGATCCAATTTCCGGTAACCTCACTAACCGAGTGATCCTGGACAGGGAGACTACACCAAGCTACGAGGTATTTCTTTGTACTCGTCAAATACAAACCAATACAATCAACAAGTTGTCTTTACTGTAAAAATACACAGATTTCAGACGGTGTCTCAAACATCGGGATTATTGTTTTCTACATGTATGACCCACAAGATGGTGGCGTGTTGAATGTCGGTTGGTATTTGGTCATGTGATTGCACTTTTACGTATTTATAGAATTCAGATAACGCCGTAAGTGTTATTGTTTTCTACACATTTGACCCACAAGATGGCGGAGTTTTGACAGTCACATGATATTTGGTCACATGATTGCAAGCTATCTATTGCAAAGACTGAAAGCAAGATGCAGTTAGTTCAGTCAAACTTTTGTGTTCTGTTGTATGAAGTTTTCATTGTAAAGATGATTTGTTGTATTGGATATGATGATTATGAAAAGATGGTCCGCCTCCGTGGTCGAGTGGTTACGGTCACTGACTTGTATACCACTGTAACCTATCATCACTGATGGTCACGGGTTCGAGCCCCGCTCAAACCGTCCATATGAAAAAGTTCGCAGGTTGGTGCACCCAAGTACTGGTTAACCGTTGGAACCTGCCCAGGAAAGGTGTTGTTAGGTAAACTGCCCGCCGGCGATATAGCCCAAAATGTTGCTGATGCAGGCGTAAAACCCGAAATATAATAATAATAATGAAAAGATGGAAATGTAATAATTGAATTAATAACAACTGTACTCGCATTTCATTGAACAGATAAAGATAAAGGCAGAGGACAACGGGATTCCGCTTCCCTTATTCAGTACCCTTACCCTGATCATTGTCATGCTTGACGTGAACGACAACCCGCCAGAGTTTGCCATTGACCGGACCTCACCATACCGGATACAGATTGAAGAGGAACGAGTGCATGACCAGACAACAACCAGTCTGGATATAGCCACAGATATTGATGCTGGAAACAACTCTATTATTTGTTATTATATTATTGGTCAGTAGACTTTATCTCAGTTTGTACGTATTTATTTTTAGCTCCCGCCGGCGATATAGCCCAAAATGGTGCTGATGCAGGCGTAAAACCCGAAATATAACAATATTAGTTTTAGCTCGATTGGTTTTAAGACATTATATTAATTGCTCTCGAGACCTCATTCCTGATGGAATCCATCACCATGAGGGAGAGAGAACAGGCAATTTGGAATTCAAATGCCTTGCCTTGCTCAATTGTAATGGCTCCAGCTGGGTGTGAACTCCGGGGCTGACACCTGAAGCGAACGTGCTACCACTGTGCCTTCACGACCGCCATCTACGCTATCACTACTTTTTGTTGCTTCCACAAGTTAGGTTGATTTCTTGTAACCCTTTCCTTCATAGAGATTTAGGTTAATATACTATTATATATACATACAAACGACAGCCATTTAGCTATCATGCAGTGGATAAGTAGTCGCCATATCTATCCCACCTCCATAGATATTACTGGGACTACATGAGGTTTAGGTTAATATACTATTATATCTCCATACAAACGACAGCCATTTAGCTATCATGCAGTGGATAAGTAGTCGCCATAATTATCTATCCCACCTCCATAGATATTACTTGGACTACATAGAGATTTAGGTTAATATACTATTATATCTCCATACAAACGACAGCCATTTAGCTATCATGCAGTGGATAAGTAGTTGCCATATCTATCCCACCTCCATAGATATTACTGGGACTACATGAGATTCTGGCCTTTATTATGAACATTGGTTTGGCTACTACATTGTCAATGTATGTCCTATTGGTAATGGCATCGAGAGGTTCTTCTATGAGGGAAAGAGTTAATAGTAAACTCATTATGGGGCGTTGAGAATTATAAAATAGCTCTCGAACTTCATTCATCTCTTCAGCTGGAAATCCTGAAGTGAAAAGTCATTTCAAGTTGGACCAGGGAGGTGACTTAACATTAACCAAGTCGTTCGACCGTGAGAACTTGACTGTTCCGTACATCAACATGATCGTCATGGCCACGCCCTCATGTTATGAGAAGTTTGAGATCGACACTGAAGCGGTGTATCCGCCGAGAGACTACCTCACAAATAGTACCATACTCTGGGTTCAGGTAACAACACTCCTTATATTATTACAGTGTTATAAACCAATGAATAGTATTATTAACCCATTCAACACCAAGTAACTGACATGGACTGGTGCATGATATTAACCCATTCAACACCAAGTAACTGACATGGACTGGTGCATGATATTAACCCATTCAATACCAAGTAACTGACATGGACTGGTGCATGCTATTTAACCCATTCAACACCAAGTAACTGACATGGACTGGTGCATGATATACCCATTCAACACCAAGTAACTGACATGGACTGGTGCATGATATTAACCCATTCAACACCAAGTAACTGACATGGACTGGTGCATGATATTAACCCATTCAATACCAAGTAACTGACATGGACTGGTGCATGATATTTAACCCATTCAACACCAAGTAACTGACATGGACTGGTGCATGATATTAACCCATTCAATACCAAGTAACTGACATGGACTGGTGCATGCTATTTAACCCATTCAACACCAAGTAACTGACATGGACTGGTGCATGATATTAACCCATTCAACACCAAGTAACTGACATGGACTGGTGCATGATATTAACCCATTCAACACCAAGTAACTGACATGGACTGGTGCATGATATTAACCCATTCAATACCAAGTAACTGACATGGACTGGTGCATGCTATTTAACCCATTCAGCACCAAGTAACTGACATGGACTGGTGCATGATATTAACCCATTCAATACCAAGTAACTGACATGGACTGGTGCATGATATTAACCCATTCAACACCAAGTAACTGACATGGACTGGTGCATGATATTAGCCCATTCAACACCAAGTAACTGACATGGACTGGTGCATGATATTTTCAGACCAATAAATTAATAAGAAAATTACATTTGGACCAGTTCATTTATCAAAATGGGTAATTTTTGTCTAAAAATAGTAATATTACTGGCAAAAAGTGCAGATCCTGATGAGACGGCTCGTCACGAGCCTCGTCACGAGCCGGCTCATCTGGATCTACACTCTTTGTAAGCCTATTGAGAGGCCTGTGGTGTTGAAAGGGTTAAGTCCAACTGTACTTCCTTTGAACAGTACTCACTCGCATACATGTATACAGAATATCCGCCTCAAGTAACACTCGATTTAGCAGTATTCTCTACATGCAAATTTATAATGTGTACATTTTCGTTGGAGAAAAATTAATATAAATTTATGAAAACTTGTTTTCCAATTCAAATTATTCCAAATTTGTAAAAAAAATTGTATTATTCATATGTTTTACATGTAATTTATTGGAATAAATACTGTTTAAACTAAACCAATGAAAACGTCATTTAAAAGATTGAAAATTATTCCCGTATTATGTAGAATCTTACCACAGGAGCTTGAAATGTTATCATAAGGCAACAATAGCCTTGTATCTGTATCCTGTGATCCACACCCATGTATAGAATAAAAGTTACAGGGAGGGTCCTAGGATAGAGGTCCCAGTAATCTTTCTATAGATGCCTAAATAAGTAAATTTATCACATAACTTGTATTCAGTGTAATACAGTCATCTCATAAATTCTTATATGCCCACACGTTTTAAAACACCTGGAAGGATTCTGATTGGTCGCGGCATGACATTGACAGCTTGCAATAGACATTATAATATGTTGTTTGTATTCAAGCTTAATTTGTCGAAAATCAGCTGCTAAATCAATAAAAATGCTAAATATGAAAAATTCATAAAAGTTTTTCATAAAATATGGTATGAAATCACCACAAGTATAATTTTGGCAAGCTTAATAGCAAAATTCACAAACACGTTTCATAAAATATAGTATGATCCTATATTTATTGATTTGCAGAAAATGTTTTCAGATCTTTTTGCTCTATATTTTACAAATTGTTCAGATTTATGCTGATCTATCGAGTTCTTTATTGATCATACTGTATGAGATAGTTAGTAGGCTGTCCGATTAGCGCAGTGGTTAGCCCGCTCGCTTCTCACCAATGCAACCCGGGTTCGATCCTCGGACAGGGAAGTATGTGAGATGGTACGATGGTCACCAGATCGGACAGGTGCGTTTTCTCCGGGTACTCCGGTTTCCTCCCACATGAATGACCACATATACGCTTTCATCCGAGCCAACGAGAGTGATTAATATAAGTTGTTAAAACTTGCTTCGCAATCGTTGTAAAATAAATAAAGTATAAAAAAAAGATAGTTAGTATGAGATTTTGCATATTTTGATAGTCCATAACTAACATCTTTATTCGCTGAGCAGAGTGTTGGTTGTATGTGTTTTACGTTTATTTATCGTCGCCCATACTTATTGCCCGACGCCTCCTAAAGAGATTATTCGTTTTATAGTTTATACAAATTTATTTTAGCTCGATTGCGAAACAAGTTCATATAACTTATATTAATCACTCTCGAGACCTCATTCCTGATGGAATCCATCGCCACGAGGGAGAGAGAAGAGGCAACGTGGAATTTAAATGCCTTGCCTAAGGGCACAATCGCAACGGCTCCAGCGGGGCTCGAACTCCAGACCTTTCGCACCTGAAGCGAACGCGCATCCACTGCGCTATCACGACTTCCACTATTCGTTTTATAGTGCAATGATACAGACAGAGGCTCATTCTAGAAAGGTTCTTTACTTGCATGGTGTAAAATGCCAATATGGCACCTCTGTTTAAAGTCTCATCTGAAAGAGAATGATATGAGTCATTTTAGTATGATATAGCGGGGGATCAAACCTGCGATCCCTGGGTTACAAGTCCAACGGATTAACCACTGATCCACTGTCGTCTGTATGTCACAAATATAAGATTACAACAGAACAAGTGCTGCAGTGGCTAACCTTGAACCAATACAGTACTTTACACATGCTGCAGTGGCTAACATCCTTGAACCAATACAGTACTTTACATATGCTGTGAAGGCTAACATCCTTGCACCAATACAGTACTTTATACATGCTGTGACGGCTAACTTCCTTGCACCAATATAGTACTTTACACATGCTGCGGTGGCTAACATCCTTGCACCAATATAGTACTTTACACATGCTGCGGTGGCTAACATCCTTGCACCAATATAGTACTTTACACATGCTGTGACGGCTAACTTCCTTGCACCAATATAGTACTTTACACATGCTGTGGTGGCTAACATCCTTGAACCAATATAGTACTTTACACATGCTGCAGTGGCTAACATCCTTGCACCAATATAGTACTTTACACATGCTGTGGTGGCTAACATCCTTGCACCAATATAGTACTTTACACATGCTGTGGTGGCTAACATCCTTGAACCAATACAGTACTTTACACATGTTGTGGTGGCTAACATCCTTGCACCAATATAGTACTTTACACATGCTGCAGTGGCTAACATCCTTGCACCAATATAGTACTTTACACATGCTGTGACGGCTAACTTCCTTGCACCAATATAGTACTTTACACATGCTGTGACGGCTAACTTCCTTGCACCAATATAGTACTTTACACATGCTGTGATGGCTAACTTCCTTGCACCAATATAGTACTTTACACATGCTGTGACGGCTAACTTCCTTGCACCAATATAGTACTTTACACATACTGCGGTGGCTAACATCCTTGCACCAATACAGTACTTTACACATGCTGTGAAGGCTTCATGGTGAATTGGACACAGTTTATGCTTCAATATGTTCTGTGGAGTTATTTTAACATGTCAGAGGATTGCTAAATTACACTTAAAAGGAAGTTATGAACTGGTCTCCCAGCAGCATTTCCTGTATGATATCGCATCATTGTGCCGGAGTAAATTCATGTCATGTCACTGCATAACACTACAGTGCTTTTCACATGTACAATGAATTGTAAATTAATTTGCATGACTTGCAGGCTACATTATAATCCATGTATATTATTTCTCACACATAGAATTAGAGTTGTGTATTTATACGTACAGGTTGAAATAACAGACATCAATGACAACCCACCTGTGTTCAAGCAGTCGGTGCTTACGCTCGGCGTTACCAGGGATACAGGATTTGGCATGTCCATCACCAACCTTCAGGTTACTCTTAATCTTAATTCTTACTGAAATCGTGATAGCGCAGTGGATTCACGTTCGCTTCAGGTGAGAAAGGTCCGGAGTTCGAGCCCCACTGGAGCCGTTACGATTGTGCCCTTAGGCAAGGCATTTAAATTCCACGTTGCCTCTTCTCTCTCCCTCGTGATGATGGATTCCATCAGGAATGAGGTCTCGAGAGTGATTTATATAAGTTGAAATAACTTGTTTTGCAATCGAGCTAAAATAAATTTGTATAAACTAATTCTTACTGATTTGATTAACCATAGGTGTAGTACGATTGTGCCATTTGGCAAGGCACTTAAATTCCACATTGCCTCTTCTCTCTACCTCGAGGCAATGGATTCCCTCAGGAATGAGGTCTCGAGAATGATTAATATAAGTTGTAGAAACTTGTTTCGCAATCGAGCTAAAAATTTGTATAAACTTGTATTCCCTTCGTTGGCTGCTTAAGACAGGTTTGACTGTACATGACCTGGGTCGGAGATTATATCATTTTCTCAAATCTCAAACTCAAGATTGGTTGAGTGTGAGATTTTCACTTGGCTCAACCAATCAGAAATCTTGATTCTGAGTTTGAGATTGGAGCAAAGTTTTATAACCTCACAGCCTGTGTGTTTGTGTATTTGGCAACCTCCATGCCTGTGTGTTTGTGTATTTGGCAACCTGTGTGCTTGTGTATTTGGCAACCTCCATGCATGTGTGTTTGTGTATTTGGCAACATCCATATTTGTGCATTTGGCAACCTCCAGGCCTGTGTGTTTGTGTATTTGGCAACCTCCAGGTATGTGTGTTTGTGTATTTGGCAATCTCCATGCATGTGTGTTTGTGTATTTGGCAACCTCCATGTTTGTGTATTTGGCAACCTCCAGGCATGTGTGTTTGTGTATTTGGCAACCTCCAGGTCTGTGTGTGTGTTTGTGTATTTGGCAATCTCCATGCATGTGTGTTTGTATATTTGGCAACATCCATGTTTGTGTATTTGGCAACCTCCAGGCATGTGTGTTTGTGTATTTGGCAATCTCCATGCATGTGTGTTTGTGTATTTGGCAACCTCCAGGCATGTGTGTTTGTGTATTTGGCAACCTCAAGGTCTGTGTATTTGGCAACCTCCAAGCCTGTGTGTTTGTGTATTTGGCAACATCCAGGCCTGTGTGTTTGTGTATTTGGCAACCTCCAGGTCTGTGATTGTGTATTTGGCACACCAGGTTTGTGTATTTGGAAACCTCCAGGCCTGTGTGTTTGTGTATTTGGCATGCCAAGCCTGTGTGTTTGTGTATTTGGCAATATGTAGAAGGGTGTCGACTTAGAACAATGAGGATGGCATAAGTCGCTATACTTATATCGTACATATTTATGTTAACCAGTGACATATTGGCTGCTTGATTTGTGAATTCTCGCCATTTGTATATTTCTTAGGATCTTGTGACTGATGACGATGCTACCATGAAGGTGGAGTTCGCGTCGATTTGTACCGAGCACCACCTTCATAAAGAGGAGATCCTGTGTGCACCGGCACAGAACGAGAAAGCACAACCATTCCTTGTGTTCAAGAACGGTTCTGTGGCCACCAACACGTACTTCCAGGCAAACATGTACGGCTACTACCTCATACATATACAGGCCAAGGAGAACGTGACTGGAGGCGTCCCATTCATAGCTAATGCCACGCTCCGAGTAAGTTATTGGTGTCTGGATTATTGTCTACCTTAACAGAACGGGTACCAATAGAGCTGAAGTCACTCTATGGGTAAGTTATTGGTGTCTGGATTATTGTCTACTGTAACAGAACGGGTACCAATCAGAGCTGAAGTCACTCTATGGGTAAGTTATTGGTGTCTGGATTATTGTCTACCTTAACAGAACGGGTACCAATAGAGCTGAAGTCACTCTATGGGTAAGTTATTGGTGTCTGGATTATTATCTACTGTAACAGAATGGGTACCAGTAGAGCTGAAGTCACTCTATGGGTAAGTTATTAGTGTCTGGATTATTATCTACTGTAGCAGAACGGGTACCAGTAGAGCTGAAGTCACTCTATGGGTAAGTTATTGGTGTCTGGATTATTGTCTACTGTAACAGAATGGGTACCAGTAGAGCTGAAGTCACTCTATGGGTAAGTTATTAGTGTCTGGATTATTATCTACTGTAGCAGAACGGGTACCAGTAGAGCTGAAGTCACTCTATGGGTAAGTTATTGGTGTCTGGATTATTGTCTACTGTAACAGAACGGGTACCAGTAGAGCTGAAGTCACTCTATGGGTAAGTTATTAGTGTCTGGATTATTATCTACTGTAGCAGAACGGGTACCAGTAGAGCTGAAGTCACTCTATGGGTAAGTTATTGGTGTCTGGATTATTGTCTACTGTAACAGAACGGGTACCAGTAGAGCTGAAGTCACTCTATGGGTAAGTTATTAGTGTCTGGATTATTATCTGCTGTAGCAGAACGGGTACCAAATTGTGAGATTGTAGGGTGGTCGCCAGGTCGTACAGGTGGGCTTTCTCCGGGTACTCCGGTTTCCTCCCACACGAATGAACACATACGCTTTCATCCACACCAACGAGAGTGATTAATATAAGGGCTTGTTTATTGTAAAATAAATCAAGTTTAAACTAACAAAGTTGAAGCTGGTAGGATTTAGAAATAAATCTAATGTAGTACCTAGAATGTCCATATAATGCTGTTTTCAAACGTGATTTTATCTGCCGCTAGCATGCAAATGGTTAAACTCAACCAATCAGAATGCTTGAGATTCGAGTTTTGAGAAAGGTTTAATAACAACATCTAGGCAATTTATATGAAAAAGTTTGCAGTTTCTTACGGAGGTTGGTGCACCCAAGTACTGGTTAACCGCTGGAGCCTGCCCAGGAAAGGTGTTGTTAGGTAAACTGCCCGCTGGCGATATAGCCCAAAATGGTGCTGATGCAGGCGTAATACCCGAAATATAAAAAAATAAAACGTTTAGGCAAGTGTATTATCACATGACAAAAGAGTTTGACATAAATTATAGGAGAATGAACTACATATACATATAATATCTACGGTGGTACGAATGTGATGAATGTTGTTTACTTACAGATATCTCTCATCAACGACGATCAGCGGGTGAAGGTCGTCTTCAGAAATATTCCCGATGTCGTCAGAGGTTTTCAGGTGGCATTTACTCAGTATGTATCTAACAGTGCAGTGAAACTTGTCGGGGAGCTGGCTTGCAGAAGGTCGGTGGTTCTACCTGTACCTGTGTGTACACAAATGCATGGAATAATGCTTGGAGGGGCACCCTTGGTCTCACTCCACCAATACTAGCCATATGACCAAAGCTTTTATTGCGACTTTAAACACCCAAAACAAAAACTTGTCTGTAAAGTCAACTGACAGAATGGGGGAAATGTAGTTTGTGTTTTGACATGTGGTCTGCCATGAAAATTTATATATACATAACCTCCTGGCAGATGTAAGAAGTAGGGAAGGCAACGAATGCACTACCGTATTTAGAACACTTAGTATATGGATCCATGTACTGTATATAATTGACTTTATTACTTAGATATGAATTTGAGCCTATTTTTTGCTGTTATTTGCCTACCACAATACTGTCTACCACCCAGGTTGATACGCTGTGTTTTTCAGTCCGATATTACGTTTGCTGGTCTGATACAAACCAGAAAAAGCCCTATTATAACTAGTTCCTGGGAAATAATGCTGTGCTAGTTTGTTTACTTCCTGTAGCATCTCAGTATGTCAAATTTGACAGATAACAGATATTTGTAGTTTCTTGGTAATATTTCAATTAGATTCGTGTATCTAATTCAGTAATTATGATTTATTCCTGATAAATGGATAACGGAGAGCGTGATTTTGATTATTAGATGTTCAAATTCATATCAAAGTAATAAAGACGTCATTACATGGATAGTTTCATACCACCTTAGGTATCAAGATACCTCGAGTCGATACCTATGCTGATATGAAACCAGCCACGTAATAACCTCTAACTATATATGTTCTCCATATACTACCATATATAGACCGATATTGCAGTGTGTGCACAGTTGTTGCAGTATTATTTTTAACTATACATGTTCTCCATATACTACCATATATAGACCGATATTGCAGTGTGTGCACAGTTGTTGCAGTATTATTTTTTATTTCAGACAACTACAAACTACGACACAATATAGAATTGTTGTTGACAAGATTCAGACTCATGAAAATCAATACGGACTGCCTGAAATCAACAAGTAAGTGTACACCAACCTGCTTAATAAATAGCAAAACCATATGTTTGATAGGTCACAAGGTCAATCCTTGGCTGTCCGATTAGCGCAGTAAAGAATGTCATAGCACATGAAAACAGCCTTTCCTTTTCTAAAGGCATGTTTGCACTTAAGTCTGCCTCTGTGGTCGAGTGGTTAAGGTCGCAGACTTGTATACCACTGTAACCTATCATCACTGATGGTCATGGGTTCGAGCCCCGCTCAGGTCGTGTCTCATTTATATGAAAAAGTTGGCAGTTTCTTACGGAGGTTGGTGCACCCAAGTACTGGTTAAACGCTGGAGCCTGCCCAGGAAAGGTGTTGTTAGGTAAACTGCCCGCCGGCGATATAGCCCGAAATGGTGCTGGTGCAGGCGTAAAACCCGAAATATAACATATAACATAATGTTTGAAGTTATATTAGGCCATAATAAAATAAATCCTAGATTTTCATCCAAATTTTTTTGAAAATGGGGGCGGGGGGTGAAATTTTATTTTTTATTTTATATTTTCAGGATATCGATATTTATGCTGATAAAATGGTGTTTTGACAAGATTCAACTTGACAAGATTTTTTTTTTTTTTTTCAAATAGTAATAAAAAAAATCGGGGCGGGCCCTAAAAACGGGGGCGGGCGGGGATGAAAATCTAGGAAATATTTTATTATGGCCTTACGCATGTTATATGTATAATTTGAATACATACTGTTTTTAAAAAATCCATCTTATTGGTTGAGCTGATTCCAAATATGATCAACATATTCTTGAGCTTAAATTTGAGATATGAGGAATGTTTTATAACCTCAGGACCAACGTTGTCCATTTCTTCATGTAAGGTTTCTAACCAGATAGCATGTAGAAGGTCAGTGGTTCTATCAAGTCTGTCTGTTCCTGAATACTGCCTGGAGGTTCACAAGTTGATACCCAGAAGGAATGTAATGTTAGCTTACTGTCTTATAAATTTTAATTTATTAGGGGAGTTGTAGAAACGGTTCGATATGACTAGCGGATTTACCCAACGTGAGCCACCGTAAGGTTCCCAATCATACAGCAATACTTCAATACCCATCAAAATCCTGCCATATTATCTGGCCAGGAGGTTATAAAACTTTTCTCCAATCTCAAAACTCAATCGACTGATTGGTTCAGCTGACAGTAACACTCAGAATCAACCAATCAGATCACTTGAGCTTGAGTTTGAGATCTGAGAAAAGTTTTATAACCTCGGGGCCACGGCTCATTCTAGAGGGCAACATGGGCAGCAAATAGTAGCTCCCTAAGAAGAAATAAATTAGTTTTTGCAAGTTTCATACCACATTATGTCCAACTACCACCATGGCCTTTGTTTGTTTTTTTACGTTTATTTATCGTAGCTACCGGTTGCCCATATGAGCGACGCCTCCTGAAGATATTAGTCATTTTAGATTTTGGAGGATAGTGCAATGATACAGAGAGACACCCATTCCAGAGTCTCCTCTGGTTCTTTTACGTGCACTGTGTAAAGCACTGACACGAGACCTCGGTTTAACGTCCCATCTGAAAGACTGTTAATTTTATTAGGGTCAGACGGGGGATCGAACCTGCGATCCCTGGATTACCAGTCCAGCGTGTTACCACTGTACGACAGATCTGTCTGTCCACCATGGCCAGTGTATAGCATGTCTTTTATTCCAATGTTGTATTTAACCCAATTGATTCTGGATACCGTTCAAACAGTATTTGCAAAGAACATAGAGCCAGATCAGCTGCCACGGAACGTTCCGTCTGATCAGGCTCTATGCTGTTTGCTATTCAGATGATCTTGCTAAAACATTTGGCTATGCAGCAAACAACATAGATCTTGATCAGCATGCAGCGTCACGCTGCAACTGATCTGGATCTATGTTGTTTGCAAAAGCCTTTAAATGTATCCAGAAATGAAATTGGTTAATGGTCATAGTGTGTATTTTAACCATGTTTTGTTGAAATTTATTATAAATAATACAATTTAAGGACGCAATCTCGCTCTTTCTCACTTCTCCCAAAAATTCTGACCGAGAATGACCCTGATTATGCGTTTTAAATTTACCCCAAAAAAAACATCTCCTACCTACATTAAGCCTTTCAACATTACATGCCTTTCAATAAACTTACAATATTATCCTTGCCTTCATTTTATATTTCAGGACAGACATGTTTATTCATGGAGAAGATTTGAAAACTAATGAAACTATATCAGCTACAGAGCTACTCAGGTATGTAGAAACTGACATAGAATGTTCTCGACACCTGTATTCCTTTCCGCATAGAGGCGCCTCTCAACGCCGCTATCTGTTTCTACATAGGACACCATCAGGACACCATTAACGGTTTCCACATAGAAGTGTGTCTCAATGTTGCTACCTATTTCCACAATACCTCTCGATGTCATCCGTTTCCACATAGAAATGACCCACTCTCGACACCATTATCCATTTCCACATAGAAGCAAGCCCCTCTTGACATCATTATCCATTTCCACATAGAAACAAGCCTCTCTCAACACCATTATCCATTTCCACATAGAAACAAGCCTCTCTCAACACCATTATCCATTTCCACATAGAAGCAAGCCCCTCTCGACATCATTATCCGTTTCCACATAGAAACAAGCCTCTCTCAACACCATTATCCGTTTCCACATAGAAACAAGCCTCTCTCAACACCATTATCCATTTCCACATAGAAACAAGCCCCTCTCGACACCATTATCCATTTCCACATAGAAACAAGCCCCTCTCAATATCATTATCCATTTCCACACTGCTATTAACTCTGCATGCTGGGTAAAATCAATTCTATAAATAATTCAAATAATTCACATTAACCCATTCAACACCAAGTAACTGACATGGACTGGTCCATGATATTCTTAGACCAATAAATTAATAAGAAAATTACATTTGGACCAGTTCATTTATCAAAATGGGTAATTGTGTCTAAAAATAGTAATATTACTGGTAAAAAGTGCAGATCCTGATGAGACGGCTCGTCACGAGCTGGCTCATCTGGATCTAAACTTTTTGTAAGCCTATTTAGAGGTCTGTGGTGTTGAAAGGGTTAATGTGTTTTCTTATTTGTAACTGAAAATTGTAATGAAATTTCATTAGAGTTGTTTTATTACTGCACAATTGTAATGAAATTTCATGACATAGTTGGCTGTTATTTTCCCCGCTACCGTGCACAGATTTGATCTATAATGTACACGTGTCTATACTTTCAGGGTGATAGATTCGTATGCGGAGGCCCTACTGGGGCTGAGGTACGATTATAAAGTGCTAGAGGTTGTGGTAAGTGGGATGTTTATTATACCATAATATACATACGTATAATAAATAACCAACTGTTATATATGCATATAAATAAATAGGACAATATGTTCCCACGCTGCTCAGTATTTAATTTTAAATATCATTCCTTATAAGAAAATATTGTTGCGTTTATTTATTGTCGCCCCTGGTTAATCGGGGCAATTCCTCCAGAATGTGTCTGCCTCCGTGGTCAAGTGGTTAAGGTCGCTGACTTGTATACCACTGTAACCTATCATCACTGATGGTCACGGGTTCGAGCCCCGCTCAGACCGTGTCTCATTTATATGAAAAAGTTGGCAGTTTCTTACGGAGGTTGGTGCACCCAAGTACTGGTTAACCGCTGGAGCCTGCCCAGGAAAGGTGTTGTTAGGTAAACTGCCCGCCGGCGATATAGCCCAAAATGGTGCTGATGCAGGCGTAAAAATATAACAATTCTCCAGAAGTATATTTTTTGGAGGATATGGCAAGATACAGACGTTGTTCCAATTACAGAAACATCCCTGGTTCATTTACATGCCCGGTATACAGCACCGATACATGTCCGGTGTACAGCACCGATACATAAGACCTTGGTTTATAGTCCCATCTGAAATACTGTAAATATTATTAGTGTCAGACTGAGGAATAGATCTGTGATTCCTTGCTCACCGGACCACTGACCCATCTATATATCACTCCTATACTTGTAGGCCAATGTTTTTGGGTTTTTTCGGGCCCCGAAATATTCGTCCAGGCCAAGTATGTAGTGTCATTGAGCAAGGCACCTCACACACATTGCTTAGTACTGGTTAACCACTTAGGTTGGCTAAGCTTGCCCAGGAAAACATGCCTACATCCCTGTAAGGGGTTTGACATTAATGGAACATACATACATACAACTTGAATCTATATGACATTTTTCATGACAATCCATTTAGTAATGGAAACAGCCGTCTTTCCTAAAGAAACTTCAGTTCTAGTTTTATTTTCTTAGGGAATCGGGCAAATAAAGGTAATGGTATAACATCCATTTTGTGAGTTTTTAGGGCTGGCCTATGGCTCCAGCTTCCTACTAATACTTTTACTAACCCACTGGACAGTAGGACAAAATATTCAAAAGTGGGGCACTTAGAAATGCAAATTTATTTTAGTTATTAAAGCGACACTACATCAGTGAAAAATGCAAATTTATTTTAGTTATTAAAGCGACACTACATCAGTGACAATGTAAATTTATTTTAATTATTAAAGCGACACTACATCAGTGAAAATGCAAATTTATACAAAATGTAATTTCCTATTATATGGTATATTTTTTTACCAAATATTTGCCTCAAAAACTCGTATACGCGATTTGTTGACATAACAAAATAATGTAAACAGGGTCGACATACATGCGTAATACAACCTGTATTTATCCGAATAACGAGATTTATGGTACAGATTTACCGTTATATCTCACATTTTTCTCATCTCATATATTTATTTCTAGACTAATCTTAGTTAAATTATCTCTAAATGTCAATTCAGGATCATGATATGATATGACCATTATTTGAAATCCTACTTTCAATTTTGAAAGTTTGTAGACCACAAAACACTGTTTATTGATTCAATGTTAGTGTTCGAATATGTTCGGAAGAATTTGTAGTAGCAATGCATTTATACGTGAAAAAATGCATTTTATTTGCTTTTTGCGATGTAGTGTTGCTTTAAGTATATGTGGATCATCCAGCATCTGTCGTCTAGCCATCTGTCTATCCATAATAGCTTCATGTGACATCTCCTCAAGCCACATTTGTAAAGTTTGATGAAACTTTGAATATAGCATAGAGCCAACTAATCCAAGATGGATGCCATGGTGGCCATCTTGAAAATCTATAGTTCTACTTCTCATTCCGAACTGTTGGATCAGTTGGCCTTAAATTTTAACAATGCTTGGAGTAGATGAACATAAACTTATATTTTGATGATCCAACAATCTGGCGACCATCCGAAAAATCGTGTGTCTTACGAATGCAACCCGAGAAATTATGCAAGATGGTGGAATATTCAGAATGGCATATTTGACAGTTTTAGAAAATATTGTTAATATAAACTTTTATTTACAAGGTTTAATAACTTAAATGAATCATGACGTATATATGTAGTACCTGGAGAAAACCCACCTGTCCGATTGGGTAATAAAATTAACCATTCCAATTCACGATGAGGGGTTAGTTTTAATATGCACTGTGCAATAACTAGATGCCTGCACTGTGCAATAACTAGATGCCTGCACTGTGCAATAACTTGATACCTGCACTGTGCAATAACTAGATGCCTGCACTGTGCAATATCTGATACCCTGTACAGTGCAATAACTAGATACATGCACAGTGCAATAACTAGATACCTGCACTGTGTAATAACTTGATACCATGTACTGTGCAATAACTTAGATACATGCACAGTGCAATAACTAGATACCTGCACTGTGCAATAACTAGATACATGCACTGTGTAATAACTAGATATCATGTACTGTGCAATAACTAGGTACATGCACAGTGCAATAACAAGATACCTGCACTGTACAATTACTAGATACATGCACTGTGCAATAACTAGATACCTACAGTGTGCAATAACTAGATACATGCACTGTGTAATAACTAGATACCATGTACTGTGCAATGACTAGATACCTTGTACTGTGCAATAACTAGATACCCTGTACAGTGCAATAACTAGATACATGCACTGTGAAATAACTAGATACCTGCACTGTGCAATAACTAGATACAGTCACTGTGCAATAACTAGATACCTACACTGTGCAATAAATAGATATCTGCACTGTGCAATAACTAGATACATGTACTATGCACTAACTAGATACATTCACTGTGAAATAACTAGATACCTGCACTGTGAAATAATTAGATACCTGCACTGTGCAATAACTAGATAATTGCACTGTGCAATAACTAGATACAGTCACTGTGCAATAACTAGATACCTGCACTATGCAATAATTAGATACATGTACTGTGCAATAACATTTACCTGCACTATGCAATAACTAGATATCTGCACTGTGAAATAACTAGATGAATGCACTTTGAAATAACTAGATACCTGTCCTGTGCAATAACTAGATACCTGCACTGTGCAGTAACTAGATACATGCACTTTGAAATAACTAGATACATGCACAGTGCAATAATTAGATACACTGTAATGTGCAATAACTAGATACATGCACTATGCAATAACTAGATACATGCATTGTGCAATAACTAGATACCTGCACTGTGAAATAACTAGATACATGCACTGTGTAATAACTAGATGCCCACATTGTACATTAACTAGATACCTGCACTGTACAATAGTAAGTAATGTAAACATTATAGTAAATAATGTAAACATTATAGTAAGTAATGTAAACATTATAGTAAGTAATGTAAACATTATAGTAAGTTTACATTATATTATAGTAAGTAATGTAAACATTACATTACATTACTTACTATATGACCATAGGACAAAAAAAAAAACTTTTTACATTACTTACTATATGACCATAGGGCAAAAAAAACACTTTACATTACTTACTATATGACCATAGGACAAAAAAACTACTTTTTACAATACAGTCCCACCTCCCCAAACGCCACCTCTCAGGAGCGACACCCTATTTATAACGTCACTTTTATTCCCTCCCGTTGGATTTTAATGTAATTTCACCTCTCACGAACGACACCTCTCTACAATGCACAACGACAGTCAATTTCCCACCCATCGATGCGTAAAACCTCCCAAGAACAGACAATAATCCCAAAATCCCAAAATATCTTGTACATGTATTTCCCAATTCTAAAAATAGCTAACAATAGAATCACACTATGTATACGTCTGGTTTCCTAACAGTTATGTGTTTGAATATATATATATAAATTGCGGATGGGAACCAGGTTATTCGGAAACCATTTATGTGATCAATTATAAAAGGCCGATCATATATTGAAAACAAACTTACAATTAGCGCTATTTATGGAGCTTCTTTTATGAAATTTAGCATGGAAGTGATAATTGCCGTGATGCGACGATGTGTTGTTTGTTTTTTATACAATTGAAATGCGTAATTTATCAGATGTTTTGACTTTGATGTATTGAAAACATAAATCGTTAAATGTACACAATTGTCTAGATTTGCATAATCTGGGGGATTTTAACACATATTAAATAGAACATTTTGTCCTCACCTGGACCTCAGAGTAAAATTAGTGACTTTTTTAAGCAAACATAAAATCTGTGTTTAGTTTCAGACTGATATATGTATACTGTATAGTTATATGTATTAAAAAGAAGTTGAATTTTCAATGCTTTGAGTCAGTTTTTTTTAATATTTACCGAAAGTATAATTGTACATAGGACCCCATTCTGTATACTCTATATTCAAATCAGTATGAGCCACCGACTATAAACTGACTATTCGCGCATTTCCAGACTTCAAAAAGTTGAACCTCCCTAGAACAACAACCTCTCTACAACAACCAATCTCGATGTATCCGGATGGTGTTTGCTCTAGAGAGGTTTGACTGTACTTACTATATGACCATAGGGCAAAAAACTACTTTTTACATTACTTACTATATGACCATAGGGCAAAAAACAACTTTACATTACTTACTATATGACCATAGGGCAAAAAAACACCTTACATTACTTACTATATGACCATAGGGCAAAAAAAAACTTTTTACATTACTTACTATATGACCATAGGGCAAAAAAAAACTTTTTACATTACTTACTATATGACCATAGGGCAAAAAACACTTTACATTACTTACTATATGACCATAGGGCAAAAAAACACTTTTTACATTACTTACTATATGACCATAGGGCAAAAAAACACTTTACATTACTTACTATATGACCATAGGGCAAAAAAACCTTACATTACTTACTATATGACCATAGGGCAAAAAAACACCTTACATTACTTACTATATGACCATAGGGCAAAAAACACTTTACATTGCTTACTATATGACCATAGGGCAAAAAAACACCTTACATTACTTACTATATGACCATAGGGCAAAAAAACCACTTTACATTACTTACTATATGACCATAGGGCAAACAAACAACTTTTTACATTACTTACTATATGACCATAGGGCAAAAAACAAGTTTTTACATTGCTTACTATATGACCATAGGGCAAAAAAACACCTTACATTACTTACTATATGACCATAGGGCAAAAAAAACTTTGCATTACTTACTATATGACCATAGGGCAAAAAAACACCTTACATTACTTACTATATGACCATAGGGCAAAACAATGTGTGTCTTGTGTCTGTGGTACATACTATATACAAATAATCAGATATTCAACCTTGAATACATGCATACAACTGCATATATATGTATCATACTTCTACACATATTTTCTTTTACATTACCAACTGTTTTCACCCACACATATCTCCAAAATTCTAATTTACTTTCACTTTTCACCTCTGAATATCAGCCACAGTTATTAATCCCTTCCCTTGTGTGATTCTTGTAGAGACATACTAAAACCCCAGTAAATCGAATAGGGATACAGGACCAGTTATTAATCTCTTCCCTTGTGTGATTCTTGTAGAGACATACTAAAACCCCAGTAAATCGAATAGGGATACAGGACCAGTTATTAATCTCTTCCCTTGTGTGATTCTTGTAGAGACATACTAAAACCCCAGTAAATCGAATAGGGATACAGGACCAGTTATTAATCTCTTCCCTTGTGTGATTCTTGTAGAGACATACTAAAAACCCCTGTAAACCGAATACAGGACTAGAGGAAAAGTTTAGTTTGGAATTGTATTAGAATTGAATAAAAAGAGTAACCTGGTCAAAATAA
The DNA here is from genome assembly GCA_014843695.1 of Archivesica marissinica. NCBI lineage: Eukaryota > Metazoa > Mollusca > Bivalvia > Venerida > Vesicomyidae > Archivesica > Archivesica marissinica. The sequence continues at coordinate 28,874,586 of CM026390.1, forward strand.
GATGGTACGGTGGTCGCCAGATCGGACAAGTGGGTTTTCTCCGGGTACTCCGGTGTCCTCCCACATGAATGACCACATTTACGCTTTCATCCGCGCCAACAAGAGTGATTAATATAAGTTGTTAAAACTTGCTTAGCAATCGTTGTAAAATAAATAAAGTTTAAACTAAAATAAGAATTTATCGGAGAAATAAAGTGTTATTCCATTGATTGAAAGCATTATTTCTCACTGCTTTGCATGTGTGGTACCTAGCCGCTACATGTTGAAATATTGTCAATGTATATTCTTTCGGACTCGAGCTGTCAGTAACGTCATTTATGACATCTTTTATGACATCATTTATGATCGCCTAGACACAACATTCTCGCACCATTTAGCTCACAGTTGCATCAATTCCATCTAAAAAACACTTTTCAACCTATAATAAAAAGAATATATGTTTGTTTAAAGCGACACTACATCAGTGAAAACACAAATTTCTACAGAATGTATTTTCCTATTATATGGTATTATTTATTTCCAAATATTTACCTCAAATACTGAGTATTTCAACTAATAAACAAACGTCGTATACGCGATTTGTTGACATAACAAAATAATGTAAACATATATGTGTAATACAACTCGTGTATCCTGAATAACATGATTTATGGTAAATATTTATTGTTATATCTCACATTTGTGCCTATTTATTTGTAGACTATTCTTAGTTAAATAATCTCTAAACGACAGTATCACGACTCCGATGACAAACAAACGTCAAGTCAGGAGCATGGATGACCGTTATATGAAATCATACTTTTAATCCACAAAAACACTGTTTATTGATTCAATGTTAGTGTTGAATGTATTCGGAAGAATTTGTAGTAGCAATGCATTTATAAGTGATAAATGCATTTTATTTGCTTTTTGCGATGTAATGTCGCTTTAAGTGAATGATCAAATCATATTTCACTCATGAACATAGACAGCGATTATTATCACATGTGGCTAGCACAACTTTTCATAATAATGTTTTCAATGTTCATTCGGTGAAATAAAATCCGCTCATTCACCGAACCAAACAAATATCCTCTAATATGTTTCAACTACCGGTATGTTCGAGTACGTAAAAATGTTAAAAATGGTGGGAAATTTGTGTAATACTGATTTTGTAACAAATACAATTGTATGATGTGGTACCTTTTTTGGAAATTGTGACAATCAGGTTTAACCGGAGTGAACAAGCGAATACAATACTACAGTTTTGTATTTCACTTCTGAACATAGAAAGCTATTATTATCACTCGTGACCAGGGATACTCGTGCTAATTATGCTTTTATGGAGGGCACTAGCTAATATGGAGGGCACTAGCTAATATTAGTAAAACTTGTTGCCCAACCCATTTGCTTCTAGATTTTATTCTTACAGTTCAAGTATAAGCATAGCATTACAGTTGTATCATTTTGCTTATATCTTTATCATGTTTATATTTATGATTGTATTGTATATAAAACAAGCAATGAAATATGATTAAACTAAATAATAATGCTTTCTAGATAGATAGTTTTATTCTGGTAAAAAAATAGAATAATTATATGTCATAAAACATATACAAAATCAATGTCAACATAGTACATGTGAGCATTAACGTGCAGAGTAGATGACATATAATCAATGTCAACATAGTACATGTGAGCATTAACGTGTAGAGTAGATGACATATAATCAATGTCAACATAGTACATGTGAGCATTAACGTGCAGAGTAGATGACATATAATCAATGTCAACATAGTACATGTGAGCATTAACGTGCAGAGTAGATGACATATAATCAATGTCAACATAGTACATGTGAGCATTAACGTGTAGAGTAGATGACATATAATCAATGTCAACATAGTACATGCGAGCATTAACGTGCAGAGTAGATGACATATAATCAATGTCAACATAGTACATGTGAGCATTAACGTGCAGAGTAGATGACATATAATCAATGTCAACATAGTACATGTGAGCATTAACGTGCAGAGTAGATGACATATAATCAATGTCAACATAGTACATGTGAGCATTAACGTGCAGAGTAGATGACATATAATCAATGTCAACATAGTACCTGTGAGCATTAACGTGCAGAGTAGATGACATATAATCAATGTCAACATAGTACATGCGAGCATTAACGTGCAGAGTAGATGACATATAATCAATGTCAACATAGTACATGTGAGCATTAACGTGCAGAGTAGATGACATATAATCAATGTCAACATAGTACATGTGAGCATTAACGTGCAGAGTAGATGACATATAATCAATACCAAGTATAACACAAAAAGAGAGCAACAAAGCTCTATTTATTTCCATTGTGGTCCTTAGTCCTTCAATGTTCATTCGGTGAAATGTATTTCGATCATAGGTCCGCCTCCGTGGTCGAGTGGTTAAGGTCGCTGATTTGTATACCACTGTAACCTATCATCACTGATGGTCACGGGTTCGAGCCCCACTCAGACCGTGTCTCATTTATATGAAAAAGTTGGCAGTTTCTTACGGAGGTTGGTGCACCCAAGTACTGGTTAACCGCTGGAGCCTGCCCAGGAACGGTGTTGTTAGGTAAACTGCCCGCTGGCGATATAGCCCAAAATGGTGATGATGCGGGCGTAAAACCCGAAATATAACATAACATAATTCGATCATACACCGAAACAAACATATATTCTCTTCTTGTTGAATAAAATAAAGGTTTACTGGTATTTCGTTATCTCTTCTGCTCACATTTGACTGTGATGACGTTTGTGTTACAGCTGACAACGACCGTGAAGGAGGAGGAGAATCTAGAGAATGTGTTCAAGACGGCGCTGATCCTGGTGACGATCGTGTTGACGTTGCTGTGTGTGGCGATATCCACGGTGTTCTATTTGAGCACGCAACAGTAGGTTATATCTTCTCGCTCTCTGATCCTGGTGACGACTGTGTTGACGTTGCTGTGTGTGGCGATATCCACGGTGTTCTATTTGAGCACGCAACAGTAGGTTATATCTTCTCGCTCTCTGATCCTGGTGATGATCGTGTTACGTTGCTATGTGTGGCGATAATCAACGTAGTTTCTGATCCTGGTGACGATCGTGCTATGTGTGGCAATATCCACGGTGTTCTATTTGAGCACGCAACAGTAGGTTATATCTTCTCGCTCTCTGATCCTGGTGACGATCGTGTTGACGTTGCTATGTGTGGCGATATCCACGGTGTTCTATTTGAGCACGCAACAGTAGGTTATATCTTCTTGCTCTCTATCCTGGTGACGATTGTGTTGACGTTGTTGCTATGTGTGGCGATATCCACGGTGTTCTATTTGAGCACGCAACAGTAGGTTATATCTTCTTGCTCTCTATCCTGGTGACAATTGTGTGGATGTTGTTGCTGTGTGTGGCGATATCCACGGTGTTCTATTTGAGCATGCAACAGTAGGTTATATCTTCTTGCTCTCTATCCTGGTGACGATTGTGTTGATGTTGTTGCTATGTGTGGCGATATCCACGGTGTTCTATTTGAGCATGCAACAGTAGGTTATATCTTCTTGCTCTCTATCCTGGTGACAATTGTGTGGATGTTGTTGCTGTGTGTGGCGATATCCACGGTGTTCTATTTGAGCATGCAACAGTAGGTTATATCTTCTTGCTCTCTATCCTGGTGACGATTGTGTTGATGTTGTTGCTATGTGTGGCGATATCCACGGTGTTCTATTTGAGCACGCAACAGTAGGTGATATCTTCTCGCTCTGTTTCCATCTCCCCCAGTCATTTCACTTGACCCTCAACGTTTATATCCGAATCCAAACCTTTCATGTGATGAAGCTATTCTGTTGGATTACGAAAACTAATCATATCCCTGTTGTAAGCTTTGTCTGAAGGACATCTAGTTTTGTTTGTTTTACGTTTATTTATCGTCGCTACCTGTTTGAGTGACGCCTACTGAAGAGATTGATCAGTTTAGATTTTTGGAGGATAGTGCAATGATACAGACAGAGATCCATTCCAGAGTCTCCTCTGGTTCTTTTATGTGCACAGTGTAAAGCACCGACACAAGACCTCAGTTTAACGTCCCATCTGAAAGACTGTTAATTTTATTAGTCAGATGGACATCTAAGGTCATCCTCCTTCATTTATAGCCAGGAAGTCACTATAGTCAAACCTGTGTTAGTGGTCACCTCTATTAAGCAGCCAACCTGTATTAAGAAGTGGGTTTCCAGATTCCCAATATCTTACTGTATTATACATTGTGATCTCTATTAAGCAGCCAGCTTGTATTAAGCAACCAGTTTCCAGATTCCCAATATCTTACTTTATTATACATTGTGATCTCTATTAAGCAGCCAGCTTGTACTAAGCAACCAGTTTCCAGATTCCCAATAGCTTACTTTATTATAAATAGAGGATATTTGTTTGTTTTGAGTGAATATGGAATATATCTCACTGAGAAGTGAGAAAATTTCAAATATGAAAATATGAAAATGTTCTCACTTCTCAGTGAGATATATTCCATATTCACTCAAAACAAACAAATTTTCTTTTTATTTTATGCTAATTGGTGAAAAACAAACACAAAATGAAGATATTAAAATAGCTGGCCGTCGTGTTTTTGCGCGGATGAATACATTGACGACTATACGTCGCGAGTCGATGCACAAATCTGCCGCCATCTTGAATTTAAAGTTGAATCGAGGAAAAATACATGAAAACATTTATTGTTACAATTTGCAGTGACAAAATTCGAGACATTGTCAGTTGTATTTCGCTTTTGATTTGTTTCATAACAAAAACAATAATACAGGTAAATAGTGTCATTGAAGCCAGGTAAACGGTGAAAATTAAATGACACGTGTGAAACGGTGCAAGAATAGTGTATTGGGAAGGGAGATAATAAAAAAAGTAGTCCGGCAAAATACAGTGAGTGATGTGCAGTGAGATATAATCAACTGATGAGATATGGATTATGTCTCACTGATAGAACACTGTATTACATCAATTAGCATAAAATAAATTGTGATTTCTATTAAGCAGCCACCTGTGCTAAGCAACCACTTTCTGTGATTTAACACAGGTTTGACTGTACATAGCCTCAGTGGTTCTGAATTTTTTTTTAATCTTGCTATGAACTTCACATTTTTTACCGATTTTGTGTTAGTGAGGTCAAATTTTATAAAACATTATGCCAAACTTCTCTGTTGCCAAATTTGCCCTGATAGGCTCTACTATATCTAGGTAATCTGTATGTATATCTCATGTTAGATATTGTTGTACATTTTTTTTTAAATATGTAAAATAACAAAAAAAAACTTAATGTTGTTTTTAGGTACAAGAGAAAATTGAAAGCTGCTACAGCAATGGCATATGGTAAGTTTATAATACATATCATTTATTAACCCTTTTCATTCTGGATACATTTAAAGGCTTTTGCAAACAACATAGATCCAGATCAGCCGCAGCGTGATGCTGCATGCTGATCAGGATCTATGTTGATTGCTACATAGCCAAGTGTCTTAGCAAGATCATCTGAATAGCAAACAGCATATAGACTGATCAGACTGCACGATCAGTGACAGCTGATATGGCTCTATGTTCTTTGCAAATACCATTTGAACGGTATCCAGAATGAAATGGGTTAAAAGCACTGGCGTGACATCATACCTTTGTACTTGCAGTCCAATATTATTATATTGGACTGCTGCGAATAGGACAGTATTATATTAAATCCTACGCGTAAAGTATGAAATTACAATTGTCATTTGTAGGATCTTGTTATATAAGCGTGTGTTTTAAGTAAGATATAAGCCTCGAACGGATCCAATATGTAAAATATTGGTACTGTCTTCAGCGCTACCTTCTCACACTGTCCAATATTTTACATATTGTATCGTTTTCGGCTTATAGCCTATACTTATTTCACTCTAAAGATATGTCTTTAATGGGCTTCAGTCCATGTCCATCATCACAGTAGGTCTATGATTGCATCCATGCCAGGGTGCAGTCCCGATGACTTGCCAACGTCAGTGGTTCTACCCAGAATTCAGTTGTCATAAATCAGAACTTGATCCATATGTGGCCCTACCACTTGAGGCTAAATGCAAGTTGTTATCTATTTATGTTCTGTTCCTTATTTACATATATTACACCCATCCACATTATACACTAATCCATATATACACCAATCCATTATATACACCAATCCACATTATACACTAATCCACATTATACATTAATCCATATACTCCAATCTATGTTATACATCAATCCACATTATACACTAATCCACATTATACCCATCCATATTATACACCAATCCACATTATACACCAATCCACATTATACACCAATCCATGTTATACACTAATCCATATGTTATAACACCAACCATGTTATACACCAACCCACATTATACACCAATCCATATGTATACACCACCAGTTAACACCACCCCATGTTATACACCACCCATATGTTATACACCAACCCATGTTATACACCAACCCATATGTTATACACCAACCAGTTATACACCACCCATATGTTATACACCAACCAAGTTATACACCAACCCATATGTTATACACCAACCAAGTTATACACCAACCCTATGTTATACCCAACCAAGTTATACACCAACCCATATGTTTACACCAACCATGTTATACACCAACCCATATGTTTACACCAACCAGTTATACACCAACCCATATGTTATACACCAACCAAGTTATACACCAACCCATATGTATACACCAACCATGTTATACACCAACCCATATGTTATACCCAACCAGTTATACACCAACCCATATGTTATACACCAACCATGTATACACACCAACCCATATGTTATACACCAACCATGTTATACACCAACCCATATGTTATACACCAACCATGTTATACACCAACCCATATGTTATACACCAACCATGTTATACACCAACCCATATGTTATACACCAACCAAGTTATACACCAACCCATATGTTATACACCACCAAGTTATACACCAACCCATATGTTATACACCAACCAAGTTACACCAACCCATAATGTATACACCAACCATGTTATACACCAACCCATATGTTATACACCAACCATGTTATCACCAACCCATATGTTATACACCAACCATTTATACACCACCCATATGTTATACACCAACCAAGTTATACACCACCCATATGTTATACACCAACCAAGTTATACACCAACCCATATGTTATACACCAACCAGTTATACACCAACCCATATGTTATACACCAACCAAGTTATACACCACCCATATGTTTATACACCAACCATGTTATACACCAACCCATATGTTATACACCAACCATGTTTACACCAACCCATATGTTATACACCAACATGTTATACACCAACCATATGTTATACACCAACCAAGTTATACACCAACCCATATGTTATACACCAACCAAGTTATACACCACCCATATGTTATACACCAACCAAGTTATACACCAACCCCATGTTTACACCACCAAGTTATACACCAACCCATATGTTATACACCAACCATGTTATACACCACCCCATATGTTATACACCAACCAAGTTTACACCAACCCATATGTTATACACCAACCATGTTATACACCAACCCATATGTTATACCCAACCATGTTATACACCAACCCATATGTTATACACCACCCATATGTTATACACCAACCAAGTTATACACCAACCCCTATGTTATACACCAACCCATATGTTATACACCAACCAAGTTATACACCAACCATGTTATACACCAACCATGTTTATACACCAACCATGTTATACACCAACCCATATTTTATACCACACCCAAGTTTACACCACCCATATTTTATACACCAACCATGTTATACACCAACCCATATGTTATACACCAACCATGTTATACACCAACCCATATGTTATACACCAACCCAAGTTATACACCAACCCATATGTTATACACCAACCATGTTATACACCACCCATATGTTATACACCAACCAAGTTATACCCCAACCCATATGTTATACACCAACCATGTTATACACCAACCCATATGTTATACACCAACCAAGTTATACACCAACCCATATGTTATACACCAACCAAGTTATACACCAACCCATATGTTATACACCAACCAAGTTATACACCAACCCATATGTTATACACCAACCAAGTTATACACCAACCCATATGTTATACACCAACCATGTTATACACCAACCCATATGTTATACACCAACCATGTTATACACCAACCCATATGTTATACACCAACCATGTTATACACCAACCCATATGTTATACACCAACCAAGTTATACACCAACCCATATGTTATACACCAACCAAGTTATACACCAACCCATATGTTATACACCAACCAAGTTATACACCAACCCATATGTTATACACCAACCATGTTATACACCAACCCATATGTACACCAACCATGTTATACACCAACCCATATGTTATACACCAACCATGTTATACACCAACCCATATGTTATACACCAACCAAGTTATACACCAACCCATATGTTATACACCAACCAAGTTATACACCAACCCATATGTTATACACCAACCAAGTTAACACCAAACAGTTATACCCAACCCATATGTTATACACCACCATGTTATACACCAACCCTATGTTACACCACCAAGTTATACACCAACCCATATGTTATACACCAACCAAGTTATACACCAACCCATATGTTATACACCAACCATGTTATACACCAACCCATATGTTATACACCAACCAAGTTATACACCAACCCATATGTTATACACCAACCATGTTATAACCAACCCATATGTTATACACCAACCATATGTTATACACCAACCAAGTTATACACCAACCCATATGTTATACACCAACCCATATGTTATACACCAACCAAGTTATACACCAACCATGTTATACACCAACCCATATGTTATACACCAACCATGTTATACACCAACCCATATGTTATACACCAACCAAGTTATACACCAACCCATATGTTATACACCAACCATGTTATACACCAACCCATATGTTATACACCAACCATGTTATACACCAACCCATATGTTATACACCAACCCATATGTTATACACCAACCCATATGTTATACACCAACCAAGTTATACACCAACCCATATGTTATACACCAACCCATATGTTATACACCAACCCATATGTTATACACCAACACACATCTGTGAACATGCATTGAATACAATTCATAACAAGCCAATATTCAACTTCAAACTATCAAGGCTACTCCCCTACCCCCACCACACACCACTCCCTCCCACCACCACCACTACCTCCCACCACCACCACTCCCTCCCACCACCACCACTCCCTCCCACCACCACCACTACCCCCACCACACACCACTCCCTCCCACCACCACCACTACCTCCCACCACCACCACCACTCCATCCCACCACTAGCTTACAGGCAGAGAATATGATGACTGATCCAACTATTTATACACCTACAGTATCTGACCATTGATCCAACTATTTATACACCTACAGTATCTGACCATGACTCCCTGGTGGAATACCCCAGGACTCTGACCCTGGTGCAGGGCAAGGTCTGGCGACAGACCAGTTGTAATCACTTGCTGGGTGAAGGTATTATTAGCACCCAGGGCTATCAAGCTCCGACAGTACCATTGTATAACTGTTTGTAGAAGTGTGTTTTGCTTTCTTCAATGTATCGTTAGGCAATTACAAATTAATTGCTGGATTCTGATCCAGTTGTTTTGTTGTGAATGGGGAAGGAGTGTGTTTGTCCGGAGTTTAATTGTTTTGTTGTGAATGGGAAAGGGGTATATTTGTTCAGAGTTTAATTGTTTTGTCATGAATGCGGAAGGGGTATGTTTGTCCTGAGTTTAATTGTTTTGTTGTGAATGGGAAAGGGGTATGTTTGTCCTGAGTTTAATTGTTTTGTTGTGAATGGGGAAGGGGTATGTTTGTCCGGAGTTTAATTGTTTTGTTGTGAATGGGGAAGGGGTATGTTTGTCCAGAGTTTAATTGTGTTGTTGTGAATGGGAAAGGGGTATGTTTGTCCAGAGTTTAATTGTTTAGTTGTGAATGGGGAAGGGATATATTTGTCCGGAGTTTAATTGTTTTGTTGTGAATGGGAAAGGGGTATATTTGTCCAGAGTTTAATTGTTTTGTTGTGAATGGGGAAGGGATATATTTGTCCGGAGTTTAATTGTTTTGTTGTGAATGGGAAAGGGGTATGTTTGTCCAGAGTTTAATAGTTTTGTTGTGAATGGGAAAGGGGTATGTTTGTCCAGAGTTTAATTGTTTTGTTGTGAATGGGAAAGGGGTATGTTTGTCCGGAGTTTAATTGTTTTGTTGTGAATGGGAAAGGGGTATGTTTGTCCAGAGTTTAATAGTTTTGTTGTGAATGGGAAAGGGGTATGTTTGTCCAGAGTTTAATTGTGTTGTTGTGAATGGGAAAGGGGTATGTTTGTCCGGAGTTTAATTGTTTTGTTGTGAATGGGAAAGGGGTATGTTTGTCCAGAGTTTAATTGTTTTGTTGTGAATGGGGAAGGGGTATATTTGTCCAGAGTTTAATTGTTTTGTTGTGAATGAGAAAGGGGTATGTTTGTCCAGAGTTTAATAGTTTTGTTGTGAATGGGAAGGGGTATGTTTGTCCAGAGTTTAATTGTTTTGTTGTGAATGGGAAGGGGTATGTTTGTCCAGAGTTTAATTGTTTTGTTGTGAATGGGGAAGGGGTATGTTTGTCCAGAGTTTAATTGTTTTGTTGTGAATGGGAAAGGGGTATGTTTGTCCAGAGTTTAATAGTTTTGTTGTGAATGGGGAAGGGGTATGTTTGTCCAGAGTTTAATTGTTTTGTTGTGAATGGGAAAGGGGTATGTTTATCCAGAGTTTAATTGTTTGTTGTGAATGGGGAAGGGGTATATTTGTCCAGAGTTTAATTGTTTTGTTGTGAATGGGGAAGGGGTATGTTTGTCCAGAGTTTAATTGTGTTGTTGTGAATGGGAAAGGGGTATGTTTGTCCAGAGTTTAATTGTTTGTTGTGAATGGGGAAGGGGTATATTTGTCCAGAGTTTAATTGTTTTGTTGTGAATGGGGAAGGGGTATGTTTGTCCAGAGTTTAATTGTGTTGTTGTGAATGGGAAAGGGGTATGTTTGTCCGGAGTTTAATTGTTTTGTTGTGAATGGGGAAGGGGTATGTTTGTCCGGAGTTTAATTGTTTTGTTGTGAATGGGGAAGGGGTATATTTGTCCAGAGTTTAATTGTTTTGTTGTGAATGGGGAAGGGGTATGTTTGTCCGGAGTTTAATTGTTTTGTTGTGAATGGGAAAGGGGTATGTTTGTCCAGAGTTTAATTGTTTTGTTGTGAATGGGAAAGGGGTATGTTTGTCCAGAGTTTAATTGTTTTGTTGTGAATGGGAAAGGGGTATATTTGTCCGGAGTTTAATTGTTTTGTTGTGAATGGGGAAGGGGTATATTTGTCCAGAGTGTAATTTTTTTATTTAACCCTTTCAACACCACAGGCCTCTAAATAGGCTTATGAAAAGTGTAGATCCAGATGAGCCGGCTCGTAACAAGCCGTCTCATCAGGATCTGCACTTTTTTGCCAGTAATAATTATTACTATTTTTAGATAAAATTACCCATTTTGATAAATGAACTGGTCCAAATGTAATTTTCTTATTAATTTATTGGTCTGAAAATATCACGCACCAGTCCATGTCAGTTACTTGGGGTTGAATGGGTTAATCATCAAGATTGTAGAGGCAGAAAAGATGATAGTGGGGTGGAAATATGTGAGAGTCTATCAATTGATTTGTATTTGCCAAATAAATGTACATGTTATATTATTATGTAAATCTGTATCAATGTTCTGGAAAAATAATGTACAGTACTACCTGTAATACTAGATATTACCCAGAATGGTTTACCAACCTACAGTATTCTAAGCAATATCTCCCATTTCAATATACCATAATATATTCCTGGCCATAAGTCGATCTTGGACATACGTCGAGGGTCAAATTTCGGCATGGAAATGCTGATTTTAAGCTGGAAGCTCCAACCTTTAACATATAGTTTGGTTCATATAATTTAGTTTAAATTTATTATAAGATTGCGAAGCTGCAGTTTTAACAACTTATAATAATCACTCTCATTGGCGCGGATGAAAGCGTAAATGTGGTCATTCATGTGGGAGGAAACCGGAGTACCCGGAGAAAACCCACCTGTCCGATCTGACGACCCATACCATCTCACATACTTCCCTGTTCGAGGATCGAACCCGGGTTGCATTGGTGAGAAGTAGGTAAATAAGGAAATGTATTTGAAAAAAATTAAATGTGGGCAACCATTTTATATCAAAATATGAAGAGAAAAAATCCTAATTTCGTTATTTTTTCCATAGTCAATAATGCAAAGTAACGTTGCTATGCATTATAGAGAAGCTCACAAACTTGTGAGTTTGACGTTGCATCATTTTATATGCTGCATATGGGAAAATAATGAAGCTAAAGGGATTCGTGGGATTTAGTTTATACAAATTTATTTTAGCTCGATTGCGAAACAAGTTCTTTCAACTTATATTAATCACTCTCGAGATTCGTGGGATAGACATTGATTTTATTTGTTGGTATGCAGCACAGCATTACACATCACCTACTATGCATTTTTGATCATAATAATTACATTTATGTGTTCTTGCAGTCGGGAAAGTACCAAATATCTATGTGTTCATTATATTACGATGTTTGTTTCGGTTTGTGTGATCACAATATGTTTAACTGAATAAGCATTGAAAACGAGTGACTGGCACCAGAATCAGTGGCACTGATAGCTTGCACAGTGGCACTGATAGCTTGCACAGTGGCACTGATAGCTTGCACAGTGGCACTGATAGCTTGCACAGTGGCACTGATAGCTTGCACAGTGGCACTGATAGCTTGCACAGTGACACTGATAGCTTGCACAGTGGCACTGATAGCTTGCACAGTGGCACTGATAGCTTGCACAGTGGCACTGATAGCTTGCACAGTGGCACTGATAGCTTGCACAGTGGCACTGATAGCTTGCACAGTGGCACTGATAGCTTGCACAGTGGCACTGATAGCTTGCACAGTGGCACTGATAGCTTGCACAGTGGCACTGATAGCTTGCACAGTGGCACTGATAGCTTGCACAGTGGCACTGATAGCTTGCACAGTTGCACTGATAGCTTGCACAGTGGCACTGATAGCTTGCACAGTGGCACTGATAGCTTGCACAGTGGCACTGATAGCTTGCACAGTGGCACTGATAGCTTGCACAGTGGCACTGATAGCTTGCACAGTGGCACTGATAGCTTGCACAGTGGCACTGATAGCTTGCACAGTGGCACTGATAGCTTGCACAGTGGCACTGATAGCTTGCACAGTGGCACTGATAGAGCTTACAGTGTTTAGGAGTGAATTATTATTCAATCATACACTAGTCCGCCTCCGTGGTCGAGTGGTTAAGGTCGCTGACTTGTATACCACTGTAACCTATCATCACTGATGGTCACGGGTTCGAGCCCCGCTCAGGCCGTGTCTCATTTATATGAAAAAGTTGGCAGTTTCTTACGGAGGTTGGTGCACCCAAGTACTGGTTAACCGCTGGAGCCTGCCCAGGAAAGGTGTTGTTAAGTAAACTGCCCGCCGGCGATATAGCCCAAAATGGTGCTGATGCAGGCGTAAAACCCGAAATATAACATATAACATAATCAATCATACACTTAAATAAACAAATTTTATTTTTATTTTATGCCTGAAATTATTTTTTTGGTATTTTTGGCGATAAAATGTTGCGTTTAGATGTCATCCTAAATGTCGCGTTTAGATGTCATCCTGAAATGCTGCATTTAGATGTCATCCTGAAATGCTGCATTTAGATGTCATCCTGAAATGCTGCATTTAGATGTCATCCTGAAATTCTGCATTTAGATGTCATCCTGAAATGCTGCATTTAGATGTCATCCTGAAATTCTGCATTTAGATGTCATCCTGAAATGTTGCATTTAGATGTCATCCTGAAATGCTGCATTTAGATGTCATCCTGAAATGTTGCATTTAGATGTCATCCTGAAATGCTGCATTTAGACGTCATTCATCATACATGGTGATACATTGAAATGTCACAATGGCAGGGGTACATACATGCATATGTGAATAAGTTTCCAAATTAGTTTCAACTTTTTACATCAATTTTCCAAATGAACCATGTCGATGCAATGTACATGGAACCTACTATTGATACACCAAATGAGCAATGAGGAAGTGTCATTTGTGTGAGATGTTTAGATGGCTCGTTTTATGTCACAGAGAAATATCTTAAAATATGAAATGTCCTATGATACAACAATACCTAGCTTGTTGCATGCATGCTATATTACGGGAGTACAAACATATTATCAATCCAGATTTTTGTAAATATTTTTGTTCTATATTAGGCCACTAACAAGTTATAGGCCACTAATGAGGTATAGGCCACTAACGAGGTATAGGCCACTAACGAGGGATAGGCCACTAACGAGGGATAGACATTTTCATTTCAACACTTTGAATGCTAGCTGTGAAAATAACAAGTCAAATAAGTCATGAAATTCCATAAGGCCAAGAAAAAAAAATGTGGGTTCGAATCACACTGGTGTTAAAATGATCTCATTTAAGGAAGCTATCCAGCTGGCTTATGGAAGGTTGGTGGTTCTACCTCGGTGGTGTCAATACCTGCTCTGAGGGACAGCCAGGGTTTTCCTCCTATTAATATTATGTTGGAGAGTTGCCATATGACCTAAGGTGGTGGATTGATTTTAAACACCAAAAGCAAACAAGCAAAATGTTGCGAGTTATATGGGATGCTGATGGTGTATTGTTTGTATTTACATGTCTCTGTGTTCTGGTATAAAGATATACATGTATGTTTTGTAATTCTGTTCAGTCACAGCAGCCCATAATGGTTCCGGCACCATTATTTCACAGTGTAGGTATCTCTGTTGTATCTCTATGTGGGTTTGCAAACACTCCGGTACGCTTGTTGGCTTCACTACGGCAGGGCTGTCAATCTTTCCTCTGTTTAGAGGAATTCCTATTTGTAAAAGCAAAATATTTTTTATAGGATTACCACCTATTTGCTATCAAAATCTTATTCAAGAATTCCTCGTTATAATCAAAATCTTGTTTGAGAATTTCTTATTTATTATAAAAAATCTTGTTTGAGGATTTCCTATTTATAATCAAAATCTTGTTTGAGGATTTCCTATTTATAATCAAAATGAGGATTTCCTATTTATAATCAAAATGAGGATTTTCTATTTATAATCAAAATCTTGTTTGAGGATTTCCTATTTATAATCAAAATGAGGATTTCCTATTTATAATCAAAATCTTGTTTGAGGATTTCCTATTTATAATCAAAATGAGGATTCCTATTTATAATCAAAATGAGGATTTCCTATTTATAATCAAAATCTTGTTTGAGGATTTCCTATTTATAATCAAAATGAGGATTTCCTATTTATAATCAAACTGTTGTTTGAGAATATCCTCATATTCTTGAACATGATAACTGCTGCCAGATTTGCCTCAATTATTCAGAAAAGGTATTTTTTGACAAAGTATATAAAAGGGTTCCTCTAATTTTTGACAACATTCCTTTCACAGCCCTGCCATGTGGGTTTGAACCAGTCCGGCACTGTTGTTGGGTTTACTAATATGTCA
Source organism: Archivesica marissinica (assembly GCA_014843695.1). Lineage (NCBI taxonomy): Eukaryota > Metazoa > Mollusca > Bivalvia > Venerida > Vesicomyidae > Archivesica > Archivesica marissinica. The sequence goes on from CM026390.1 coordinate 28,890,372, forward strand.
CGACTGCCATCTTGGTTGCAACCAATCAGTGCTGTTGTTGGCATTACTAACATGTGCATGTTGTTTGTCAATGATTTTGTGGGCACTTTCTGAACACTTATGTTAAATCAGGGATAATCATGTAGGTTATTGGTCATACTATAATATTACGCATAAATGAAGTGCAAATGAGTGCAGTGATCCACACCAATCCATGTTATACACCAATCCATGTTAAACACAAATCCATGTTATACACAAATCCATGTTATACATCAATCCATGTTATACACAAATCCATGTTATGCATAAATCCATATTATACATCAATCCATGTTATACATCAATCCATGTTATACATCAATCCATGTTATACACTAATCCATGTTATACATCAATCCATGTTATATACACTAATCCATGTTATACATCAAGCCATGTTATACATCAATCCATGTTATACATCAATCCATGTTATACACTAATCCATGTTATACATCAATCCATGTTATACATCAATCCATGTTATACATCAATCCATGTTATACACTAATCCATGTTATACATCAATCCATGTTATACATCAATCCATGTTATACATCAATCCATGTTATACATCAATCCATGTTATACACTAATCCATGTTATACATCAATCCATGTTATACACTAATCCATGTTATACATCAATCCATGTTATACATCAATCCATGTTATACACTAATCCATGTTATACACCAATCCATGTTATACATCAATCCATGTTATACATCAATCCATGTTATACATCAATCCATGTTATACATCAATCCATGTTATACACTAATCCATGTTATACATCAATCCATGTTATACATCAATCCATGTTATACATCAATCCATGTTATACACTAATCCATGTTATACATCAATCCATGTTATACATCAATCCATGTTATACATCAATCCATGTTATACATCAATCCATGTTATACACTAATCCATGTTATACATCAATCCATGTTATACATCAATCCATGTTATACATCAATCCATGTTATACATCAATCCATGTTATACATCAATCCATGTTATACATCAATCCATGTTATACATCAATCCATGTTATACATCAATCCATGTTATACACTAATCCATGTTATACATCAATCCATGTTATACATCAATCCATGTTATACATCAATCCATGTTATACATCAATATCAACAAATGTCGACTTCCTGTTATTTTTGTTTATTTAGATATATATATGCATAAATATTATAAGTGGATAACCAGCATGTAGTTTGTAAATAATATTATATAGGACTTAAGCTAGCTCGGCCTCCCTAGGCGAGTGGTTGCGGTCATTGATTTCAAATATCTTGCCTCTCAATGCTGTAGGGTCGAATCCCACGCGGGGGTGTTGAATTCATACATGTCAGCTAGTTATCCAGCTCTGGTACCCCCCCCCCGCAGGCCTGGAATACTGCTCTAATACATAGTTCCAGTGTGACGTCATCATTCATACTGTGGCTGCCATTTTGATAGGCAAAGTTGAACAGATAATATATATTGTATAGTAGCGTAATTTTGTTTTCTTCATAAAATATTTATTTTTCATCCCATCACCATGGTTCATACATTGTTGGAAAGCTCTCAATGGACATATTTTTTGTACCATTTCACAAATGTCGTATCAATAACGAATAAATAATAATTTACCTTTATATTAATATTTAAACTATGAAAATAGACTTTCAAAAATAGGTGCAAGTTAAGTTCTTGGAATTTATAATCCATACATCATTGTCAAAAAATAAATTAATATTTAAAAAGTGCATTTCAATACCTTTAAAATGATACCACATTTTATATTAATAAACCAAAATTGATTAAGTTATTGCAATTAAAGAATTACTAGTAAATTTCTGAAATTGACATTTCTAAAACTTGCCAATCAAAATGGCGGTCAATATAAGATCTAATCATTGTTTTAGACCATTTTCACAGGCCGTGGGAACTATATATTAGTTTCATTAACAAACACTGCAACCATTATAAATTTACGCCAAAATTCACCAAATTAAGACATTAAGTAAATAGCTGCTTTCTTCAAAATTTACCCATTCAAACTTTAACCAATCTTCAAGACGTGAAGGTTCCATGGCGCAGCCATGCCTCAATGGATCAGTGACCATTTGTCCTTCACCTACAGTGCGTACGGGCGGTCAGACCTAAACGCAAAACACACATACAAGCTAGATCCTCAGAATAGGGAAATGTTTACGGTATACAAGTGAGAAGCTTAGTTTATACAAATTTATTTTAGCTTGATTACAAAACAAGTTCTTACAACTGAAATTAATCACTCTCGAGTCCTCATTACTGATGGAATCCATCGGCACGAGGTAGAGAGAAGAGGCAACGTGGAATTTAAATGCATTGCCTAAGGGCACAATGGTAACTGCTCCAGTGGGGCTCGAACTCTGCAGCATTGTGCTGCGGCTGATCTGGATCTATGTTGTTTGCGATTGTGATTTGATTTACTCAGCGTGCAAAGGGTTAAGTTGTATGATTGATGCATGAACTAGAGTAAACTGCAAATCACCTTACAGTACATATGCTATTGTTTCATCAATGAACACATAGTCTGCCTCGTGATCGAGTGGTTATGGTCGCTGGCTTGTCTACCACTGTAACCTATCATCACTGATGGTCACGGGTTCGAGCCCCGCTCAGACCGTGTCTCTTTATATGAAAAAGTTGACAGTTTCTTACTGAGGTTGGTGCACCAAGTACTGGATAACCGCTGGAACATGCCCAGGAAAGGTGTTGTTAGGTAAACTGCCCGTCTCTCATATGGGCAACCGGTAGCGACGACAAATAAGCAAAAAAATAAGTTCTTTCCATTGTGATCATTTGCATAGACAGACACCTGACATGATCAGCTTGCAGTGTATATACAAGCATGATTTAGTCCACAAACACCGACCCACAACTGCCACAGTGATGTTGATCAAGTCACCTGACATAATCAGCTTGCAGTGTATATACATGAAGTATGATTTAGTCCATAAACACCTACCCACAACTGCCGCAGTGATGTTGATCAAGACACCTGACACTCATTATGGGTTCTCAACCGACTCTTGATGTTCATTACCTCTCAGTACCACTCATTTTGCTAGATAGATCATGGACCAATCAGATTATGTGTGCCTATGGTCAGTCCCAAGGCTGACCTCAGTGGTCAATGATTGTTGACCTTGGTGGTCAGTGATGGTTGACGTTTGTGTTCAGTGATGGTTGACGTTTGTGTTCAGTGATGGTTGACATTTGTGTTCAGTGATAGTTGACCTTGGTGGTCAGTGATGGTTGACGTTTGTGTTCAGTGATAGTTGACCTTGGTGGTCAGTGATAGTTGACCTTGGTGGTCAGTGATGGTTGACGTTTGTGTTCATTGATGGTTGACTTTTGTGTTCAGTGATAGTTGACCTTGGTGTTCAGTGATGGTTGACCTTGGTGGTTTGGACGTTCGAGTGCATATTCGTTGCCATCCCTACTTTTAACACATTCAGGCCTAGATACACATATAGTTGCTTTTGTTGGCCTTTTAACACATTAGGCCTAGATACACATATAGTTGCTTTTGTTGGCCTTTTAACACATTCAGGCCTAGATACACCTATAGTTGCTTTTTACACTGCCTAGAACCAGATCAGCCGACACAGGAGGCACTGTCTGATCAGGCTCTATGCTGTTTACGATTTGGTTAGAATTGCTACGACACTAGGCTGAAATAGTACAGCGTTTCTCCATTGAAAGGGTTATTATTCAAACTTAGTCTACCGGCAATATCTATAGAATTAACTGAATGTGAGTTGCCAAATTATTGCGTTACTCTACGGACAATATCTATAGAATTAACTGAATGTTAGTTGTCAAACTGTTGCGTTACTCTACCGGAAATATCTATAGAATTAACTGAATGTGTGTTGCCAAACTGTTGCGTTACTCTACCGGCAATATCTATAGAATTAACTGAATGTGTGTTGCCAAACTATTGCGTTACTCTACCGGCAATATCGATAGAATTAACTGAATGTGTGTTGCCAAACTGTTGCATTAATCTGCCGGCAATATCTATAGAATTAACTGAATGTGTGTTGCCAAACTGTTGCGTTACTCTACCGGCAATATCTATAGAATTAACTGAATGCGAGTGTGCAGCTGTTTCAATCGATATTCAATGCAATTTGTTGTATTAGGTTCCAGGGTATGATGCTGATTACTGTAACTTTACAATCCTTGATTGATGTTCATTGTCACTTCTCATCTGTTCATAAGTACTACAAATTACCAGTTTCAGTGTGCACATTTTGAAGTAATTTGATATCTCGGATTTATAACAGAATTAACGCAAGCAGAATGGAATGTAAAAACAGTCTCTCCGATATTACTATGGAAACATTTAGTGGCAGCTGATTGCAATTAGACTAATGTTACGTGAATGCATGTAGCGTGATGTGCAAGATTTAAGTTTACGGTTGTTTTATTAATTGCTTGGTGTTGCGTATGTGTGTTTTGGTTTTTTTCATTTTGAAGCCAGGTTACCTGAATTATTTTCCTTGTCAATTTTATTTGTTTTTTTGTTATTTTTGTTTATACAAATTTATTTTAGCTCGATTGCGAAACAAGTTATTTCAACTTATATAAATCACTCTCGAGACCTCATTCCTGATGGAATCCATCGCCACGAGGGAGAGAGAAGAGGCAACGTGGAATTTAAATGCCTTGCCTAAGGGCACAATCGTAACAGCTCCAGTGGGGCTCGAACTCCGGACTTTTCGCACCTGAAGCGAACGTGCATCCACTGCGCTATCACGACTTGTCAATTTTCATTATGGGGTTGAGGAGCATCCCCTATCCAACTTGTAAAAAATATTTATGGGTTATTATGTGGCTAGTTTCCTCTCAGTATAGGTATTGACCTGAGGTAGCTTGATATCAGCATGAGACCGAAGGATACCTAGGCTGATATGAAACTAGCCACGTAATAACGTCTTTATTACTTTGATATGAATTTGAACATTTAATAATCAAAATCAAGCTCTCCATTATCCATTTATCTGGAATAAATCACAATTACTGAATTAGAAACACAAATATTACCATAAAGCTACAAACATTTGTTATACGCTACAGGAAGTAAACAAACTAGCATGCGTTATTTTCTCAGGAACTAGTTATGATACGACTTTTTCTGGTTTGATACAGGCTCGTGAATTTAGCATTTTACCATGTGTGAAGAATATTCAACAAAACGGCACTAGAGATATTGTGTTTATTCTGTAATTCGAATTAGTCTTTGCATATTTAATGCATCTGTTAGTTTATACAAATTTATTTTAGCTTATTTAAGTTCTTTCAACTTATATTAATCACTCTCGAGACCTCATTCCTGATGTAATCCATCGCCACTAGGGAGAGAGAAGAAGCAACGTGGAATTTAAATGCCTTGCCTAAGGGCACAAGCGTAACGGCTCCAGCGGGCTTGAACTCTGGACCTTTCGCACCTGAAACGAAAGCGCATCCACTGCGCTATCATGACTTCCATGCATCTGTTAATTTTAGACATTATTTATTTGCAGGTTCCAACTCGGATTTGCACAAGCTTGAGCTACCAGGCACAAACGTTCATGCTTATGAAAAGTAAGGCTCTTTGTGTATTCATGTTTCACTTTTGTTTTTGAAATATCTGTTTGTTATTCAATTACGGCACAATACTAGCTCGATATATCAGTAATACTGTGCTTGTATGTTGTTTCGTGGGCTTGCATCTTTTTGACTTGCTTGTATGAAATCTGTATGGCCACGCAGCCACGTGGAGAATGATGATACAGACTTTATACACAAGCAAAGGGAAATGCTCTAAAGCCACAAACCAACATACTACCATTAATGTTCTTTTTATTATATACCTACCATGAACAAAATTTTAATATGTTCAAGATTCCATTTTAAAAATCATTTAGTCCACAGAAACTACACAAATTTATCCTCATGAAGGGCAGTCAAATACTTAAAGTATGTCACCATACATGTTTGGCATCGGGTGTTTACATACGTCGCATTATCGTGGCAGATAATATGCATCGGGTGTTTACATACGTCGCATTATCGTGGCAGATAATGTGCCAATGTGTGTTTACATACGTCGCATTATCGTGGCAGATAATGTGCCAATGTGTGTTTACATACGTCGCATTATCGTGGCAGATAATGTGCCAATGTGTGTTTACATACGTCGCATTATCATGGCAGATAATGTGCCAATGTGTGTTTACATACGTCGCATTATCGTGGCAGATAATGTGCCAATGTGTGTTTACATACGTCGCATTATCGTGGCAGATAATGTGCCAATGTGTGTTTACATACGTCGCATTATCGTGGCAGATAATGTGCCAATGTGTGTTTACATACGTCGCATTATCGTGGCAGATAATGTGCCAATGTGTGTTTACATACGTCGCATTATCGTGGCAGATAATGTGCCAATGTGTTTACATACGTCGCATTATCGTGGCAGATAATGTGCCAATGTGTGTTTACATACGTCGCATTATCATGGCAGATAATGTGCCAATGTGTGTTTACATACGTCGCATTATCGTGGCAGATAATGTGCCAATGTGTGTTTACATACGTCGCATTATCGTGGCAGATAATGTGCCAATGTGTGTTTACATACGTCGCATTATCGTGGCAGATAATGTGCCAATGTGTGTTTACATACGTCGCATTATCGTGGCAGATAATGTGCCAATGTGTGTTTACATACGTCGCATTATCGTGGCAGATAATGTGCCAATGTGTGTTTACATACGTCGCATTATCGTGGCAGATAATGTGCCAATGTGTGTTTACATACGTCGCATTATCGTGGCAGATAATGTGCCAATGTGTGTTTACATACGTCGCATTATCGTGGCAGATAATATGCAACGGGTGTTTACATACGTACAGTTTGTTGGACATTGTCCATGATATTTGTATAAGATTTACTGCATATATCTAAGTATTTATGCATATATAATAAAGAAGAAGACTTTGCCCTAGTAATGTGGTATTTCCGAGACTGTATTATGCACAACAAAATCCTCCAGTTAGGGCTAGTTTTAGAGTTATGGTTTGGGCTAGGGTTAGTTTTAGAGTTATGGTTTGTGTTAGGGTTAGTTTTAGAGTTATAGTTTGGGTTAGGGCTAGTTTTAGAGTTATAGTTTGTGTTAGGGTTAGTTTTAGAGTTATGGTTTGGGTTAGGGCTGGTTTAGAGTTATGGTTGGGTATGTCTAGTTTTAGAATTATGGTTTGGGTTAGGGCTAGTTTTACAGTTATGGTTTGGATTAGTTTTAGAGTTATAGTTTGTGTTAGGGCTAGTTTTAGAGTTATGGTTTGGGTTAGAGCTGGTTTAGAGTTATGGTTTGGGTTATGGCTGGTTTAGAGTTATTGTTTGTGTTAGGGTTAGTTTTAGAGTTATGGTTTGGGTTAGGGTTAGTTTTAGAGTTATGGTTTGGGTTAGGGTTAGTTTTAGAGTTATGGTTTGGGTTAGGGTTAGTTTTAGAGTTATGGTTTGGGTTAGGGTTAGTTTTAGAGTTGGTCCGCCTCCGTGGTCGAGTGGTTAAGGTCACTGACTTGTATACCACTGTAACCTATCATCACTGATGGTCACGGGTTCGAGCCCCGCTCAGGCCGTGTCTCATTTATATGAAAAAGTTGGCAGTTTCTTACGGAGGTTGGTGTACCCAAGTACTGGTTAACCGCTGGAGCCTGCCCAGGAAAGGTGTTGTTAGGTAAACTGCCCACCGGCGATATAGCCCGAAATGGTGCTGATGCAGGCGTAAAACCCGAAATATAACATAACATAGTTTTAGAGTTATGGTTTGGGTTAGGGCTGGTTTAGAGTTATGGTTGGGTATGTCTAGTTTTAGAGTTATGGTTTGGGTTAGGGTTAGTTTTAGAGTTATGGTTTGGGTTATGGCTAGTTTTAGAGTTATGGTTTAGGTTAGGGTTTGTTTTAGAGTTATGGTTTAGGTTAGGGCTAGTTTTAGAGTTATGGTTTAGGTTAGGGCTAGTTTTAGAGTTATGGTTTAGGTTAGGGCTAGTTTTAGAGTTATGGTTTGGGTTATGGCTAGTTTTAGAGTTATGGTTTAGGTTAGGGTTTGTTTTAGAGTTATGGTTTAGGTTAGGGCTAGTTTTAGAGTTATGGTTTAGGTTAGGGCTAGTTTTAGAGTTATGGTTTGGGTTAGGGCTATTTTTTATAGAGTTATTGTTTAGGTTAGGGCTAGTTTTAGAGTTATGGTTTAGGTTAGGGTTAGTTTTATAGAGTTATGGTTTAGGTTAGGGCTAGTTTTATAGAGTTATGGTTTAGGTTAGGGCTAGTTTTAGAGTTATGGTTTAGGTTAGGGCTAGTTTTATAGAGTTATGGTTTAGGTTAGGGCTAGTTTTAGAGTTATGGTTTAGGTTAGGGCTAGTTTTAGAGTTATGGTTGTGTCATGCCTGGGTTTTTATATGGTGTGGTGATTACATCCTACAATGTAGGGTTAATGTTTTCCTGAGAAGAAAAATTAAAGCATAATAGAGTTTCTTAAACGCAAACAAGAGTTTTGTAAAAAATAAATTTGCATAATTATTATGTATTACCCAGCATAGGTAATTGCAGACTCATTTTTACAAAAGTCTTGTTTGCGTTTAAGAAGCCAGTTTACTGAATAACTGTTTACAAAGATATTGTCGAATGATTTCTGAATCAGTGTTTACAAAGATAATAATGAGTGTTTACTAGATCACTGTTTATAGAGTAAAACATTTCACTGGTGTTAAGTAATGTCACATGTGAGTAATGCATTTCACGTGTGTGTACTGTCTATCACATGTGTGTACTTTATATGTCAAGTGTGTGCACTATGTTACATATGTGTATTAATATGTCACATTTGTGTAATCCATTTGACATATGTGTACTGTATGTTACATGTGTACTGTATGTTACATGTGTACTGTATGTTACATGTGTACTGTATGTTACATGTGTACTGTATGTTACATGTGTACTGTATGTTACATGTGTACTGTATGTTACATGTGTACTGTATGTTACATGTGTACTGTGTGTTACATGTGTACTGTGTGTTACATGTGTACTGTATGTTACATGTGTACTGTATGTTACATGTGTACTGTGTGTTACATGTGTACTGTGTGTTACATGTGTACTGTATGTTACATGTGTACTGTATGTTACATACCTGTATAATATTTCACATATTTGTTGTTGACAGAACTTACACTAACGAAGGACAGACAAGATTTTAGGGTATTTTCTCGTTAAAGCTGGAAGTGTTTTATCTGGGGTCATTATTCCAATAAACAAATTGTACATACATTTCATTATCACAGTTGGGTCCTGGCAATCATCGTGTGAATATATTAGACAAGGTGAATCACGTGCGTTATCAGCATGTGCTTCCCGATACCGCACACATGGTGAAATTGGAAAATCTAATACATTACCGAGAATATTTACATGTTCTTATAGAAGACTATGTTTATAATATAGTCTTGTGTATATGTGATATTGAAGTGTATTTATATATAGTCTGTGTATGTGATATTGAAGTGTGTTTATATTATAGTCGGTGTATGAGATATTGAAGTGTGTTTATATATAGTGTGTGTATGTGATATTGAAGTGTGTTTATATTATAGTCGGTGTATGAGATATTGAAGTGTGTTTATATATAGTATGTGATATTGAAGTGTGTTTATATTATAGTCTGTGTATGTGATATTGAAGTGTGTTTATATATAGTGTGTGTATGTGATATTGAAGTGTGTTTATATTATAGTCTGTGTATGTGATATTGAAGTGTGTTTATATATAGTGTGTGTATGTGATATTGAAGTGTGTTTATGTATAGTCGGTGTATGAGATATTGAAGTGTGTTTATATTATAGTCTGTGTATGTGATATTGAAGTGTGTTTATATATAGTCGGTGTATGTGATATTGAAGTGTGTTTATGTATAGTCGGTGTATGTGATATTGAAGTGTGTTTATATATATGCTGTGTATGCGATATTGAAATGTGTCTATATTTATACTGTGTATGCGATATTGAAATGTGTCTATATTTATACTGTGTATGCGATATTGAAATGTGTCTATATTTATACTGTGTATGCGATATTGAAATGTGTCTATATTTATACTGTGTATGCGATATTGAAATGTGTTTATATTTATACTGTGTATGTTATATCGAAGAATTGAGTTTGTCGCTAAAGGGTTTTAATAGATTGCGATTCAAAATTTGGTGCATTACTAGACGAGTTAAACACGAACGAAACTAGTCTTGCGTTAGACACATCGTCAACCACTACCCCACCCACTATATTGTACTTCTGGTTATTACAGTATGATATATTTTAAGATGTTTACTTATAAATATTATGGATTTCCAAAATTTGGAACAGACTCGTTCATCAATTCATTATCATCGCTATGTTAGATTCAATCTGATTTTCATTGTCTCCATTGCTTATTTTAATTTACTCATGCAATTTCCCCAAAATCATTTTTTATTTTTAATTGTTTCTATTATTTTGTTACTGAAGCATTGTAAGTGAAATAACTTATGGAACAGATGTCACTCCCCGTTAGGCACAGGTAAGGTCAGAAGTGAAATACCTTTCCTCATTTACACCCTATGGAACCTGATACAACAAACTGTCCTTGCAGATGTGAATTGCGGCAGTTGATATAGCAAAACAAAATATTTGAAATAAATGAAGTAAATTTCCAGTCAATTAATTTGTGTTTTGTTTTATCAACTTTAAAGCGACACTATATCGGATTAAAGGATGATTTTTTGGTATTAAAGCGACACTATAGGAAAGTAGTAGTTTTCAATGTCAGTTACATATATTGCAAACAAAACATATCTACAAGGTATACTGACTGAAAATAAATATTCAAATTACAACGAAATAATGTGTAGTAGCATAATGTTATTTGTACGTAAAATTTCAAATTTTATAATATTTTTTATTCCAAACGATGTAGTGTCGCTTTACACAGTAAATACCATTATTCTGTGGTATAATGTTGAATAGTGCGATTCACTAATCTCAGAGCAGAAGGCAAACCAAAATAGTTGTATTACAATTAGCCAGTAAATTAAATAAATTAAACTTTCACGAAATACTGTCAAACTTGCAAATCAAGTCACAAATAGGTCTCCTAGAATTTGACAATGTTGGCCCATGGTTTCGTGGGGATTCAAATTTGGATGATCCATGATTTGATCTTGGAAATCGGAGAATCTGATGGTGTCGGCCCATGGTTTCTCCGAAGTTAAAGATGGGTCGACCCATTGATTCTTGCAAACACAAGACTGGTCGGCCCATGGTTTCTCCGAAGTTAAAGATGGGTCGACCCACGGATTCTTGCAAGCACAAGAGTGGTCGGCCCACAGGCACAAGACACAACTTATTTACAAATAACAATTTTACATTACTTACTATATAGGGCAAACAAAAATAATTTGTGTCTTGTGCCTGTGGGTCGTCCTTTGGTTTCTTTGTTGTATCAAGAATATGACTCGCTTTACATATGAACGCTTCGTGATTCTCATATAACTTTCTGCTGTATGAAATTGACTCCTGGTGTAAAACACTTCTGGCAAATTGTTACAAACCAGTCTCCCACCCACTGTTTGTCTGTATTGTATTTCGTCAAGTGTTGGTATATTTGCATCATTATTTATTGCGTGTTTTTGATATAGATCTGCATGTATTCTTCGATGATTTAAAGGAACAAGTGTTTGAATATTGAACAAAACCACATGGAATGCTTCATATTATTTTCGTCTTGTTTTGTGTTTTCGAAAAATGTGTTTATGAAGCATGTTTCAATATTGTGGTTTTATTAATAATTTGGAGCTCGATATTTTTTTCGAGTTATGACATGTCGACATCCATCGGTCCGACATCTACCCAGGCGTAAATCGTCCGACATCTTTCGATCACAAAAGATTGGCCTTCTTCATGTGTTGTCATATATAGCTATGGAAGTCGTGGTAGCGCGTTCGCTTCAGGTGTTAAATACCCGAAGTTCTCTCCCAGCTGTAGCTGTTACGATTGTGCCATTAAGCAAGACACTTAAACTACACATTGCCTCTTCTCTCTCCCTCGTGGCGATGGATTCCATCAAGAATGAGGTCTCGAGAGCGATTAATCTAACATTGTAAATACTTGTTTCGCAATCGAGCTAAGAATAAATAAATTTGCGTAAACTAAAATATTTAGCTGATAGTCGCACATCACACTCCATAACGTCTCACATTGGCGTAGTATCCATTTTGATATTGAGCTCTTTCCATTTTGTTATTGAGCTCTTTCCATTTTGATATTGAGCTCTTTCCATTTTGACATTGAGCTCTTTCCATTTTGACATTGAGCTCTTTTCATTTTGACATTGAGCTCTTTTCATGTTGACATTGAGCTCTTTCCATTTTAACATTGGCCTCTTTTCATTTTGACATTGAGCTCTTTTCATTTTGACATTGAGCTCTTTTCATTTTGACATTGAGCTCTTTTCAGTTCAAACATTTGTCAGTGAAGTGTTGGCGCACGTTGCATGTACTATTGTAGGTTGTTAGTTTTTATATTTTTATAATTTTGATTATATTCGAGTGTAGTGAATTAGAGTGTAATGAATTTTCAGTAATAGATACATAATTGTTTCATAACATACTCTTGAATTCCTTATTGTAACAAGCAATAAACAATTCAATTCATTATTACCAACTGAACGAAAGCCGGAGCAAATACAGAACTTTCTCAAATATTTGCAGTATTTCATTTACTAACTGTTTGTTTATTATAGTGTTACAGAGTCATGAAAATGCCCTGGTTTAATATTATGTAATATAGTTATATACCAATATGTAATTGATATTATGTTATGTACTATTATGTAATTGACATCATGTAATATACTGTGATGTACTATTAGGTAATATGCTGATCATGAAATGTGTTTTGCATTGAATAAAGGACATCTTACAAAATATGATATTCTCGGATGAAAGTTACATGTATACTGTCTTAAGTAACTTGTGTATACACTTTATTGAATGTCGTAAAAGAATGAGTCTGTATAACTTTTGTTTGGTGTATACTTTCACTTCTGATAATGAATGATGTTGTATGGTGAAGTCATGATGCTCAAATAGAAATGTAGAAATACTTTATACATTTCAAACTTTGGGAATGTTATGGTTTCATATACATGTAGTATAGGCATATTTATGGTTTCATATACATGTAGTATAGGCATATTTATGGTTTCATATACATGTAGTATAGGCATATTTATGGTTTCATATACATGTAGTATAGGCATATTTATGGTTTCATATACATGTAGTATAGGCATATACATGTAGTATAGGCATATTTATGGTTTCATATACATGTAGTATAGGCATATTTATGGTTTCATATACATGTAGTATAGGCATATTTATGGTTTCATATACATGTAGTATAGGCATATTTATGGTTACATATACATGTAGTATAGGCATATTTATGGTTTCATATACATGTAGTATAGGCATATTTATGGTTTCATATACATGTAGTATAGGCATATTTATGGTTTCATATACATGTAGTATAGGCATATACATGTAGTATAGGCATATACATGTAGTATAGGCATATTTATGGTTTCATATACATGTAGTATAGGCATATTTAGCATCAACATGTGTGACATGTCCTGTAGAATAGTATTTTGATATTTGTTTGTAAATATTTTGTACTTTGTTCCAATAATTAATCAATTTTTATTATGTTTGCATTCCTACATTTTACTAATGTAATCTGAAATATTTTTAGATAAATGTCAAAACAACTCTTGGTTGACACTTAATCTGAGACAAGCTGTCAAGGTTTTAGCTACTTTCCTGCTCCCTTTGAAGTAATTGACTTCTTCTTTGTAATTTTGTTTATAGTCGCCACCGCATAAATGCATTTGGGCGACTGTATTTTCTAAGATGGTTATGTCCTAAGGTGATTCTTCTTGTCTAAGGTGATTCTTCTTGTCCTAAGGTGATTCTTCTGTGGTGGTTATTCGATGATGATTATACGTATTCTGTGATGATTATTCCTATGCTTCTATGATGATTATTCCTGTTCTTCTACGTTGATTAGTTCGGTATTCTCTGAAGGTTCTGTATTCTGTGTGGCTTATGAAGACGTCATCAGGTGGTTACTTCTTTCTGTGCCGGCCAGGTTGACAAGGCCTGGTCTGTACGTGGTCCTTTGTAGGGCCACACTACTCACTGTTGGTCACCCCGCAGCAGCATTAATACGGATCTGACAGTTAGACATCTGGTCGTCGATTGTCGCAAGCAAGTCCAGATACAGTATAGATCGGGGGAGCGTGGATCCACGACCGTTGCCGCTCCCTCAGGTCCGCCATCTCTTCTAAACGAAAGATCGAAAATCCAGTGTTCAGCTAGAACACCACCTGGAAGAGATGGCAGATCTGTCCTGATGTGCCATAGCCGTGGATCCACATACTTGGAGAGATTCCCCCTTCACAAGATCGACAACCAGAAGATCCCAGAATCCTACGCTGCTGCTGCGGAATGTGCACCGGTCACGACGTGCACGTCGTGAGGAGATCGACCGGTAGTAATTGACTTTGATAATTAAAAGTATATATTGTAGGCACTAATGCAATTTAATCCAGAAGCCTGGGTGATTGAGCAAAGGTAGTGGGTGTGTTTAGGTGATAACATGGAAGACTGAGCTGATAACTTATCACAAACAAATTTCCTTTATCTTTGTCTAATTGTCCAGTTGTGATTGGAACATATTGTTTAATCACATGTCAAGCCATATGTGCTAAAAGCTTACCAGGACCTACTTGCATAAAAACCAAGACGATAGTTAAAGCAAGTCACAACATCAGTGACTGTACAAAATAAAGTAACGGATATTTCTTAACTATCGTCTTGCGTTTATATAGGTAAGTTCACTTTCATTTTATCTTCATTTTTCTAGAACTTGTTTTTCAAATAATTTTACAAAGTAATTAAAGCTTAGCTGTCCGTTATTCTCGGCATTTTTGTACATAGATTTAAATTTGATTTTGGTTTTGATTTCATGCATTATTGTTTAACTTTTAAAACATTGACATTCTCGAACATTATTATTTTTAAATTCAAAACCAGTTGTCACGTGCGTAAGTCTAAAAGGCAATTATTAAAATGAACAATGCTCATGGAACGGAATTTTCCCTAGGTACATTTCACATGCAAACGAGTGCTCAAATTAAATAGCTGTTCCCCAAAAATATAGTATTTTATTTGTCATTTACTGATAGGCTAATATCCCCATAAATGATTGATAGCGTTAATAGTCTTTTAAGTGTTTCAAGAATTATTGATATTAACTGATTGATATATTGATAATGAATATTTGCTTTGTTTGAACTTGTATAGTATGTAGTTATTAAAATGATGATTATTCTGCAACTCTGTCGATTGTGTATCTTTCGACACATTGCTCACTTGTATATATACATTAACTATGCATTGAAATTGTATTACATTAATATTGATACACATTGTGCATATGTTATTGTAAACAACATCAGTGACTGTACAAAATAAAGTAACGGATATTTCTTAACTATCGTCGTGCATTTATATAGATACGGGTAAAGAAATACACCACAGCTTACGACGACATACACCACACAACGATTACGACGTGACACACATACACGCTACGCCCTACGGTGTAACAATAGTGTCACCCCTATTTAAAGGGCCAGCCATTTCTGACTTATGAGACACCTCTTTTTATGAAGATCAGTACTTCCCGAATCCTATGCTTGTATGCCAGGCGCCAGGCTGGTAGGCAAACGGTAACCATTATTTAACTAGCTGGCGGCTCACCAACAGGCCATATCAGAACGAACCCCTAACGAGATTCGAACCTTCGACATCCCGCTCCTATGCATGTTCATACAATTTAGGGTAGCTATTAACCCTTTCAACACCACAGACCTCTAAATAGGCTTACAAAAAGTGTAGATCCAGATGAGCCGGCTCGTGACGAGTGACGATCTGCACTGTTTGCCAGTGATATGACTATTTTTAGACATAATTACCCATTTTGATAAATGAACTTGTCCAAATGTGATTTTCTGATTCATTTATTGGTTTATGAATATCATGGACCAGTCCATGTGAGTTACTTGGTGTTGAATGGGTTAACAATGAAATGAAAGCTATATTACTTATATATTAGTTTAGCACATGTTTAGCGTAGATAATTCAGTTCTCAACCAGGAATTTAAACATATGTTCTATTATTCCAAGACAAGCAGTACAAACAATTATGTGATTAGTAATTTATTTAAATTTTAACCCTTTCCTTCATAGAGATTTAGGTTAATATGCTATTATATCTCCATACAAACGACAGCCATTTAGCTATCATGCAGTGGATAAGTAGTCGCCATATCTATCCCACCTCCATAGATATTACTGGGACTACATAGAGATTTAGGTTAATATACTATTATATCTCCATACAAACGACAGCCATTTAGCTATCATGCAGTGGATAAGTAGTGGCCATATCTATCCCACCTCTATAGATATTACTGGGACTACATGAGATTTAGGTTAATATACTATTATATCTCCATACAAACGACAGCCATTTAGCTATCATGCAGTGGATAAGTAGTCGCCATATCTATCCCACCTCCATAGATATTACTGGGACTACATAGAGATTTAGGTTAATATACTATTATATCTCCATACAAACGACAGCCATTTAGCTATCATGCAGTGGATAAGTAGTCACCATATCTATTCCACCTCCATAGATATTACTGGGACTACATAGAGATTTAGGTTAATATACTATTATAATATATCTCCATACAAACGACAGCCATTTAGCTATCATGCAGTGGATAAGTAGTTGCCATATCTATTCCACCTCCATAGATATTACTGGGACTACATGAGATTCTGACCTGCATTATGACCATTGGTTTGACTACTACATTGTCAATGTATGTCGTATTGGTAATGGGGTCAAGAGGTGCAGCTTCTATGAGGGAAAGGGTTAATGAGCATTGGTTTGGCTACTACATTGTCAATGTATGTGGTATTGGTAATGGCGTCAAGAGGTGCTTCTATGAGGGAAAGGGTTAAGAGAAAAAAATGTGGGTTAAAAAAGGAGGGATAAGAATATTGATGGAAATAATAGGAATTCATTGATAATTACATGTACAGTCATGGTGATATTATATATTTTCAGTACCAACCCGATATATTTGGAAAAAGTGCTATTAGAAGAAGCTGGTGAACGAGAGTAAGTTGTCTCCCTTGTCATTATTATCTCTGCCGTATATATTCAGTTACACCCACAAGACAAGGGTGATTCTTACCTGTATATGCTCACCCATAAGTCAACATTGACCATGTGACTTGAGTGGTGATTATGACTGTACAAGTGGTCCTCGCCCATAAATCAAGAGGTGATTCTTACGAGCATACACTGTATGTTCACCCATATGTTGGCCTCAATTATGATTCGATAATTCGATAAGCTTACATGTTGAAGAGAAAAGTTTATGGTATTGAAGGGAGAATGTTATGCTATGGAAGGGAGAAGTTTATGGTATGGAAGGGAGATTGTTATGCTATGGAAGGGAGAATGTTATGCTATGGAAAAAATATGGAAGGGAGAATGTTATGTATGGAAGGGAGAATGTTATGCTATGGAAGGGAGAATGTTATGCTATGGAAGGGAGAATGTTATGGTATGGAAGGGAGAATGTTATGCTATGGAAGGGAGAATGTTATGCTATGGAAGGGAGAATGTTATGCTATGGAAGGGAGAATGTTATGCTATGGAAGGGAGAATGTTATGGTATGGAAGGGAGAATGTTATGCTATGGAAGGGAGAATGTTATGGTATGGAAGGGAGAAGTTTATGCTATGGAAGGGAGAATGTTATGCTATGGAAGGGAGAAGTTTATGCTATGGAAGGGAGAAGTTTATGCTATGGCAGGGAGAAGTTTATGCTATGGAAGGGAGAATGTTATGCTATGGAAGGGAGAATGTTATGCTATGGAAGGTAGAATGTTATGGTATGGAAGGGAGAAGTTTATGCTATGGAAGGGAGAATGTTATGCTATGTAAGGGAGAATGTTATGCTATGGAAGGGAGAATGTTATGGTATGGAAGGGAGAATGTTATGCTATGGAAGGGAGAATGTTATCGTATGGAAGGGAGAATGTTATGGTATGGAAGGGAGAATGTTATGGTATGGAAGGGAGAAGTTTATGCTATGGAAGGGAGAATGTTATGCTATGGAAGGGAGAATGTTATGGTATGGAAGGGAGAATGTTATGGTATGGAAGGGAGAATGTTATGCTATGGAAGGGAGAATGTTATGCTATGGAAGGGAGAATGTTATGGTATGGAAGGGAGAAGTTTATGCTATGGAAGGGAGAATGTTATGGTATGGAAGGGAGAATGTTATGCTATGGAAGGGAGAATGTTATGGTATGGAAGGGAGAAGTTTATGCTATGGAAGGGAGAATGTTATGGTATGGAAGGGAGAATGTTATGGTATGGAAGGGAGAATGTTGTGCTATGGAAGGGAGAATGTTATGGTATGGAAGGGAGAATGTTATGCTATGGAAAGGAGAATCTTATGCTATGGAAGGGAGAATGTTATGCTATGGAAGGGAGAATGTTATGGTATGGAAGGGAGAATGTTATGGAAGGGAGAATGTTGTCTATGGAAGGGAGAATGTTATGGTATGGAAGGGAGAATGTTATGTTATGGAAGGGAGAATGTTATGGTATGGAAGGGAGAATGTTATGGTATGGAATGGAGAATGTTATGTTATGGAAGGGAGAATGTTATGCTATGGAAGGGAGAATGTTATGGTATGGAAGGGAGAATGTTATGTTATGGAAGGGAGAATGTTATGGTATGGAAGGGAGAATGTTATGGTATGGAAGGGAGAATGTTATGGAAGGGAGAATGTTATGGTATGGAAGGGAGAATGTTATGGTATGGAAGGGAGAATGTTATGTTATGGAAGGGAGAATGTTATGGTATGGAAGGGAGAATGTTATGCTATGGAAGGGAGAATGTTATGGTATGGAAGGGAGAATGTTATGGTATGGAAGGGACAATGTTATGGTATGGAAGGGAGAAGTTTATGCTATGGAAGGGAGAAGTTATGCTATGGAAGGGAGAATGTTATGTTATGGAAGGGAGAAGTTTATGCTATGGAAGGGAGAATGTTATGTTATGGAAGGGAGAATGTTATGGTATGGAAGGGAGAATGTTATGCTATGGAAGGGAGAATGTTATGCTATGGAAGGGAGAATGTTATGCTATGGAAGGGAGAAGTTATGCTATGGAAGGAGAATGTTATGCTATGGAAGGGAGAATGTTATGTTATGGAAGGGAGAATGTTATGGTATGGAAGGGAGAATGTTATGCTATGGAAGGGAGAATGTTATGCTATGGAAGGGAGAAGTTTATGCTATGGAAGGGAGAATGTTATGGTATGGAAGGGAGAATGTTATGCTATGGAAGGGAGAATGTTATGCTATGGAAGGGAGAATGTTATGGTATGGAAGGGAGAATGTTATGGTATGGAAGGGAGAATGTTATGGTATGGAAGGGAGAATGTTATGGTATGGAAGGGAGAATGTTATGCTATGGAAGGGAGAATGTTATGGTATGGAAGGCAGAATGTTATGCTATGGAAGGGAGAATGTTATGCTATGGAAGGGAGAATGTTATGCTATGGAAGGGAGAATGTTATGCTATGGAAGGGAGAATGTTATGCTATGGAAGTGAGAAGTTTATGATATGGAAGGGAGAATGTTATGCTATGGAAGGGAGAAGTTTATGCTATGGAAGGGAGAAGTTTATGCTATGGAAGGGAGAATGTTATGCTATGGAAGGGAGAAGTTTATGCTATGGAAGGGAGAAGTTTATGCTATGGAAGGGAGAATGTTATGCTATGGAAGGGAGAATGTTATGGTATGGAAGGAGAATGTTATGGTATGGAAGGGAGAATGTTATGCTATGGAAGGGAGAATGTTATGGTATGGAAGGGAGAATGTTATGCTATGGAAGGGAGAATGTTATGCTATGGAAGGGAGAAGTTTATGCTATGGAAGGGAGAATGTTATGCTATGGAAGGGAGAAGTTTATGCTATGGAAGGGAGAAGTTTATGCTATGGAAGGGAGAATGTTATGCTATGGAAGGGAGAATGTTATGGTATGGAAGGGAGAATGTTATGCTATGGAAGGGAGAATGTTATGGTATGGAAGGGAGAAGTTTATGGTATGGAAGGGAGAATGTTATGCTATGGAAGGGAGAATGTTATGGTATGGAAGGGAGAATGTTATGCTATGGAAGGGAGAATGTTATGGTATGGAAGGGAGAATGTTATGCTATGGAAGGGAGAATGTTATGGTATGGAAGGGAGAAGTTTATGGTATGGAAGGGAGAATGTTATGCTATGGAAGGGAGAATGGTATGGAAGGGAGAATGTTATGCTATGGAAGGGAGAATGTTATGGTATGGAAGGGAGAAGTTTATGGTATGGAAGGGAGAATGTTATGCTATGGAAGGGAGAATGTTATGGTATGGAAGGGAGAATGTTATGCTATGGAAGGGAGAATGTTATGGTATGGAAGGGAGAATGTTATGGTATGGAAGCGAGAATGTTATGCTATGGAAGCGAGAATGTTATGCTATGGAAGGGAGAATGTTATGTTATGGAAGGGAGAATGTTATGCTATGGAAGGGAGAATGTTATGCTATGGAAGGGAGAATGTTATGGTATGGAAGGGAGAATGTTATGGTATGGAAGGGAGAATGTTATGGTATGGAAGGGAGAATGTTATGCTATGGAAGGGAGAATGTTATGCTATGGAAGGGAGAATGTTATGTTATGGAAGGGAGAATGTTATGGTATGGAAGGGAGAATGTTATGCTATGGAAGGGAGAAGTTTATGCTATGGAAGGGAGAAGTTTATGCTATGGAAGGGAGAATGTTATGCTATGGAAGGGAGAATGTTATGGTATGGAAGGGAGAATGTTATGCTATGGAAGGGAGAATGTTATGCTATGGAAGGGAGAAGTTTATGCTATGGAAGGGAGAATGTTATGCTATGGAAGGGAGAATGTTATGGTATGGAAGGGAGAATGTTATGGTATGGAAGGGAGAAGTTTATGCTATGGAAGGGAGAATATATGGTATGGAAGGGAGAATGTTATGGTATGGAAGGGAGAATGTTATGCTATGGAAGGGAGAAGTTTATGGTATGGAAGGGAGAATGTTATGCTATGGAAGGGAGAATGTTATGCTATGGAAGGGAGAATGTTATGCTATGGAAGGGAGAATGTTATGCTATGGAAGGGAGAATGTTATGGTATGGAAGGGAGAATGTTATGCTATGGAAGGGAGAATGTTATGCTATGGAAGGGAGAATGTTATGCTATGGAAGGGAGAATGTTATGCTATGGAAGGGAGAATGTTATGGTATGGAAGGGAGAAGTTTATGATATGGAAGGGAGAATGTTATGCTATGGAAGGGAGAATGTTATGCTATGGAAGGGAGAATGTTATGCTATGGAAGGGAGAAGTTTATGGTATGGAAGGGAGAATGTTATGCTATGGAAGGGAGAATGTTATGGTATGGAAGGGAGAATGTTATGTTATGGAAGGGAGAATGTTATGCTATGGAAGGGAGAAGTTTATGCTATGGAAGGGAGAATGTTATGCTATGGAAGGGAGAATGTTATGGTATGGAAGGGAGAATGTTATGGTATGGAAGGGAGAATGTTATGGTATGGAAGGGAGAATGTTATGGTATGGAAGGGAGAATGTTATGGTATGGAAGGCAGAATGTTATGGTATGGAAGGGAGAAGTTTATGCTATGGAAGGGAGAAGTTTATGCTATGGAAGGGAGAAGTTTATGCTATGGAAGGGAGAATGTTATGCTATGGAAGGGAGAAGTTTATGCTATGGAAGGGAGAAGTTTATGCTATGGAAGGGAGAATGTTATGCTATGGAAGGGAGAATGTTATGCTATGGAAGGGAGAATGTTATGCTATGGAAGGGAGAAGTTTATAATAACAGGAAGGAAGAACAAAGAGAGGAAGTCGTTTTTGTCTAAATATCTGTTTATGAGGTCGAAAGGAAGACTAGCAATTTGTTTACCTTCTCTATGTAATGCAAACTGGCGTACAGCCACGGAGAAACTACTTGTAACACAATTGTGTTTCTCCATAGGTGTAATGCAAACTGGCGTACAGCCACGGAGAAACTACTTGTAACACAATTGTGTTTCTCCATAGGTGTAATGCAAACTGGCGTACAGCCACGGAGAAACTACTTGTAACACAATTGTGTTTCTCCATAGGTGTAATGCAAACTGGCGTACAGCCACGGAGAAACTACTTGTAACACAATTGTGTTTCTCCATAGGTGTAATGCAAACTGGCGTACAGCCACGAAGAAACTACTTGTAACACAATTGTGTTTCTCCATAGGTGTAATGCAAACTGGCGTACAGCCACGGAGAAACTACTTGTAACACAATTGTGTTTCTCCATAGGTGTAATGCAAACTGGCGTACAGCCACGGAGAAACTACTTGTAACACAATTGTGTTTCTCCATAGGTGTAATGCAAACTGGCGTACAGCCACGGAGAAACTACTTGTAACACAATTGTGTTTCTCCATAGGTGTAATGCAAACTGGCGTACAGCCACGGAGAAACTACTTGTAACACAATTGTGTTTCTCCATAGGTGTAATGCAAACTGGCGTACAGCCACGGAGAAACTACTTGTAACACAATTGTGTTTCTCCATAGGTGTAATGCAAACTGGCGTACAGCCACGGAGAAACTACTTGTAACACAATTGTGTTTCTCCATAGGTGTAATGCAAACTGGCGTACAGCCACGGAGAAACTACTTGTAACACAATTGTGTTTCTCCATAGGTGTAATGCAAACTGGCGTACAGCCACGGAGAAACTACTTGTAACACAATTGTGTTTCTCCATAGGTGTAATGCAAACTGGCGTATAGCCACGGAGAAACTACTTGTAACACAATTCTCGTCAGTTTGCAATTACAATTCGCTTCTCGCCAATGCTACTCGGGTTCGATCCTCGGACCAGGAAGTATGTGAGATGGTACAGTGGTAGCCAGATCGGACAGGTGGGTTTTCTCTGAGTACTCCGGTTTCCTCCCACACGAATGACCACATTTATGCTTTCATCCTCGCCAACGAGAGTGGCTTCGCAATCGTTGTAAAATAAATCAAGTTTAAACTTTTTACTTTGCAATTACATCTATAGTTGAAAATAAGCAAAGTTGCAAATTCTCACTTCAATTATAGAATGACTTGTGAGTTAATAGTTTCCATCGGGGTATGTACTACATTGGGTGTGTTTAACGTGTGTGGAAGCCAAAGGCTAATGCACATGACTGTGACTTCGAGTGCGCATGTTAACTGCATATCATTAGTGAGGAAATTCATATGAAAATGGATACAAACAGGAAATATATGTTCATAAAAGGAAATGCAATAGCGATGTAAATGTAATGTGATGAATAGCCTCGAGTAATGTTAATATAATACCCATTTGATTCTGGATACCGATCAAACAGTATTTGCAAAGAACATAGAGCCAGATCAGCTGCCATGGAACGTGCCATCTGATCAGGCTCTATGCTGTTTGCTATTCAGATGATCTTACTAAGATACAGGACTATGTAGCAAACAACATAGATCCTGATCAACATGCAGTGCTAGGCTATGGCTGATCTGGATCTATGTTGTTTGCAAAAGCCTTTAAATGTATCCAGAATGAAATGGATTATAGAAGTTTCTGATATTATATTGACTAATATGAGATTTCACGGACAAGTGGATGATAGATTACATAGATGGATTTCTTTATTTATAGAGGGTGACCTAATTAGTTCTGAACTAATCTTCCTTAGGGCCCTCTTAAAACATGGAAGGGCCGTAACTAATGTTGCTAGAACTTGTGGCCTAACCCGTTTACCTTTATTTAATGTGTCATGTTTTGTATGCACATGTAAAACGAATCGGGCAATAATATATGAATAAACTAAACATTGTCCCGTATTGTCAGTTTAAGTTAAATTATTCTAGAGTTCCAGGATGTACAGACTTATAACGTAAGATTCTATATACCAAAACCGTGCTTTATTTCGTCACAGATCACCTGTCAATGTATTTCGCATATTCACTTTCATTTTCACACTGCACAACCCAATTCAACACAATCATCTTTATTGTGAGTTGTTGATACAGAGAAACATGATTATTGATTTGAAATGAACATTTCTGTAGGCAAGTCACAGATTTTTTTTGTAAAATTTGTTTTCGTGTTTTGTTGTATCAATTGTTCACAGTAAGGCTAATATCGTTATGTTGTACCAGTTGGTTTTACCATCTTGATCGTAATTCACAATTTATTTTCTGTAAAAATTTTAGTGAAATAATTATTTTATCAGTTTTTCTTTTATGATTTCCAATGCATGATAGAGTTTTCTCAGTGAAAGAAAACACCATCTTACACTGATTTGAAACAGTGAATGGTGGCATTTTCTCTGCCACTGGTTACCCTTTCGTATTCCTTTTATATTTTAGCTACTTTTTGACAATCATGAACAGTTAATTATTAAGTAATATAACCGTCTCCGTGGCCCAGTGGTTAAGGCGTCCGCCTACTGAGCGGGAGGTCGATGGTTCGAATCTCGTCAGGGGTTCGTTCTGATATGGCCGGTTGGTGAGCCGCCAGCTAGTTAAATAATGGTTACCGATTGCCTACCAGCATGTTATTAATTTTGACAGCAAACAGAGACTAACTTGAAAATTATACAGGAACTATTTCTTATTACGGACGTTCACACTAATAGAAGTGGTTGTGCGGTATCGTAATGAGGCTCCAGACAGGGCAGCTAAAATGAATAAAATTTGAAAACAAATATTATATCAGCCAAAGTCATTGGAAATCATAAAAGAAAAAGAAGATTTGTGTTTATTAGTGTAATATAGGATTTTATTTCGTATCGTGATCAAAGAAATATGTATTTACACTGACGGCTGACACCACTCATGGAAATACATATGTTGGTGATCACTCGAAATAAAATCCTACATTTGTATGTTACACTAATAAACACAAATATCCTCCTATAAGTCAGACTTTATTTAGAGCCTTTGTGACCGGGTGGGATGCCATCATTAGAACTTGCCTTGAACCGATATCTTCAGTCCTTAGAACTTGCCTTGAACCGATATCTTCAGTCCTTAGAACTTGCCTTGAACCGATATCTTCAGTCCTTAGAACTTGCCTTGAACCGATATCTTCAGTCCTTAGAACTTGCCTTGAACCGATATCTTCAGTCCTTAGAACTTGCCTTGAACCGATATCTTCAGTCCTTAGAACTTGCCTTGAACCGATATCTTCAGTCCTTAGAACTTGACCTTGAACCGATATCTTCAGTCCTTAGAACTTGCCTTGAACCGATATCTTCAGTCCTTAGAACTTGCCTTGAACCGATATCTTCAGTCCTTAGAACGTGCCTTGAACCGATATCTTCAGTTCTTAGAACTTGCCTTGAACCGATATCTTCAGGGCTGTGATCAACTGATAAATGATGATATGTTAGGTCAGTCACTTTTAGCAGTTGAAGATTTGAGTACTAGCCATGGTTCTTATCCAGGAAACGTGGGTGGTGGACTGGTGGTCTCGCCATTGCAAAAAATGAAGAAAACGACGCACATATAATCATAAAATGAGTAGGCTGTCCGATTAGCGCAGTGGTTAGCGCTCTCGCTTCTCACCAATGCAACCCGCGTTCGATCCTCGGACCGGGAAGTATGTGAGATGGTACAGTGATCGCCAGATCGGACAGGTGCATTTTCTCCGGGTACTCCGGTTTCCTCCCAGACTTTCTGATTTATATAATTACATAAAAGTCAAAATTAGAATTTATTTTTATGGTCAAAATAATCACAACCGTAGGCATTGACAGATTGACTTACGGAGATATAACATAATTTTAAGATTTACGACTTATACTAGAGTTATCTCCCATTTCAGTGACGATGAAGATTCCCTGGACAACAATGATGTAGATACGACGCAACCATCACAGATGTGTGAACAACACATGTCTATGAACTTCTACACCGAGGACAACAATCTTAACAAAATACCACAGTCTAAGCTCGGCGACAGGGATGCTATCTTAAACGCTGCACTCCAGCATCACCAGCAACGTGTAATGCGACACAATGTCGCACAAAATGGTCGTGTTGAGAATAAAGAGGATAATTTTGCAGGCTTGCCTACGACAGAAATTTGAAAGAAATTCTGAAAATACGACTTAGATCAAAAAGCTAGCATGTGATATTTTGTTACCATGTTATTTGTGTTGACAATAAGTGTTATTTGGTCGCTTGCACACCACTGTAAGTGACGATTATGCCGTCTTACCATACATTCATTCTAAATAATGGTATGCACAACTCCAATAAATGTGGATATATATTTGATAAGTAACGCTCCACATACGACCACAGACGCTTGGGGTCTGGACAAATGTTTGCGGGTTCAAAACCACAAAACCATGAAACTTTTTTTTCTCTTTTTTGGGTTTTTTTAAGAACACTATGATACACAATAGGCTTGACACTATACAAATGTTTTTTTTACACCATTCCAAGGAAGTTTAAAAATGATACCCCGTCACTGTCAAGGCTATTATGAACCTGCAAACATATGAATGGTGTGTGGGAGGCTAATTATGTCATCTCTGTTCATCATTGAAGGTGCTATGTCTGTAATATTTTTGTCATAATCTTCTTAGAATTCCAACTTGGACTTCATTGAGGAAGCAGTTCTTGGCAAGTATGCCCATATTTCCACTATCCTACAACATGCACAAGATTCAGTTGTGTGTTTTAAACAATGTGTTCACTTTGATGACTCCAGGTAGCCAGGGCCCTGATGTATCCAGTCAAAACAGCTAGAGACAGATTTTAAAGGTGGAGAAAAGTTTAATAACGTCCAGGCCAGGTCAACCAAAGTAGCAACACGCGATTAACTTGTGTTGCTCCCTACCATGGAGATGGCTCTTGTTGGATTAGAGTTAACCCTTTCAACACTACAGACCTCTAAATAGGCTTACAAAAAGTGTAGATCCAGATGAGTCGGCTCGTGATAAGCCGTCTCATCAGGATCTGCACTTTTTGCCAGTAATATTACTATTTTTAGACAAAATTACCTATTTTGATAAATGAACTGGTCCAAGTGTAATGTTCTTATTAATTTATTGGTCTAAAAAATATCATGCACCAGTCCATGTCAGTTACTTGGTGTTGAATGGGTTAAAATGAGACATTCTTACATCTTGTTATTACTATTACTATTATATATGTTTTAAAACCTTGCCTTTCATTGTAGATCATCATAGTTAATCATGCGAGATCAAAATACACATGTGCACTATCATGGACCAATGTCCTACACAGTTCTACACATAGAAATATGTAATTTGTGATCAATGTGAGCCTGTACACATGTGCACTATCATGGACCAATGTCCTACACAGTTCTACGTAGAAATATGTAATTTGTGATCAATGTGAGCCTGTACACATGTGCACTATCATGGACCAATGTCCTACACAGTTCTACGTAGAAATATGTAATTTGTGATCAATGTGAGCCTGTACACATGTGCACTATCATGGACCAATGTCCTACACAGTTCTACGTAGAAATATGTAATTTGTGATCAATGTGAGCCTGTACACATGTGCACTATCATGGACCAATGTCCTACACAGTTCTACGTAGAAATATGTAATTTGTGATCAATGTGAGCCTGTACACATGTGCACTATCATGGACCAATGTCCTACACAGTTCTACGTAGAAATATGTAATTTGTGATCAATGTGAGCCTGTACACATGTGCACTATCATGGACCAATGTCCTACACAGTTCTACGTAGAAATATGTAATTTGTGATCAATGTGAGCCTGTACACATGTGCACTATCATGGACCAATGTCCTACACAGTTCTACGTAGAAATATGTAATTTGTGATAAATGTGAGCCAGTTATTATTATGGTTTTAATAGATGTAGATAATACAAGCAGTAAATACAGGGCTTGACCGCCAAGTTAGGGAGAAGCTTAAGGTTTACATGAGAGATGTTTAAGGTATACAAGGGAGAAGCTTACGGTTTACATGGGAGATGTTTATGGTTTACAAGGGAGAAGTTTAAGGTATACAAGGGATAAGCTTAAGGTTTACAAGGGAGAAGCTTAAGGTTTACATGGGAGATGTTTAAGGTATACAAGGGAGAAGTTTACAGTATACAAGGGAGACGTTTATGGTATACAAGGGAGAAGTTTTAAGATATATTTATGAGCGAAATGTTTGTTGACTAAATGTTCTCTATATGAAACAACTTCTTTTAATTGTTAGTTCTCCCACATCACTCTATGGTTTGAGCACTGGCAGCTGTAGGTACAACGACGTTACGTCAGCCTGATGCACTGGCAGCTGTAGTGCACTCATTTGCACTAGCAATGTCTGGTAATCTGTATTTGATGAGAAAACACAAGTAAACAGTTGTGACCAATGGTATTGTGTAACCTTATAAAAGCCACGCCTACCGGGTCAATGTTGTTCATCGGGTTATAAACTTCAGTCAATTCTGTACAAACTAAGAAAAGGTTCATTGGAGAACATTTAGACAGTAAATATAAATAACTGCTCTAACTTACAAGTGACATGAAAAAATACCCCAAAAATGAAGTAGCATTGACGAAGCCATTACTTGACCTCGCGATTAAACACATATGACCATGAAGATTTGACCTTTAGACTTCATTCATTGTGTCCAGGGAATCCATTGTAAATACGACAAATCAAAAGATGCCTTAATGAAAAACTGCATTTTGCTCATTTTATGTTACCATTCATCATGTGTTGTTATAAGTAATGTATATAGTATTTATTGCTTATTTGGCTGTGAGTACAGTCGTTGTTGCTTAGATACCATATCAAAAATAATCATTTTGACCTTGTGAAATATATTTTTACAGTAGTCGTCGCATGCATGTGTACCATTTCTTGACCCCAAAGGGAGACAACTCTCATTCCAAAGGGGAAGATTTTTAATAATATTAATGTAAATTCACAATTCTCAAGGGAGAATGTTTAATAGATAATATGATGGTTTAATTGAAGCTTAAAGTTCTTTTCACAAGTTACCAAGCTTGATACAGGAAGTTGAAGGGTGACTGAGTTATCAAGCTTGATACAGGAAGTTGTAAGGTGACTGAATTATCAAGCTTGATACAGGAAGTTGAAAGGTGACTGAGTTATCAAGCTTAATACAGAAAGTTGTAAGGTGACTGAGTTATCAAGCTTGATACAGGAAGTTGAAAGGTGACTGAGTTATCAAGCTTGATACAGAAAGTTGTAAGGTGACTGAGTTATCAAGCTTGATACAGGAAGTTGAAAGGTGACTGAATTATCAAGCTTGATACAGGAAGTTGAAAGGTGACTGAGTTTGAAAGATGTGATTTCACGACGAGAGATGTGATTTCACATTTAGAGATATAATGGTTTGAGATTTGATTTAAGGATATTATAACGACTGTGATATATTTAGCTTACCCGGCCAACGACTTGATGGCCTATTCTTGTAACTGTCTGTCTGTCCTACCTGGCATATTTTGTACCGATGTCATATGATTTTTTCACCCACGGGTGAAAATATCGCGCGACATTTTCACCCGTGGGTGAAAAAAATGCCATGAGATTTTCACACCCCTATGAGACTTGGTTAGGGTTAAAATATTGGGGTGCGGGTGAAAATCTCATAGGGGGGGTGAAAATCTCATGGCATTTGTTTCACCCACGGGTGAAAATATCACGCGGGTGAAAATCTCATGTGACACCGGTACCCTTCATTACAGCTATCTAAAACCAATGGCTAGGATCCAAAAATACTTTTACAGAAAGAAGCAGCAGGGGATCCTATGCCATAACAGTGAGTCATTGCAGAACTCTGGTTGCCACGGAAACCAAAGCAACCAGATGGAATGAAATTTTAAATAGTTTCTCCTCTGAAGCCAATGTCAAAATAATTTCAGTTCCAAAAAAACTAATTTAGAATGAAGTGAATCATATTAGAATTCTTGTTACTATGGCAACCAAAAGAAAGAAAACTCTGAAATTAATTGCCAGAAATCAGAATAATTACATAGAAAACTTGTCTAGTTGTGCCGGGTGAGCACCCATGGGCCATATGGCCTGGCGTTCTTGTTCAAAATCATTTCAATTTGTAATGTTTTGATACTGGAATCAATTACAATGTTAGTTTGAAATACTTTTACACTCTGCACATTTTATATGCTTTCTCATATCTTCCGAGTGTTTTATGCACTGAACAATGTTTTCCCATATATTTTCCTATTTTCTTCCTTGTTAACATATCTTTTTTAACCCTTATAATGCTGTATTAACGAAGTAATGTGCAAACAACATAGATCCAGATCAGCCGCGTCTGATCAGGATCTATGTTGCTTGCTATTCAGTCAAGTATTTAGCTCCACTAGAGCCTGATAAGACTGCACGTGTTCTGTGCCATCTGATCTGGCTCTATGCTTTTGCAGAAGTAACTTTAGTTGTGATTAGCAGGTTACGGGTTAAATTATTATTACGCGTTCGAAATTCACATTAAAGTTCCTAACAGCTGTGGACAGATTCCTTAGTTGAACCTACCACCCACTTAAATTGTTTTTTGATCTTGAAAATGCTATGTTTGTTTATTTTTACTACATTTCAGATGGTATTTGTGAGTTCATGTTTTGATTTTGTTTGTAGGTTTTTTTTGTATGTACAAATGTGGGTACGGTGGGGTCACGGGTAAATGTCCACCCCGACATATTATGTTGTGTATCATCCTGGAATCTAGTCGTACTGGTTTTGTTCCAATGATCTTGCCTGTTAAATGAAGCCATTATTCATTATTGCTAGATGCCTGTACATACAGTACCTGTCTGTAGACTTTCTACTGAAATTCCCAGGCAGCCAGGTGCTTTGAAGGAATACCTCAGAAAGTGGAGTTTGCGGAAGTCATGATAGCGCAGTGGTAGCACGTTCACATCAGGTTTGAGAGGCCTGGAGTTCGCACCCAGCTGTAGCCGTTACGGTTGTACTCTTAGACAATGCACTTAAATTCCACATTGGCTCTTCTCTCTCCCTCGTGGCGATGGTTTCCATCTCTCTCCCTCGTGGCAATGGTTTCCATCTCTCTCCCTCGTGGTGATGGTTTCCATCTCTCTCTCTCCCTCATAGCGATGGTTTCCATCTCTCTCCCTCATAGCGATGGTTTCCATCTCTCTCCCTCGTGGCGATGGTTTCCATCTCTCTCCCTTGTGGTGATGGTTTCCATCTCTCTCCCTCGTGGTGATGGTTTCCATCTCTCTCCCTCGTGGCGATGGTTTCCATCTCTCTCCCTCGTGGTGATGGTTTCCATCTCTCTCCCTCGTGGCGATGGTTTCCATCTCTCTCCCTCGTGGTGATGGTTTCCATCTCTCTCCCTCATGGTGATGGTTTCCATCTCTCTCCCTCATGGTGATGGTTTCCATCTCTCTCCTCGTGGCGATGGTTTCCATATCTCTCCCTCGTGGTGATGGTTTCCATCTCTCTCCCTTGTGGCGATGGTTTCCATCTCTCTCCCTCATAGCGATGGTTTCCATCTCTCTCCCTCATAGCGATGGTTTCCATCTCTCTCCCTCGTGGTGATGGTTTCCATCTCTCTCCCTCGTGGCGATGGTTTCCATCTCTCTCCCTCATAGCGATGGTTTCCATCTCTCTCCCTCATGGCGATGGTTTCCATCTCTCTCCCTCATGGTGATGGTTTCCATCTCTCTCCCTCGTGGCGATGGTTTCCATCTCTCTCCCTCGTGGCGATGGTTTCCATCTCTCTCCCTCATAGCGATGGTTTCCATCTCTCTCCCTCATAGCGATGGTTTCCATCTCTCTCCCTCATAGCGATGGTTTCCATCTCTCTCCCTCGTGGTGATGGTTTCCATCTCTCTCCCTCATGGCGATGGTTTCCATCTCTCTCCCTCGTGGCGATGGTTTCCATCTCTCTCCCTCATGGAGATGGTTTCCATCTCTCTCCCTCATGGCGATGGTTTCCATCTCTCTCCCTCGTGGCGATGGTTTCCATCTCTCTCCCTCATGGCGATGGTTTCCATCTCTCTCCCTCGTGGCGATGGTTTCCATCAGGAATGAGGTCTCGAGAGAGAGATATAAGAATGTGTTTCAATAATCGAGCTAAGATAAATTTGTATAATCTAGTTTGAAGGAATTTAAACGTATTAGATACACTACGATTGTTTGGTTACTGAATACTCTTTTTGATACTTCATTTCATATTGCACTCGAGTGCAGTGATCCTTTCTGAAGAACCTCTCTCGAGTGCAATCTGAAATATGAGTATCAAAAGCGTAGCACAATAATCCTTTTATTATATGCCCCTCGTTTCCAAAACAGTAACGTTAATTACTCTTCTTCTTTTTTCTGCACCGAATAATTTCTGACAAAATCTTTTTGCTGACATCACTGAGGGTGACACCCCCCTTTTGGATTCAGGGCCTATTTAGTCTGTATTCGGGACTCCAGAGCGTCGTACGCGGTACGCAATAAAACATCTTTTGGTATTCAGTATGCAAGATTTCCAATATAAATTGTTTTCTTGGACAATAATCTACGTTCTATTACCAATTTAACGACAACAATACCACGAAGCATGCTTCAAAAGCGATTTTATGTGTATAAAACGTAAATTGTTGATGTACGGACCTATACGATCTATTCGGACTTTAGATAATGTCCAGGGTTACTTCCCTTATAAACAATTTTACCATTTGCACTACTGTAAACAGACAAAATGTTCTTGGAGGCGTGCTGCCGATTAAACTTTCGGGACACCACATGAAGGTTTGAAGCGCGCAGTTTTGGATTGAACATAGATGACGATACGTTCGCAGATTTGTTCTCTGCTGTTTCTGTCGAGTGCCTGTCCGATTTGTTATCTTTTTTATTATTATAAAACAGGTGTTTTCAGTGTGTTAAACTGGTTAAAAAGTATTCGGAATTCAGCGAAAAAATAAGGTGGTATTCGGGACTCACTGAAAAATAAGAAGTATTCGGGATTCAGGGGGGAGGGGAGGTGTCACCCTCATCACTGCTAGTCAACATGCATCTAAAAATAGACACGGCGGAAAAACCAGAAGCATTTAGAATGAAGTGACTATGAAGACATGTATGCATCAGTTAGTTTCAGTATAATTATGGTATTTGTGTTCAGTATAATATTTAATTCGGCCTAGTTAATTGCCCTTGAATTGGTAAAAATAAGTATAATATTTAATTTGGCCTAGTTAATTGCCCTTGAATTGGTAAAAATAAGTATAATATTTAATTCGGCCTAGTTAATTGCCCTTGAATTGGTAAAAATAAGTATAATATTTAATTCGGCCTAGTTAATTGCCCTTGAATTGGTAAAAATAAGTATAATATTTAATTCGGTCTAGTTAATTGCCCTTGAATTGGTAAAAATAAGTATAATATTTAATTCGGCCTAGTTAATTGCCCTTGAATTGGTAAAAATAATTATAATATTTAATTCAGCCTAGTTAATTGCCATTGAATTGGTAAAAATAAGTATATTTAATACAGCCTAGTTAATTGCCCTTGAATTGGTAAAAATAAGTATAATATTTAATTCGGCCTAGTTAATTGCCCTTGAATTGGTAAAAATAATTATAATATTTAATTCAGCCTAGTTAATTGCCCTTGAATTGGTAAAAATAAGTATAATATTTAATTCAGCCTAGTTAATTACCCTTGAATTGGTAAAAATAAGTATATTTAATTCAGTCTAGTTAATTGCTCTTGAATTGGTAAAAATAAGTATAATATTTAATTTAGCCTAGTTAATTGCCCTTGAATTGGTAAAAATGTGTCTGACAGCTAAAAATGATCATTTTATTATTACTATCAATCATCAGGCTGTCCAATTAGCACAGTGGTTAGCGCGCTAGCTTCTCACCAATGCAGCCAGGTTCAATCCTCGGACTGGGAAGTATGTGAGATGGTATTGTGGTCGCCAGATCAGACAGGTGGATTTTCTCTGGGTACTCCGATTTCCTCCCACATAGCACGAATGATCACATTTACGCTTTCATCCGTGCCAACGAGAGTGATTAATATAAGTTGTTAAAACTTGCTTCGCAATCGTTGTAAAATAAATAAAGTTTAAGCTTCAGCCCCTCATCGACCGAGTCTGTCAGTTCCACAAATACCTTATTTCGATGTAAATGAAATGTGTCTTGACTCATAGCAGCCATTTAGCGTTGTTTACCCCCAATTTAATGATGACACCTGCAGGCATTTATGGAAATTTTACTATTCATTTGTAATTGCATTAACATAATATTGGAATAGCTTAGTATATTATTTATTTAATGTAAGGCATCAGAGACTGGCCGGTTTCTGTGTGCTATACTGATGTCCAAGTAAAACTAGAAATAATATAATTATAAGCTGGGCCATTGGAAGAGCAACATCCTGGGCATAACAATGTACATGCAATTTATATAGATTTAACCCTTTCCCTCATAGACGCACCTCTTGACGCCATTACCAATATGGCATACATTAACACATTCCCTCATAGACGCACCTCTTGACGCCATTACCAATACAACATACATTGACAAGGTAGTAGCCAAACTAATGTTCATAATAAAGGCCAGAATCTCAGGTAGTCCCAGTAATATCTATGGAGTTGGGATAGATATGGTGACTACTTATCCACTGCATGATATCGAAATGGCTGTCATTTGTATGGAGATATAATAGTATATTAACCTAAATCTCTATGTAGTAGTAATATCTATGGAGGTGGGATAGATATGGCGACTACTTATCCACTGCATGATATCGAAATGGCTGTCATTTGTATGGAGATGTATATTAACCTAAATCTCATGTAGTCGCAGTAATATCTATGGAGGTGGGATAGATATGGCGACTACTTATCCACTGCATGATATCGAAATGGCTGTCATTTGTATGGAGATGTATATTAACCGAAATCTCTATGAAGGAAAGGGTTAACTACATTGTGTATGTTTGATGTTTTGAAACTTGGTAGTATGATTGAATATAGACTGGAGTAAGTCTTAAGGTTAACATTGTATCATTGCTGGTTTACAAGTGCTAGCTTGTCTATGCTGCTGGTTTACAAGTGCTAGCTTGTCCATGCTGCTGGTTTACAAGTGCTAGCTTGTCCATGATGTTGGTTTACAAGTGCTAGCTTGTCCATGATGTTGGTTTACAAGTGCTAGCTTGTCCATGATGCTGGTTTACAAGTGCTAGCTTGTCCATGATGTTGGTTTACAAGTGCTAGCTTGTCCATGATGCTGGTTTACAAGTGCTAGCTTGTCCATGATGTTGGTTTACAAGTGCTAGCTTGTCCATGATGTTGGTTTACAAGTGCTAGCTTGTCCATGATGTTGATTTACACCTCCCCTCCCCCCTGAATCCCGAATACTTCTTATTTTTCAGTGAGTCCCGAATACCACCTTATTTTTTCGCTGAATTCCGAATACTTTTTAACCAGTTTAACACACTGAAAACACCTGCTAGCTGGTCCATGATGTTGGTTTACAAGTGCTAGCTTGTCCATGATGTTGGTTTACAAGTGCTAGCTTGTCCATGATGTTGGTTTACAAGTGCTAGCTGGTCCATGATGTTGGTTTACAAGTGCTAGCTTGTCCATGATGTTGGTTTACAAGTGCTAGCTTGTCCATGATGTTGGTTTACAAGTGCTAGCTTGTCCATGCTGTTGGTTTACAAGTACTAGCTTGTCCATGATGCTGGTTTACAAGTGCTAGCTTGTCCATGATGCTGGTTTACAAGTGCTAGCTTGTCCATGATGCTGGTTTACAAGTGCTAGCTGGTCCATGCTGCTGGTTTACAAGTGCTAGCTTGTCCATGATGTTGGTTTACAAGTGCTAGCTGGTCCATGCTGTTGGTTTACAAGTGCTAGCTTGTCCATGATGTTGGTTTACAAGTGCTAGCTTGTCCACGATGTTGGTTTACAAGTGCTAGCTTGTCCATGCTGTTGGTTTACAAGTGCTAGCTTGTCCATGATGCTGGTTTACAAGTGCTAGCTTGTCCACGATGTTGGTTTACAAGTGCTAGCTTGTCCATGATGCTGGTTTACAAGTGCTAGCTTGTCCATGATGCTGGTTTACAAGTGCTAGCTTGTCCATGATGCTGGTTTACAAGTGCTAGCTTGTCCATGATGCTGGTTTACAAGTGCTAGCTTGTCCATGATGCTGGTTTACAAGTGCTAGCTTGTCCATGATGCTGGTTTACAAGTGCTAGCTTGTCCATGATGCTGGTTTACAAGTGCTAGCTGGTCCATGCTGTTGGTTTACAAGTGCTAGCTGGTCCATGCTGTTGGTTTACAAGTGCTAGCTGGTCCATGCTGCTGGTTTACAAGTGCTAGCTTGTCCACGATGTTGGTTTACAAGTGCTAGCTTGTCCATGATGCTGGTTTACAAGTGCTAGCTTGTCCATGGTGCTGGTTTACAAGTGCTAGCTTGTCCACGATGTTGGTTTACAAGTGCTAGCTTGTCCA
The DNA here is from genome assembly GCA_014843695.1 of Archivesica marissinica. Taxonomy (NCBI): domain Eukaryota; kingdom Metazoa; phylum Mollusca; class Bivalvia; order Venerida; family Vesicomyidae; genus Archivesica; species Archivesica marissinica. Next base: position 28,927,290 of record CM026390.1, read on the forward strand.
TGATGCTGGTTTACAAGTGCTAGCTTGTCCATGATGCTGGTTTACAAGTGCTAGCTTGTCCATAATGTTGGTTTACAAGTGCTAGCTTGTCCATGATGTTGGTTTACAAGTGCTAGCTTGTCCATGATGCTGGTTTACAAGTGCTAGCTTGTCCATGATGTTGGTTTACAAGTGCTAGCTTGTCCATGATGTTGGTTTACAAGTGCTAGCTTGTCCATGATGTTGGTTTACAAGTGCTAGCTTGTCCATGATGTTGGTTTACAAGTGCTAGCTTGTCCATGATGCTGGTTTACAAGTGCTAGCTTGTCCATGATGTTGGTTTACAAGTGCTAGCTTGTCCATGATGTTGGTTTACAAGTGCTAGCTTGTCCATGATGTTGGTTTACAAGTGCTAGCTTGTCCATGATGCTGGTTTACAAGTGCTAGCTTGTCCATGATGTTGGTTTACAAGTGCTAGCTTGTCCATGATGTTGGTTTACAAGTGCTAGCTTGTCCATGATGTTGGTTTACAAGTGCTAGCTTGTCCATGATGCTGGTTTACAAGTGCTAGCTTGTCCATGATGTTGGTTTACAAGTGCTAGCTTGTCCATGATGTTGGTTTAAAAGTGCTAGCTTGTCCATGATTTTGGTTTACAAGTGCTAGCTTGTCCATGGTGTTAGTTTTCCTAGGACTCTGCTCATATAATCATATCATTGTTTTATGTCATTTTTTAACGCAGGTGGTTTTACAGTGTAATTAGGCCTTTTAAAAAAATAAACAAACTTTCGTGTATTATAATTATTTCGGGCCCAATTACACTAGCAAAGCGCTTTGATAGGTCTGTTTTTTATTTTTCAAGTTCATTCAGATTATGTTTATAATCATTTAGCTACATGTATATGATTGTTTATTTTTAATGTTTTTTTTTAATAGGTCCGTTTTAATCGTTCATGTTCATTATTCCAGTGACCTGTTATACATACATACTAGCCTGGGTTCCAGTCTGTCGATTTTTCACTTCTGGCAAAATTACACGATATGATCAGAAACTCAATACGGCCCAATTAATAGTCTTGGTGTTAAAATATATTTATTTGACTGACCAGGCAAAATATATCGACGCCTGTTCCAGTCTACACTATGAGCATAATATTGACACATGTATACGGTACGTGTCCAATTTGAAAGTACACGTGTCAATATCAAGCCAATACTTTAATTATTACTTCCCCTGATTTCTGACTAATGGAAGCTACGATTACATTTGTGTTGTTATAGCGTAGTGACCAACAATCCAGTAACATCTGCATCATCTAGCGTATTATTCGTACAGTTGGACAATAAATATGAAGGCTATATACATACATGTACTTACGAGTAGATTGAATTGACTGCAGAGTATGATGGAAAATAAATTTTAAAAAGTCCACTTTATTCATAAATCAGCAAGCTTCGTTCTAAGTTTCAGTGCCTTTGTAGAGAGTTCATTGTCCACAATGCATAAACAATGATTTGTTCTGCAATAATGTGTCCAATAATTCGATGAAGTAAAGTACCGTAATATAGACAAGATACTTAGAAAACATCATCTATGCTGCAATGTATTTTTCAATTAAATACTTTTATCATTTTATTTTAGATTTTTAACTTGCACAGATTACCGATATGCCATGAATTTAACATTCCAGAGTTTATGCATATCATGGACTAGTTCAGTATATGTATTTTTGACATACAATCAAACCTATCTGTTATTATGTTATATTTTGGGTTTTACGCCTGCAACAGCACCATTTCGGGCTATATCGCCGGCGGGCAGTTTACCTAACAACACCTTTCCTGGGCATGCTCCAGCGGTTAACGCGGACCAAACCTATCTGCAAAGACCACATTTATGAATGGTAAACAGTGGCCATTATTGACAGGTGGTCTCTTATAAATGGGTTAAAATACAATGATAATGACTCGAATGCAGATCAATATGATGGCCCTTTGGAGACCGGTTGTTCTTATTTGGAGGTGGTCGTTATTGCCGTGCTTTGATGCCGTAATTAAAGTAAACAAAAACAAATTATCGGTTTTATATACGGAAGAAAAGAAATTAGAAACTATTTTATATCATAAATTTCATAATACATGTATAAAAATAAATCATGTCAAATGATAGTTACACAGACGGATCTGTAGTCCAGTGGTAACACGCTGGACTGGTAATCCAGGGATCGCAGGTTCGATCCCCCGTCTGACCCTAATAAAATTAAGTCTTTCAGATGGGACGTTAAACCGAGGTCTCGTGTCGGTGCTTTACACCGTGCACGTAAAAGAACCAGAGGAGACTCTGGAATGGATCTCTGTCTGTATCATTGCACTATTCTCCAAAAATCTAAAATGTCTAATCTCTTTAGGAGACGTTGCTCATATGGGCAACCGGTAGCGGCGATAAATAAACGTAAAACACACGCATGATAGTTCCAAAGCACTGTTACGTTTACAGTAAGTTCCAAAGCACTGTTACGTTTACAGTAAGGTTGAAATATTAGTTCAAAATGTTTATGTTAAGCCTAGCCTTCATATTGTGTGGAGGGGAATATCCTCTGAGGCTTGGAATATCCTCTGAGGCTTGGAATATCCTCTGAGGCTTGGCATATCCTCTGAGGCTTGGAATATCCTCTGAGGCTTGGCAAATATTCTGGATTGAAGCTCCGGGTGCAGTGATATCTTGATTTCATTTAGACGTTGCTAGGTGTATATTTGATATCTAGGTTCTATTGATTGTTTTGTATACAAATTGTTTCTTTGTTGTCTCTCTGTTTTGTAGTTGTATATTTAGTGATAGCTTTATCATTTCTAGAAAAAATAAACCAATTGAAAGAATTCTACGTTATTTTCTACAAAAACCAGTGTTCCGTTTTATTCCTTTTTATTAGTTAGATATGAATTTTAGCCTAACTTTTATTATTACCTAATGCTCTATATAACTTGTAATTCGTTATTTTTGCCTGTTTCATTGCATTTTTTATCCTTCGCTCAGGTCTGGGCAACAGTTCGAATTATTACCTAATGCTCTATATAACTTGTAATTCGTTATTTTTGCCTGTTTCATCAGCATTTTTTATCCTTCGCTCAGGTCTGGGCAACAGTTCGAATATTAACTAATGCTCTATATAACTTGTAATTCGTTATTTTTGCCTGTTTCATTGCATTTTTTATCCTTCGCTCAGGTCTGGGCAACAGTTCGAATTATTACCTAATGCTCTATATAACTTGTAATTCGTTATTGTTGCCTGTTTCATTGCATTTGTTATCCTCCGCTCAGGTCTGGGCAACAGTTCGAATTATTACCTAATGCTCTATATAACTTGTAATTCGTTATTTTTGCCTGTTTCATTGCATTTTGTATCCTTCGCTCAGGTCTGGGCAACAGTTCGAATTATTACCTAATGCTCTATATAACTTGTAATTCGTTATTTTTGCCTGTTTCATTGCATTTTTTATCCTTCGCTCAGGTCTGGGCAACAGTTCGAATTATTACCTAATGCTCTATATAACTTGTAATTCGTTATTTTTGCCTGTTTCATTGCATTTTTTATCCTTCGCTCAGGTCTGGGCAACAGTTCGAATTATTACCTAATGCTCTATATAACTTGTAATTCGTTATTTTTGCCTGTTTCATTGCATTTTTTATCCTTCGCTCAGGTCTGGGCAACAGTTCGAATTATTACCTAATGCTCTATATAACTTGTAATTCGTTATTTTTGCCTGTTTCATTGCATTTTTTATCCTTCGCTCAGGTCTGGGCAACAGTTCGAATTATTACCTAATGCTCTATATAACTTGTAATTCGTTATTTTTGCCTGTTTCATTGCATTTTTTATCCTTCGCTCAGGTCTGGGCAACATTTTGAACTGTTGACCGGGCAATAGTTTGAACTGTTTCATACTAGACTTTTGAACCAATCATACTCTGAGTATGCTTTCACTGTGCGCAGTAGGATGCGCAATAGGGTGTTATGGAAGTCAAAGTAAAAAATACGTCCCGAATACATTTGAGCTCTGACTGCGCTTGAAGTCATCGATATACATTATGTGAAGCCCTCCTTTCCGTTCATTATTTCCTTTCCGTATTTTATTGCATACTTATCGGCTTTTAGACCAAAACCAAGCGTTTACAAATGATGATTGATTAGTCATCAGCTGACAAACTGGGAAAAACAGAAATGTATCTTGAATTATGGCCCAGGCTAGGTTTGAAGACATGACTGAGGATGTTTTTTGAGTTAGTCAAATATTATAGAATATAAGGTATGTACAACAGTTATATAGTGCATTAGGTAATAAAACAGTTATTTCATGGGTGTTTGGGGAACAGTCAAAACTATTGTCCCTCGGTATCAGGGAAGACATTTCGAACTGTTACCCTCGGGCAACAGTTCGAAAGTATTCCCTGATACCTCGGGACAATAGTTTTGACTGTTCCCCAAACACCCATGGAATAACTGTATACTGTTATTTGCCTACCACAATACTGTCTACCACCCAATTCGATACACTGTGTTTTTCAGACTGATATTACGTTTGCTGGTTTGATACGGTCACGAGCCCGTATATCAAACCAGAGTGGTGGAACCTATGCTCGCGGTATGTTCCGAAAAACGACTTATGGAACAGTACTTATGCAGATGCCTGATTTAGGTTTCCCAACCACAGACAGTACAAAAATACAATTATTTGGTTCCAAAACTCGCTATATCTGCGCTTTTACAGCCCCAGAACCTCAGACAAGGCGAGTATCTACATGTTTGGCAAATATTTAAATAAAACAGCTGCCATCAACGACACTGTCTTCTTCATTGGCGGAGACATCAATCTTCCATGATGAGATTTGACATCTTCAGCAAACGGGCTGCTATGGGGAGCACAACACCTGTGAAATTGCCCTCGGCAACATAGCACTCTCTCCAGGCTTATCCACAGACTAGAGATTGACTGGTGCTGAAACGGCCACCATTGTCCTTGACTATGGAGGGAAGCTCGGTGACCTAGGTTATGTGATGGTCCCTTCATCAGACCCCATAGCACGATGATGTCATGGTAACTGTTGCCAGAACACCAACCAACAACATGATAATAGGAGTGAAGAAGATTCCCGGTAGTTGGATGAAGAGGGTGAACTATAAAACTGTTTAACAAAGATTTAAATTGGGATACAATTATGCTTGTTATATTTGTATGGGCAGAGAGTCATTTGTACTCAAAACTAATGGTTGGAATCGATTCAGCACCCCCAAAAACCCCTAGTTAGACATCCCACAAGGTAATATTGTCAACTTTTATTATTTCTTGCACACGCATTATTTTTCGTCCGGGTACCCCAACTTTGATTAGCTCCCCAGAACTGTCCACAAGGATGTGGGTTGGAATACATTGAGAGGTGTTATATGAACACATTGGTGAAGAAAACTATTTGTAAGCAATTGTTTCACAAAATGCTCTTAACTATTTACCATGGACTCAAACTGCATCAGCATGGGTGGAACAACAAACATATTTCATGTTGACATTGTACATGGTATATCAGTATCCTAAACTCGTGTCATGGAAGTGAAGTGATCAGTGTGCACTCGTCATACATGCTCCGGTTTGGACTGTGGTTCCCACAAACAGTCGTCTTAATGTGTTAACCACCCATGATGTAGATAATATAGACAGCAAAGCGCAGCCTAATTTCTCACAGGATGAAGGATATATGAACACTGGAGTGGAGCGGCTTCTGTCAAACCTGATCATTTTGACAAATCAACTCCCGAGTTACGACTCTTATAAATGTGATCCAGCCACAAGCCAGACTCCTTCAAACTGATGTATCTACTCGGAAACACAGAATTGGCAGCCAGACCATCTGTTAATGTGCAAAGTACCACAGCCATTGAACTGCCGTGGCTGTCTCACTTCCTCAATAGATGACAAAGGGTGGCCATTCCAGGAGCACAGTCTAGCTGGAACTTCATAAGAGTTGGTGTCCCACAAGGATCTATTCTATGTCCACTGCTCTTTCTAACTTTCATTAACGACATAGTTGTTGGTATCAATTATTATATACGTCTCTTTGCAGACGACACTAGTCTCTATGTCCGTGTAGCGTCCGTGGTCCAGTGGTAGAGCGTCGGATTTGGAATCGAACGGTCCCGGGTTCGATACTTGGTCAGGCCACGCATGTAGTGTCATTGAGCAAGGCACCTCACACACATTGCTTAGTACTGGTTAATCGCTTAGGTCGGCTAAGCCTGTCCAGGAAAACATGTCTAAGTCCCCGCGAGGGGTTTGACATTAAAGGAACATACATGTGTGACAGTTGAAGATCCTCTATAACAGCAGCGGAGACCTTAAACATAGATCTACAACAAAATCTCAACTTGGCCAACTCAGAAAACACTAAACCACTTATACGCTCTCGCCAGATAACGTATTGTCATATTTCTACTCGGGGGAAACGGAAATCTCAAGTTTTCAACACTCGACTTCAAACAAACTGTAGTTGTCTAGCCGACGTTCTGTTCTCAAAACCATTGTACCGTCTCCTCTTTGCACATGTGGCCAGCGCGAAACAACCTCCCACTATTTCTTCCAGTGCACCAAATATGATAACATAAGGGCACCATTAACAAATGAGATCTGTATGCAGTGCCGTGTGTGGTTATGGACCATCCTTTTTGGAAGCACAACACTATCAGACGAGGGTAACGAACGAATCGTCCAAGCGGTACACATTTCCATCGAAAAATCCAAACACTTCGACTGAAGTATCATACATTCCATGACTGGTGTTGCGGTGTGTATGCTGTTGGTATAGATGGCGGTGTGTGAGGGGTGACATTTATAGACTGGTGTTGTGGTGTGGAAGCTGTTGTTGTCGATGGCTGTGTGTGAAGGGTGACATTTATAGACAGGTGACTGTTGTTAACATGTGACTGGTATAGAGAGGTGGTTGGTATATATACACATGACTTTTAAAGTGTTGAAAGAAATACAAATTTTAACAACGATCAACAAGGCCCGATACGTTTCTTTAATTGCTACTTGTGTGAGCCGTGCCTGTGCTTAGTGGTGTTCACACGATATACACAAGCGTACTTTGCCGATACTCCTTGTGCTTAGTGGTGTTCACACGATATACACAAGCGTACTTTGCCGATACTCCTTGTGCTTAGTGGTGTTCACACGATATACACAAGCGTACTTTGCCGATACTCCTTGTGCTTAGTGGTGTTCACACGATATACACAAGCGTACTTTGCCGATACTCCTTGTGCTTAGTGGTGTTCACACGATATACACAAGCGTACTTTGCCGATACTCCTTGTGCTTAGTGGTGTTCACACGATATACACAAGCGTACTTTGCCGATACTCCTTGTGCTTAGTGGTGTTCACACGATATACACAAGCGTACTTTGCCGATACTCCTTGTGCTTAGTGGTGTTCACACGATATACACAAGCGTACTTTGCCGATACTCCTTGTGCTTAGTGGTGTTCACACGATATACACAAGCGTACTTTGCCGATACTCCTTGTGCTTAGTGGTGTTCACACGATATACACAAGCGTACTTTGCCGATACTCCTTGTGCTTAGTGGTGTTCACACGATATACACAAGCGTACTTTGCCGATACTCCTTGTGCTTAGTGGTGTTCACACGATATACACAAGCGTACTTTGCCGATACTCCTTGTGCTTAGTGGTGTTCACACGATATACACAAGCGTACTTTGCCGATACTCCTTGTGCTTAGTGGTGATCACACGATATACACAAGCGTACGTTACCGATACTCGTTGGTTCTACCCAAGTGCGGTGGTTCTGACCGGGAGCACGTCCATGTCTGAAATACTACTAGGAGGTGTCTTCCTATACCATAATAATTCGAGTCACCACCGGTCCCGCAAGTGTTCAGCGTCTCAAAGTAGCCTCAGTGGTCTAACACGCCGCTGTTAGAACTCGCCTTTCAAAAATAGCATCAGAGCCACAGACAGACAGACAGACAGACAGACAGACAGACAGACAGACAGACAGACAGACAGACAGACAGACAGACAGACAGACAGACAGACAGACAGACAGACAGACAGACAGACAGACAGACCAGACAGACAGACAGACAGACAGACAGACAGACAGACAGACAGACAGACAGACAGACAGACAGACAGACAGACAGACAGACAGACAGACAACAGACAGACAGACAGACAGACAGACAGACAGACAGACAGACAGACAGACAGACAGACAGACAGACAGACAGACAGACAGACAGACAGACAGACAGACTGTCTGTATCTTTGCAGATGGTACTGCAGTCTATCTATCACGGACATCTGCACCTGAATCGGTCACACTCCAAAACGATCTTAAGAGATTAGAAGAGTGGGAGTTGGAATGGGACATGGAATTTAACCCCTCCAAATGTCAAGTTATCGACGTCATCAGAAGGAAACATCCTATTCCCAGTCAATATAAACTCCATGGAGTCCTACTTGAGTCGGTCACCTCAGCCAAATACCTTGGCGTGGATATCTCAAATAACCTGTCGTGGGACACTCACATAAAAAAGTCAACTAAGAAAGCAAACCAAACATTAGGATTTCTACGTAGAAACCTCCAGGTCAAATCTGAACCAAACATTGATAGACCAAATTGAAGGTGTCCAGCGAAGAGCAGCCCGTTGGATAAAGGCTGACTTCTATCGTATCTTAGTATTACAGACATGCTACATTCCCTAAATCTACGCAGACTAGATCAACGGCGCATTGACAGTAAGTTATACATTATGTATAAAATTCATAATGATCTTCTTGCAATTCCCATTGAAAATTACCTAGTTCCTCTCTCCCGTCCTGCTCGCCATTGCCATTCATTAAGCTATAGGTTAATTACAACAACTACAGACTACTACAAGTTTTCCTTTTTTCCCAAGAACAATCTACCATTGGAACCATCTCCCTCCTGACATTGTCCATCTCCCTACCATAGACCAATTCAATACGGCTGTTTGCCATATTGATCATGCCAGTCCCTAGTTGTTCTGCGCAGCTGCTTTTAAACTTTTACCACAACTTATTTTCATAACTTTCTTGAATTATGCTTTTAACTACTCATACTTTTAACTTCTTTGTGGTTTTTGACGCGCATCATGTATACGTCCCCGCGAGGGGTTCGACATTAAAGGAAGATAGATAGATAAAGTCACGCGAATAAACAGGACGGAATCATGGCGATTGACGATACCTCCCGGTATCTATTCCTATACGTGGCCGAGTGGTTACGGTCGTAGACTTCAAATCAAAGCCTCTCACCACTAGTAGTATGAATCCCACTGTTGTGCCGAATTATTTTTGTGTGAGGAAACTATCAAGCTGGATTGTGGATGGTCGCTGGTTCTACCCGGGTCAACGCCCGAAATATTATTCGGAGGGGCACCATAGCCAGAAAGCCACCATATGATCTAAGCTATTAGTGCGCCCGTATACCCCAAAACAAATAAACAAAACGGTGATATAGGGGGAATTATAAGCAGTTAACATCTTCAGAAAGCTGACCTTTTTCTTTGTCCACATCGATTGATCTTAGTGCTTGCCGGTGTTCTGCGACACAAGTGTGTTACGTTTATTTATCGGCGCTACCGGTTGCCCATATGAGCGACGCCTCCTGAAGAGATTAGTTATTTTAGATTTTGGAGGATAGTGCATGATACAGACAGAGACCCATTCCAGAGTCTCCTCTGGTTATTTTACGTGCACGGTGTAAAGCACCGACACGAGACCTCGGTGTAACGTCCCATCTGAAAGACTGTTAATTTTATTAGGGTCAGACGGGGGTTCGAACCTGCGATCCCTGGATTACCAGTCCAGCGTGTTACCACTGGACTACATATCCGACTTGAACTGAGATTGACTCTCATATTTATAGGGCCTTCTCACTCACAATGTTCCATGTTCAAGTTTATGCAAAGTCCTTCTACCAGTCAGTTTCCTGATTACTCTCAGGAGTTCTCATCTGTCAGGTGTGACCCTGTTCCTACAGTTGAGACAAGTGAACCTAAAGAATGTGACATTGCTACTTATGCTTCATATAATGAAAGGCGCACACTGACTAGTGAAAAGAGGTTCAAGATGCTGACTAACCGCTACATCCCACCACCTAACTTCCAGTTTCCAGGCAGACCAGACAAGCGTGGTTCCCAGAGACGTTTCCAGTCAAGCTGGTTGCAGAGGTATAGCTGGTTGGAGTATAGTGTGCAAGCTGATGGAGGTTTCTGCTTACCTTGTATACTGTTTGGTGTTGGCCGTGAGGGTATAGACCTGGGTGTGCTTGTGAGCAGACCACTCACTAACTTCAAGAAAGCTCTAGAGGAGCTGAAAGCACATGACACCAAGTTTAACTGGTCATTTCTAGTAATGTGTACATCCACGCTGTTTTAGCTCGGCCAGCCAATCTCGGCACCCCCCCCCCTCAGAAAATCCTGGGTACACCCCTGGATAAGCGCATTGTATTTCAATAAAAACATAAAAACATAACAATATTTCGAATTTGCATAAAAGCATGTATTTAAAGGAATGCCATTAATGTTAGCCTTCCAACAATATACATGTTTGCTGTTCTAATATAATATCACTATAACTGGCATACTATAGTTTAAATTTTATTTATTTTACAATGATCTCCCCGGTCCGAGGTGAGAAGGGGGTGCGCTAATCGGACAGCTGGCGTAATAACTGGCATATTAAGTAGGCAACAAGCTGGAACTGCCCCCCGACTACGACGTGCACGCCTGGTTGGTACGCTTGCAAGCATCATTTTATATCAAATACGTCATTGGAAAGATAACGAATTCTGCTGGGAAATGACGACGGACTTGATGACCATGCTGCGCTAAAGTTGCAAATAATGCATGTTCACGCTTGCAGCCGACAACAAAGCTGTTCAATATTTATAATAGTATACACCTGGGAATATCAAATAACTCATTAGTCAAAAGAAGAAAGGAACATAAATGAAGTATTCATCTGAATTAAAATCGTCGTCTGCTTTGTTGTTTGATGATGTTTGATGCAATGAAATGATAAACCATCATCAATTTGCTAAAGTACTGTTACTAATACCTCCAGTCCTACCCACGTTCGAATTATGTTTTCCATAACTATCGCTGCACTCCTGCGACACACTCCCATTCAAGTATAGTACGGTACGTCCGCCAGGTGGCACTGTAAGTGATCGACCGATGATACACGCCTTAATACTCTGTCTGTATCATGCGCTATCCTCCAAAATATAAAATGACTAATCTCTTCAGGAGGCGTCGCTCATAATTATGGGCAACCGGTAGCGACGATAAATAAACGTAAAATACATAACACATTCGCTCACTGTATTCGTTTCTCGAACGTTTGGCAGTCTGTGAAGTTTAAATAATCGTTGAATTATCTACTTAGTAATACTTGTTATAATTATCTGAGTGCATCATGTCAGATATGTGTGTTGTTTGCGCTTCCGGTGTCCGACCCCGGCAGCATGGCATTGAGTGTGATGTGTGTGGCATGTGGACACATCGCAAGTGCGGTACAGGTATGTGTATGTGTGTTGAATAACCATGTAGCGTGCATCATGTCAGATATGTGTGTTGTTTACGCTTCCGGTGTCCGACCCCGGCAGCATGGCATTGGGTGTGATGTGTGTGGCATGTGGACACATCGCAAGTGCGGTATAGGTATGTGTATATGTGTTGAATAACCATGTAGATATTGACCTTTTTATTTTCGACAAATTATTAAAGAAAATTAAAAAGTTTATATAGGACGCATATTATACAATTTTCACACAATCGTAATTAATTTAAGTTTCAAGTTTCAGTTTTATTAGGCATTAACCATAAATGTACAACATGTATGATGCGATATTGTTAGTTTGGCATATAATGTTAATATGTTGTTAATATGTCTGTCTAATGTGTCCGTGTTACTCATATTTGAAATTCGATATATATATCATGCATTCTGTTGCAATGACATAGACTTCAATAGATCACGCAATAATGTATTGTATATTAGTGAATTAGATAACTGGATTTACTCTGGTTACCTGTATAGGATATGGTCACACATGTGGTTATCGCAATCAGGTTAATCCGATCAGTGAGCACAATCAAAGTGGAGTATCAATCAGCATAATCATATAAACGGTAGCGCATGCCCATTCATTGCACACTTATTAACAATACACAAGTTGTTTATTCTGGTACGATATTAGCTTGTTTGTTTTACGTTTATTTATCGTCGCTACCGGTTGCCCATATGAGTGACGCCTCCTGAAGAGATTAGTCATTTTAGATTTTTGGAGGATAGTGCAATGATACAGAGAGAGACCCATTCCAGAGTCTCCTCTGGTTCTTTTACGTGCACAATGTAAAGCACCGACACGAGACCTCGGTTTAACGTCCCATCTGAAAGACTGTTAATTTTATTAGGGTCAGACGGGGTATCGAACCTACGACGGGGGTTGATCTAGGATGATTTTCAATTACAGCGTGTAGCTGATAAATTCAGTTGTATCTAATATATCTGGTGACATATAGGCCCAAATGGGCGGGGTGTTTCTTTGTAATTTTGTAAGTTTATGACAAGTTGACAAGTTTTCAATATTCCATCAAGCTTATAAGGCCCATGCGGTTACTTAGAACATCTATCTATCTATCTATCTATCTATCTATCTATCTATCTATCTATCTATCTATCTATCTATCTATCTATCTATCTATCTATCTATCTATCTATCTATCTATCTATCTATCTATCTATCTATCATCTATCTATCTATCTATCTATCTATCTATCTATCTATCCTATCTATCTATCTATCTATCTATCCTATCTATCCTATCTATCCTATCTATCCTATCTATCTATCTATCTATCTATCTATCTATCTATCTACTATCTATCTATCTATCTATCTACTATCATCTATCTATCTATCTATCTATCTATCTATCTATCTATCTATCTATCTATCTACTCTATCTACTCTATCTATCTATCTTCTACTACTATCCTATCTATCATATCTATCTATCTATCTATCT
>CM026390.1:28941405-29004779 GCA_014843695.1 Archivesica marissinica
AGAGGCATTTGGGGGATTATATGATGTGTGTTAATTTGGAAGAGGCGATTGGTGAGATTATATTGATGTGCAATAATATGTACTTGTGTAAGTTATACCGGTATGGGATGTAAGTTATACCGGTATGGGATGTAAGTTATACCTGTATGGGATGTAAGTTATACCTGTATGGGATGTAAGTTATACCGGTATGGGATGTAAGTTATACCGGTATGGGATGTAAGTTATACCGTATGGGATGTAAGTTATACCTGTATGGGATGTAAGTTATACCGGTATGGGATGTAAGTTATACCTGTATGGGATGTAAGTTATACCGGTATGGGATGTAAGTTATACCTGTATGGGATGTAAGTTATACCTGTATGGGATGTAAGTTATACCTGTATGGGATGTAAGTTATACCTGTATGGGATGTAAGTTATACCGGTATGGGATGTAAGTTATACCTGTATGGGATGTAAGTTATACCGGTATGGGATGTAAGTTATACCTGTATGGGATGTAAGTTATACCGGTATGGGATGTAAGTTATACCTGTATGGGATGTAAGTTATACCGGTATGGGATGTAAGTTATACCTGTATGGGATGTAAGTTATACCTGTATGGGATGTAAGTTATACCTGTATGGGATGTAAGTTATACCTGTATGGGATGTAAGTTATACCGGTATGGGATGTAAGTTATACCTGTATGGGATGTAAGTTATACCTGTATGGGATGTAAGTTATACCGGTATGGGATGTAAGTTATACCTGTATGGGATGTAAGTTATACCTGTATGGGATGTAAGTTATACCGGTATGGGATGTAAGTATACCGTATGGGATGTAAGTTATACCGGTATGGGATGTAAGTATACCGTATGGGATGTAAGTATACCGGTATGGGATGTAAGTTATACCGGTATGGGATGTAAGTTATACCTGTATGGGATGTAAGTTATACCTGTATGGGATGTAAGTTATACCTGTATGGGATGTAAGTTATACCGGTATGGGATGTAAGTTATACCGGTATGGGATGTAAGTTATACCGGTATGGGATGTAAGTTATACCGGTATGGGATGTAAGTTATACCTGTATGGGATGTAAGTTATACCGGTATGGATGTATATACCGGTATGGATGTAAGTTATACCGTATGGGATGTAAGTTATACCGGTATGGGATGTAAGTTATACCGGTATGGGATGTAAGTTATACCTGTATGGGATGTAAGTTATACCTGTATGGGATGTAAGTTATACCGGTATGGGATGTAAGTTATACCGGTATGGGATGTAAGTTATACCTGTATGGGATGTAAGTTATACCGGTATGGGATGTAAGTTATACCGGTATGGGATGTAAGTTATACCGGTATGGGATGTAAGTTATACCGGTATGGGATGTAAGTTATACCGGTATGGGATGTAAGTTATACCGGTATGGGATGTAAGTTATACCGGTATGGGATGTAAGTTATACCGGTATGGGATGTAAGTTATACCGGTATGGGATGTAAGTTATACCGGTATGGGATGTAAGTTATACCGGTATGGGATGTAAGTTATACCGGTATGGGATGTAAGTTATACCGGTATGGGATGTAAGTTATACCGGTATGGGATGTAAGTTATACCGGTATGGGATGTAAGTTATACCGGTATGGGATGTAAGTTATACCTGTATGGGATGTAAGTTATACCGGTATGGGATGTAAGTTATACCGGTATGGGATGTAAGTTATACCTATGGGATGTAAGTTATACCGGTATGGGATGTAAGTTATACCTGTATGGGATGTAAGTTATACCTGTATGGGATGTAAGTTATACCGGTATGGGATGTAAGTTATACCGGTATGGGATGTAAGTTATACCTGTATGGGATGTAAGTTATACCTGTATGGGATGTAAGTTATACCGGTATGGGATGTAAGTTATACCGGTATGGGATGTAAGCTGAAAACTTGTAGCGTCCACCACAGTACCACTATTTTACATATTGGATCCGTTTACGGCTTATATCTTACTTAAAACTGGCTTATATAACAATATCTTACTAATTAAAATTGTAACGTATACAGTACCGTAGCCAGAGGAAAATTTCAACCGAGGAAATCTAGGGGTGTCCGGGGCATGTTCCCCCTTAAAATTGTTTGGGTATAGAAGCGATTTAATGAGCTTAGACGTATAATTATATACTGACCTTTCAGCTCTCTAGCAGTCAACATTTTACACAGCAACGGGATATTTTTTGCATTTTATATATTTAATTTTTCATTTCTTTTTTTTGCTTTTGAAATTTTTAACCTCGGTGTGCCTCAGTGTGGCTACGGGCCTGCGAATAGGATTTAATGTAAGACGCTAGCCTTTTGAAAACAGTCTAATGATAGCAGTCAACATTTTACACAGCAACAGGATATTTTTTGCATTTTATATTAATTTTTCATTTATATTTTTTGCTTTTGAAATTTTTAACCGAGGCATTGCCTCGGTGTGCCTCAGTGTGGCTACGGGCCTGCGAATAGGATTTAATGTAAGACGCTGGCCTTTTGAAAACAGTCTAATGATAATAATAGTGGACTGCAAGTACAAAGGTATGATGTCATGACAGTAGGTAAAATATTGTACTGTGAGAGGCGAATACTCGCAGAACACAGTGCCAATATTTTACATATTGGACCTGTTTGAGGCTTATCTTACTTAAAACACACACTTATATAACAATATCTTACTAATTAAAATAGTTAATTTCGTACATGTACGCATAGGAGGTAATATAATACTCTGGCCATTTGACACCGTGTGGCGTCCAGTGGTAGAGCGTCGGATTTGGAATCGAACGATCCCGGGTTCGATACTCGGTCAGGCCACGTATGTAGTGCCATTGAGCAAGGCACCTCACACACATTGCTTAGTACTGGTTAATCGCTTAGGTCGGCTAAGCCTGCCCAGGAAAACATGTCTAAGTCCCTGCGAGGGGATTTGACATTAAAGGAACATACATACATACATACATACAGTCCAATAATAATGGACTGCAAGTACAACGGTATGACGTCACGACACGTGTTTTAATTCGGGAAGATTGATCTGCCCTTGTTATCCTCGACTAGCATACTTCTGGAGGCGTCGCCCCGGCTAACCGGGAGGCAATCATAATTAAACTAAAACAATATTGTCCAATAATAAATAAATAAAAGGTTACACACACTGGAGCACTGCTTACACACACTGGAGCCCTGCTTACACACACTGGAGCCCTGCTTACACACACTGGAGCACTGCTTACACACACTGGAGCCCTGCTTACACACACTGGAGCCATGCTTACACACACTGGAGCCCTGCTTACACACACTGAAGCCATGCTTACACACACTGAAGCACTGTTTACACACACTGGAGCACTGCTTACACACACTGAAGCACTGTTTACACACACTGGAGTACTGCTTACACACACTGAAGCACTGTTTACACACACTGGAGCACTGCTTACACACACTGAAGCCATGCTTACACACACTGGAGCCCTGCTTACACACACTGGAGCCCTGCTTACACACACTGGAGCCCTGCTTACACACACTGGAGCCCTGCTTACACACACTGGAGCCCTGCTTACACACACTGGAGCCCTGCTTACACACACTGGAGCCCTGCTTACACACACTGGAGCCATGCTTACACACACTGGAGCCCTGCTTACACACACTGGAGCCCTGCTTACACACACTGGAGCCCTGCTTACACACACTGAAGCCATGCTTACACACACTGGAGCCCTGCTTACACACACTGGAGCCCTGCTTACACACACTGGAGCCCTGCTTACACACACTGGAGCCCTGCTTACACACACTGGAGCCCTGCTTACACACACTGGAGCCATGCTTACACACACTGGAGCACTGCTTACACACACTGGGGCCTGCTTACACACACTGGAGCCCTGCTTACACACACTGGAGCCCTGCTTACACACACTGGAGCCCTGCTTACACACACTGGAGCCCTGCTTACACACACTGGAGCCCTGCTTACACACACTGGAACCCTGCTTACACACACATGTCAATAGACGCGGTGTCATTTTATGTCGATGCAAGCCATATATTTCATTGAATTAATCAGATTCAAATTAACCCCGTCCGCCTCCGTAGTCGAGTGGTTACGGTCGGTGACTTGTATACCACTGTAACCTATCATCACTGATGGTCACGGGTTCGAGCCCCGCTCAGGCCGTGTCTCATTTATATGAAAAAGTTGGCAGTTTCTTAACTAGGTTGGTGCACCCAAGTACTGGTTAACCGCTGGAGCCTGCCCAGGAAAGGTGTTAGGTAAACTGCCCGCCGGCGATATAGCCCGAAATGGTGCTGATGCAGGCGTAAAACCCGAAATATAAACTATAAAATTAACCCCATGTGGACGCTGTGTGTCTCGTGGTTTGTTTCAATTCTTAGAGAGATACATGAAACAGGTCATGCACCATAAACTCCATATCAAGTGAGTATAGAGGTCAAAGTATAAAAATAACGCAAGTATTAAAGCGACATTACATCGCAAAAAGCAAATAGAATGCATTTGTTCACGTATAAATACATTGCTACTACAAATTCTTCCGAATACATTCGAATATTAACACTGAATCAATAAACAGTGTTTTTGTGGATTGAAAGTATGATTTTATATAACGGTCATGCTCCCAAATTGACGTTTGTTTTGTCATCAGAGTTAATACTAACCGCGAGATAATGTCGTTTAGAGATAATTTAACTAAAAATAGTTTACAAATATATAGGCACAACTGTGAGATATAACGGTAAATCTGTACCATAAATTGTGTTATTCGGGATATACTAGTTGTATTACGCATGTATGTTTACATTATTTTGTTATGTTAACAAACTGCGTATACGACGTTTGTTTATTAGTTGAAATATTCAG
Organism: Archivesica marissinica; assembly: GCA_014843695.1. NCBI lineage: Eukaryota > Metazoa > Mollusca > Bivalvia > Venerida > Vesicomyidae > Archivesica > Archivesica marissinica. Next base: position 28,946,345 of record CM026390.1, read on the forward strand.
TGTTTTAGGCAAATATTTTGAAAAAATTATACCATATAATAGGAAAATACATTCTGTAGAAATTTGTGTTTTCATTGATGTAGTGTCGCTTTAACATGGAATAAAATCCATTTCATGGTAATTTTATACCTTTGCATGTATTTAGCATGAGCGTAAGGAAGGATTTAATTTTGGGGCATCCATATTTTCTTCAAAGTTAATTTTTTGACAACAACAACAACAACAACAACGAGAAATGCATTTACGCGATTCAGATTAAATCAATATCAACTAATCAAGGTTAGGTATAAAACTAATTAACTTAGACAATGTCTCACTGTCCGTCTTCGTGGTCGAGTGGTTACGGTTGCTGACATCACTGATGGTCACGGGTTCGAGCCTCATTCAGACCATGTCACTTTATATCAAATATTTGGCAGTTTCTTACGGAAGTATTTGGTTAACCAGGAAATGTGTTGTTAGGTAAACTGCCCGTCGCTCATATGGGCAACCGGTAGCAACGATAATTGAACTTAGAAAGAAAATAAGGTCTCATTGCTAGTCTGTAAGGACAATAAAATATGTAAAAACTTGTTGGCAGGTAAAAATGATCAACTACAACTTATTATAAAAGTAGAATTGTTCCACTATATTCAGTTAATGTTGGTAATAGTGGTCGGAAATGATACTTTATGCATAATTATCTGGACGTCCAGAGATACTCCAGATGCACCAATATTTGATATTGGGACCGTCCATGGTCGGACAAGTCGTGAATATGTTGCTCCCATGATTTACTTGTTTGTGAATTGGATATTTGTCAAACATTTACATTGTGTGTGCTATATACGTGTATTTTATACTAATTGATGAAATACAGTGGTCTATCAGTGAGATATAATCCATATCACCACTGCATATCACTCACTGTATTTTGCCGGACTACTTTTTTATTATCTCCCTCGTGAAAATATTTGAAATTTCTCAGTGAGATATATTCCATATTCACTCAAAACAAACAAATATCCTCTATGTAAATGTATCGCATATCATGTTTGTATATGGATCTCTAGCTTATTTACCTATTGTCGAACATAACACACATTATGTATGTTGAAATAAAATATTTTTTCGTAACTTTGTTTCTTAATTACATAGAGGGGTGGGGGTTGTCCGTGGACGAGTGCTTACGGTAGTATACTTCAAATCACTAGCCCATCCATGCTGTAGTTTCGAATCCCACTGAGGGTGTCAAATTCTGTCCAGCTTGCTTACGGTCGGTTATTGGTTGTACCCGTGTGTCCGTCCATGCCTGCAGTACTGCTCGGTGGTGTAGTCTGAGTCTTCCTCCACCAATAATATCTGGAGAGTCGCCGTATCGCCCAACCCGTTGGCGCGACTTTAAACATCAAAACAGACTAGACGCACTGATAATTGATAGTTGGTTGCCAAAGTCCAGGAGTTCGAGCTCCGCTGGAGCCGTTACGATTGCGCCCTTAGACGGTGTATTTAAGTTCCACATTGTGTGTGTTTGAAACCAGCAGTGTAAAATACTAGTATGAAATAGTTGATAGTTTCTTACGGAGGTTGGTTCACCAAATACTGGTTAACTGCTGGAGCCTGCCCAGAAAAGGTGTTAGGTAGCCCAAATCGATGAAGACGTAAAACCCGAACGAACAAAACAGTCAAACACCCATGTGGCGATGCTACCGGTAGCAGATCATTGGTTAATACGCTGTACTTGTAAACTGGGGTATCGTGTCGGTGCTTTACATCATGCATGTAAAAGAACGAGAGGAGACTGGAATGGGTCTCTGTATCATTGCCAATGTGAGCGACGCCTCCTAAAGAGATGTATTAGTCATTTTAGATTGTTGGAGGATAGTGCAATGATACAGACAGAGACCCATTCCAGAGTCTCCTCTGGTTCTTTTACGTGCACTGTGTAAAGCACCGACACGTTACCTCGGTTTAAATTCCTATCTGAAATACTGTTAATTTTATTATGGTCAGGCGGGGGATCGAACTTGCGATCCATGGATTACCAGATCCGAACTGTACTGATACACCGTTAACCCTCAAAATATGAGCCTCCGTGGGCGAGTGTTCTATCGCGCTGTCGTTAGAACTCTTCGTGCATCGCTATCACCAGGGCTGTAGGTTCGCTCCTTATCAGGGACAAGTGATATGTGGGAAAGTTGTCAGTCGCTTACGGAGGTTGGAGAGTTGTCAGTCGCTTACGGAGGTTGGAGAGTTGTCAGTCGCCTACGGAGGTTGGAAAGTTGTCAGTCGCTAACGGAGGTTGGAGAGTTGTCAGTCGCTTACGGAGGTTGGAAAATTGTCAGTCGCTTACGGAGGTTGGAAAGTTGTCAGTCGCTTACGGAGGTTGGATAGTTGAGCTATGGTTCTTACCCTGACTTGTTGAATTTATTTAAAGTCGCAACCCGCATAAATGCATTTGGGCGACTGCGTTTTCTAAGAAGATTAAACAATTCTTACCCAGGAAATGTAGGTGGTCTACTCTCCGCCACAACAGACTGACATCTCAATAATAATCAGGAAATGATTGGTGGGTACTGTTAGAATTAATAATATAGTTCGAGTCACTAATTCGATCTGGCCTAATTACAATTCCAAGTAATAGCCGTGCTTTCGCTATTATAGTATCGATGATGCCTTCACTGATATGAGATATCCTACACATTCACTCCAGAACATGTACACAGCATACAATATTCATGTAACTGTGTGCCACTTTGATCAGATAGTGTGATATAAATCACGAGAAAGCCGGGTTTATTGTCTGTTGTCACGTTGTCATTACAACATGTAACATATCTCGCGGAACATGTTTGAACAGTACGGCTGGAATACTTAGTTCCATATACACAGATGCTGCTAATCAAGTCACCATTGATCTGATCAAGAGTGATACCTGGTCTTCTAAACTATTTTTAACAAGTGCACGCTAGTGCCTATATTGATAATTCAGAATCTTACCCCCTCCAAGTTTTATTGCAGTTCTTTTTATTAAGGAGATTAGTAACGTTCATATAGATTTATCAGTTTTAGATTTGTACATAGTTATAGTTATAAATGATAAAGTCTTAAAATACTAATTGTGATATAATGTATGTGTATCTATTTATTTGAATGTCCGCAATTTAACGACGAAAGGAACAGATTTTTGAAGCCTATATATTACCGTAGACCAAACATGTTTAAACTGGAAAATCTAATGTGTACTAAAAATAAGCCAGAATTCATTAAATTATGTAAGTTCGTAAAAAATGTATTATCCAAAAGGTTAGAATGTAGCGTTCTCCTTTGCTAAGACTGTTAATTTTTATTCAATTGTTTTCGGATATATTTTGATAAAATGTATATTTCTCAGTATGTCTAAATGTATTGTAGCCTCATTTGTATGTTTTGTCAATTGCGAAAACCTCATAGTTGCATGTTTATACATGTATAGAGTGAAATAAAAGAGATGTTCTGTTCATAGAAGCATTATTATAACGTCTCTTATAATTCTTCCAGAATGGCAATGTATATTTTATTAAAATGAATGGTGTTTTACGGCGCATCGACATCTAAGGTCATGTAGCGCGCATTAAAGTTATGTTTATTGTCGAGTGTATGAAATAAAATTCTATATAAGTATATGCATTACGTAAAAATTAATACTAAGAAGTTATAAAGACGTAAGATTAATTACAGGTAATATATGAATGAATGATTACTACAAAGGCATATATTTTATAGTGAGAATTTATTTTACACATGTCTGTAATATTGTATTATACATTGATGAGACGAAAATAAAGATATACTACTACTAGTTCCCACGGCCTGTGTCCCCATTTCGTTTGGCAAGTTTTATAAATTATAATTTCAGGAGATTACTAGTAATTCTTTGATTGCTATAACATTTTTTATACAATAACATAATTATATTTTGTTTGTTAATATAAAATTCGCTATCATTTTAAAGGTATCGAAATGCTCTTTTTAAATATTAATTTATTTTTTAACAATGATGTATGTGTTATAATTTATAAGAACTTAAAGCAGCATTACATCGTATGAAATAAAATATATTTGAAAAATTCAATTTTTACGTATGGATAACAATGCTGCTACACATTCTAACATTATACTTTGTATGCTTATGTTCATTTGGTAAACAGTGTGTTTTTTTTGCGATAAAACAAACTCGAAACCGAAAGTATGACTTTCCGAGTCGATCGGTCACCACTTGTTTACAACCGGAACGCATCGTCCGCACTTGTTTACATTCGGAATGCATCGACCCCATTTGTCCCACGTTGTCTTTCTTAATTAAAGTACTTGATATGTTGATTCATACCTCTGTTAGCTAAGTTGTTTAGGGACATTTTTACATCCCCGCGAGGGGTTCGACATTAGAGGAAGATAGATAGATAGTATTTCATGTTCAAAATATATACGTTGTTTTCTACATCCTCTGTTGTTTCACGCATGCGCGCTGTGCGTGTTTACATTTCGTGTGTTGGTAAACAAATTCGCGTATACGACGGTTTATATTTATTGGAATTTTATCGTTTCTGAGCGACTATTTCGATTTTTGTAAACACACACACATTAGTATTTATATTTTACCCAAATCATCCTTTATTACGATGTAATGCTGCTTTAACTTGCACCTATTTTTGAAAGTCTATTTTCACAGTTGAAATTTTATTATTAATATTAATAATTATACAGATCATGTATTCGTTAGTGATACGATATTTGTGAACTGATACAAACAACATGTCCATTGAGAGCTTTCCAGCAACGTTATGAACCCTGGTGATGGGATGAAAAATAAATACTGTATGAAGAAAACATAATTACGCTACTATACAATAGATATATAATATCTCGTCAACTTTGCCGTGTTTTACGTTTATTTATCGTCGCTACCGGTTGCCCATATGAGCGACGCCTCCTGAAGAGATTAATCATGTTAGATTGTTGGAGGATAGTGCACTGATACAGACAGAGACCCATTCCAGAATCTCCTCTGGGTCTTTTACGTGCACGGTGTAAAGCACCGACACGAGACCTCGGTTTAACGTCCCATCTGAAAGACTGTTAATTTTATTAGGGTCAGGTCCGTCTGTCAACTTTGCCAAATAAATTGGCATGCACAGTAGGAATGATGACGTCACACGAGAAGTATGTATTCATCCACCAATAAAAATTGGAGAGTCACAGACGGATATGTAGTTCAGTGGTAACACGCTGGACTGGTAATCCAGGGATCACAGGTTCGATCCCCCGTCTGACCCTAATAAAATTAACAGTCTTTCAGATGGGACTTTAAACCAAGGTCTCGTGTCGGTGCTTTACACCGTGCACGTAAAAGAACCAGAGGAGACTCTGGAATGGGTTTCTGTCTGTATCATTGCACTATCCTCCAAATACTACCATTACTAATCTCTTCAGGAGCCGTCGCTCATATGGGTAACCTGTAGCGACGATAAATAAACGATAAATAAACTGGTTAACACATTGGACTGATAAAATATAGTTGGAGGGTCGCCATATGGCCTAAGCTGTCGATGCGACACCAGGAACCAAAACAAACAAACTGACATTCACATTACCTTTTTGAGCTCCTAATTCTGAAAATGTTCTCTTTCTTAAAGATAAATTCCTGTTAAAAATCACTGTCACGGTTTCTAAGAAGTTTGCGACCAGGTACGTGTACTCATTATAAATGGAAGTCGTGATAGCGCAGTGGTAGAGCATTCGCTTCATGTGCGAAATACCCGGAGTTGTAGCCGTTACGATTGTGCCCTTAGGCAATGCATTTAAATTCCACATTGCCTCTTCTTTCTCATTCGTGGCGATGGATTCCATCAGGAATGAGGTCTCGAGAGTGATTAATATAAGTTGATAGAACTTGTTTCGCAATCGAGCTGAAATAAATTTGTATACAAAAATTATAAAATCATTATTGCCCTGGTGTCTCAGTAACCAAATGATATAAAGGCCATTTTAAGTGTATTCGAAAATAATAAAATTGTGTTTGACTATCCTAGTCTTTTCCTCGAATTTGGCTGAATCCGATCGGCTTGTTACGCAGCAACTCGTATTCTAGTCAACTCATCGTAATTTAACTATGTTCTAAATATAGCGCACCGTATGCAAATTAGCATCGCCCATCGTTTCCGAGCATTTCCGTATGGTTTGTCAATGGCGGTTGTTTCAAAAATGTACATGTTTGTATCCTGGTCCACCCGCTTAGTAAATCGCAATAAATGAATTTGTGTAAATCATCTCAACATGTCTTATTCACATTGCAAGTATTATGTTATACCGTCTCCGTGGTCTAGTGGTTAAGGCGTCCCCCTACGGAGCGGGAGGTCGAATGTTTGAATCTCGTCCGGTGTTCGTTCTGGTATGGCCGGTTTGTGAACCATCCGCCACCTAGTTAAATAATGGTTACCGATTGCCTACCAGTATGGCGTCTGGCATACTAGCATAGGATTCGGGAAGTACTGATGCTTATAAAAAAAGAGGTGTCTCATAAGTCAGAAATGGCTGGCCCTTTATAGGGGTCACACTATAATAATACAACAACTATACTATTATGCTATAAAAACTGCAGTCTTAGGTTCAGAATTAGAACCAACCCCCTAATTAATTACATTGAAAAAATCTCACTAAGATAACAGTAAACAAATAATGTAAAAACATAGATGTCAATCAAAAAGATCCTCGTAAAACCGTGACAAAGTGTGACTGAGAAAATATACGGCTTGTGCAGTGCTCGAACTCGCGTCAATTGAAGACCGCCCAGATGGTAGGTATGCTTACAACGTGACATTCAGTTATCGCGGTATTTAGCAACAGATGCCAATGTATTCAACCAGTATTGCATGTACATACCGTAATGTCGGTTATACTGTCATATAAATAACATGGAAGTGATGATAGCGTAGTGGTAGAGCGTTCGATATATGTTGCCTGGTCAGTCAAATAAATATATTTTAACACCGAGACTATTAATTGGGCCGTATTGAGTTTCTGAACATATCAACGTCATTTGGCTAGAAGTTAACAAGTGAAAAATCTACAGACTGGAACCCAGGCTAGCTTCAGGTGCGAAAATCCCTGAGTTCGGGGCCCGCTGGAGTCGTTACGATTTATATGGTATTTAAATTCCACATTGCCTCTTCTTTCCCTAGTGGCGATGGATTCCATCAGGAATGAGGTCTCGAAATCGATTAATATAAGTTGAACTTGGTTCGCAGACGAGCTAAAATAAATTTGAATAATTTAATGAGTAGCCCATAAAGAAATAGTACAAGACAACGACATTATCAGCGCAATCATTTCATTAGAGATTCCTACAGAACTATTTTATTGTTGCTGTTTGTTTGAGAGAAATAATCCATTATCATTGTTTACGAGCGCGTTGCTAAGTGAAACAACCGGGTAGTTCCAATGAAATTCGGCGGAATATCAATTATGTCATCATTAATTCAATACATGTTAAGTACAATTCATCTTTCTCACGAAATGCTTAGTAATAGTGAAATCGCCTTGACGACGAGAAAACAAATCAAGCTCTATGATCTGCAGAAGCGATCAGTGGAATTGAAAAGCGGGTAAAAGACGGTTGTATATTTCCAAGGTTGGTAAAACATTTTATTTTTAAAATATTTAATTTGTATTAACTCTTTCAGCGCCGAATAAATTCAGAACATGTGCAAACAACATAGATCCAGACCAGCCGCGGCGTAACGCCGCGTCTGATCAGGATCTATGTTGTTTGCTATTCCGACAGGTGCTTCAGTCCCACTATCTGAAGAGCAATCAGCATACAGCATGATCAGACGACACGTTCTGTTCTGTCTGATCAGGATATATGTTGTTTGCTATTCCGACAGGTGCTTCAGTCCCACTATCTGAAGAGCAATCAGCATACAGCATGATCAGACGACACGTTCTGTTCTGTCTGATCGGGTTATCTGCCTTGTGCAAAGTCGCTTTTATACGACATTGGCGGTGAAAGAGTTAACATAGCAGCACTATATTACAACGGGTTTGGACGATTACCTTTTACCGGGTTCGCTGATTATTTTAACTCTTTCAGCGCCGAATAAATTCAGAGCATGTGCAAACAACATAGATCCAGATCAGCCGCGGCGTAACGCCGCGTCTGATCAGGATCTATGTTGTTTGCTATTCCGACAGGTGCTTCAGTCCCACTATCTGAAGAGCAATCAGCATACAGCATGATCAGACGACACGTTCTGTTCTGTCTGATCAGGATATATGGTGTTTGCTATTCCGACAGGTGCTTCAGTCCCACTATCTGAAGAGCAATCAGCATACAGCATGATCAGACGACACGTTCTGTTCTGTCTGATCAGGATCTATGTTGTTTGCTATTCCGACAGGTGCTTCAGTCCCACTATCTGAAGAGCAATCAGCATACAGCATGATCAGACGACACGTTCTGTTCTGTCTGATCAGGATCTATGTTGTTTGCTATTCCGACAGGTGCTTCAGTCCCACTATCTGAAGAGCAATCAGCATACAGCATGATCAGACGACACGTTCTGTTCTGTCTGATCAGGATCTATGTTGTTTGCTATTCCGACAGGTGCTTCAGTCCCACTATCTGAAGAGCAATCAGCATACAGCATGATCAGACGACACGTTCTGTTCTGTCTGATCAGGATCTATGGTGTTTGCTATTCCGACAGGTGCTTCAGTCCCACTATCTGAAGAGCAATCAGCATGCAGCATGATCAGACGACACGTTCTGTTCTGTCTGATCAGGATCTATGTTGTTTGCTATTCCGACAGGTGCTTCAGTCCCACTATCTGAAGAGCAATCAGCATACAGCATGATCAGACGACACGTTCTGTTCTGTCTGATCAGGATCTATGGTGTTTGCTATTCCGACAGGTGCTTCAGTCCCACTATCTGAAGAGCAATCAGCATGCAGCATGATCAGACGACACGTTCTGTTCTGTCTGATCAGGATCTATGTTGTTTGCTATTCCGACAGGTGCTTCAGTCCCACTATCTGAAGAGCAATCAGCATACAGCATGATCAGACGACACGTTCTGTTCTGTCTGATCAGGATCTATGTTGTTTGCTATTCCGACAGGTGCTTCAGTCCCACTATCTGAAGAGCAATCAGCATACAGCATGATCAGACGACACGTTCTGTTCTGTCTGATCGGGTTATCTTGCCTTTGGCAAAGTCGCTTTTATACGACATTGGCGGTGAAAGAGTTAATGTGGGTTTCGTTATGTTCTCATTATTTGGTTGTGTGTATATATACACGACTGTATAATTACTGTATAATTACATAAGAAAACTCCATTCAGACCGGGAAAATCTACCTGTCCGGTACAGCGGCCACAGTACCATCTCCCATATTTCCCGGTCCCGAGGATCGAACTCGAGTTTCAGAGTGAGAAGCGAACGTGCTAACCACTACGTTGATCAGACAGCGAAAATGCAGATGTATCTTCTTTTCGAGAGACAAGTATATGGTCATGCTTAAAGCGACACTACATCGGTGAAAACGCAATATGTATTTTCCTATTATATGGTATAATTGTTTTCCAAATATGTGCCTCAAAAGCTGAGTATTTCAACTAATTAATAATCATCGTATACGACGTTTGTTGACATAGCAAACTAGTGTACATAGGGTCGACATGCACTATGTACATCCTGATTAACACGATTCATGGTACACATTTACTGTTATATCTCACCTTTGTGCCAGTGTATATTTATTTTTAGACTAATACGACTTAAGCTATCTCTAAACGACAGTAGCACGTGCTTGATATAGACTCCAATAATAAACAAGCGTCAATTCAAGAGCGTAGCTGACCGTTATTTGAAATCCTACTTTAAGAGTTTGTATACCACAAAGCACTGCTTAGGTATACAGTCAAACCTGCCTTAACCAGCCAGCCAAGGGAATCACAAAAAGTGGCTGCTTAGCACAGGTGGCTGCTTAATAGAGGTCAAATGTATAACAAAACAACATATTGGGAATCTGGAAACTGGCTGCTTAATGCAGATTGGCTGCTTAATAGAGGTGACCACTAACACAGGTTTGACTGTAGTTAGTGTTCGAATTCTTTTGGAAGAATGTGTAGTATCAATGCTATGTATACGTAAAATGCATTTACTTTGCTTTTTGCGATGTAATGCTGCTTTAAGTTGAAAATGATATTTATAGAAATAAAAATGTTCTATTTGGATACATACGGTAATTGCTACAGCGCGTAAGATGGGTCAGTGGTTCAGTGGTTAACACGCTGGACTGCCAATCCAGGTATCGCAGGTTCGATCACCCATCTGACCCTAATAATATTAACATTCTAGTTTATACAAATTTAACACATTTATTTAGCTCGATTGCGAAAGAAGTTCTTATAGCTTATATTAATCACTCTCGAGACCTCTATTCCTGATGGTATCCATCGCCACGAGGGAGAGAGAAGAGGCTGTGTAGAATTTAAATGCATTGCCTAATGACACAATCGTAACTGCTAAAGCTGGGCGAATACTCCGCACATGAAGCGATCGCACTACCACGGCGCTATCACGACTTCCGCAAAGACGATAAAAGCCGGTGTGAAATGTTATATCGTTCATTATTTTAATCACATTTTATTTTTATTTATTATTTAAGTTTCGGCTGTCCGCTTAGCGCATATATAACTGGAAGTATGTGAGATGGTTGTCGCCTGCTCGGATAATATAGGTTGGCAATGCTTGTTGTCCGATTAGCGCAGCGGTTAGCGCGCTCGCTTCTCACCAATGCAACCCGGGTTCGATCCTCGGACCGGGAAGTATGTGAGATGGTACGGTGGTTGCTCCGGTGGTATGGTTTCGTATGGTTTCTCCGGGTACTCCGGTTTCTTCCCACACGAATGACCACATATACGCTTTCATCCGCGCCAACGAGAGTGATTAATATAAGTTGTTAGAACTTGCTTCGCAATCGGTGTACAATAAATACAGTTTAAGCTTAAGTTTATTTAACGTCGCTACCGGTTGCCCATTTGAGCGACGGGCAGTTTACCTAACAACACCTTTCATGGACATGCTCCAGTGGTTAACCAGTACTTGGTGCACCAACCTCCGATAGAAAACTGCCAACTTGTTAATATAAAAGAGACACGGTCTGTGTGGGGTTCGAACCCATGACTATCACTGATGAATTTATTGCATATGTCTATGATTATTTTTAAACCCAAGCAAACAGAATTCAACACAAGCATACGTATATTATGCATCATCCAATTGGCCCACAAGTAATATCAACTATTATGCCACGTTTGTGTGTCGTCATCCCTCTGATTAGTTTATACAAAATTGTTTTAGCTCGATTGTGAAACAAGTTCTTTCAACTTATATTAATCACTCTAGAGACCTCATTCCTGATGGAATCCATCGCCACGAGGGAGAGAGAAGAGGCAACGTGGAATTTAAATGCCTTGCCTGAGGGCACAATCGTAACGGCCCCAGCGGGGCTCGAACCCCGGACCGTTCGCACCTGGAGCAAACGCGCTACCTCTGCGCTATCACGACTTACGTTGATCAGGGTGACGCCTCCAGAAGTATATTCCAAAAAAATAAATGATATCAAACACAATTTAGGAAAAGCGCAGTGGTGATAGAGCGTTCCCTTCAGGTGTTAAAGGCCCGGAATTCGAACCCCACTGGAGCCGTTACGGTAAGGCATTTAAATTCCACGTTTCCTCTTCTCTCCCAAGTGGTGATGGATTCCACCAGGAAAGAGGTCTCGATGGTGATTTATATCAGTTGTAAGAACTTGTTTCGCAATCGAGCTAAAATAAATTTGTATAAACTAATTTAGGAAAATTGTGTTTGATTTGGAAAAAAAAATCCTTCACTAATTGACGAAAGTGGATGTACCAGCATTGAGGTTCTTTGCTCATATTATATGTTCACGATGATTATTATAAAACACAAAGGCCTCTTAAAAACCTTATGTGTGTGTACATTTATTACGTTTATTTACCATCACTACCGGTTGCCCATATTCCTTCCTGCAGAGATTACATGTAGTCTTTTTAGATTTTGGAGAATAGTGCAATGATGCAGACATATATCCATTCCAGAGTATTCTACTTGTACGTGCACAGTGTAAAGCACCGACACGAGACCTCGGTTTAAAATAGCATTAGAAAGACTGTGATACGAGTTAGTTTAGTATGATATAGCGTGTATATATAACCTGCGCTCTCTGGATCCAGCGTGTTAACCATTGAACCACTAGTCATGTTCCTGTGTCTATAAGTATGCATCTTAACCCAGGGTAGGTTTCCCAAACTTAAAATAACCATCCAATACCATATGCCGTTACATCTGACAAGGATTGTCAACGAGCCGATGAAATCTCGTGACGGCCGAGAACTAATGCGATTACCCCCCACCGTGACATGAGTATTTCAATCAAAAATATCATGATCTGATTTACGTCATACCTTAGTTACAGACGGATATGTAATCCAGTGGTAACACGCTGGACTCGTAATCCAGGGATCGCAGGTTCGATCCCCCGTCTGACCCTAATAAAATGAACAGTCTTTCAGATGGGACGTTAAACCGATGTCTCCTGTCGGTGCTATACACCGTGCACGTTAACGAACCAGAGGAGACTCTGGAATGGGTCTCTGTCTGTATCATGCACTATCCTCCAAAATCTAAAATAACTAATCTCTTCAGGAGGCGTCGCTCATATGGGCAACCGGTATCGTTAGCGACGATAAATAAATGTAAAAAAAAATACCTTAGTTACCAACTTTAATGACAGTTCTGTTTAGTTTATACAAATTTATTTCTTAGCTCGATTGCGAAACACGTTTTTACAACATGATACCAATCGTTCTCGGTACCTCATTCCTGGTGATCATTCCTGATGTAAATCGATCGCCACGAGGGAGAGAGAATAGGCAATGTGGAATACAACATTTAACAGGCAATTTGTTTAATTTCAGATGAATTCTATCTGGGTTGCTGTGTTCGTGTGCGGGCTTGTGGCAAAAGCGCATTCAGGTAGGAGCCTCTGTTAATAACTAATAATATTGACTATAATGACAATAATCCAGGCGAATTTGATTACAATACAGTCTACATCCGTTATGTCGAACTCCACTGGACCGAACAAAATACTTCGACATAACCGAAGTTTGACTTAACGAAATTCTATATAAACGGAGCCAGTTATATGTAAAATGATAATGTCTGAAACGGGACTTTGATCCGACTTCGAGATAACCGGAGAATTACGGATGTAGACTGTATACCCAGTTGTAGAGATATAACAGCACAGCTGTACATGAACTCTGTGATAATTGATCACAATGTTACATTCGACATAACCGACTTTGACATAACGGATGTAGACTGTATACCCAGTTGTAAAGAGATATAACAGCACAGCTGTACATGAACTCTGTGATAATTGATCACAATGTTACATTCGACATAACCGACTTTGACATAACGGATGTAGACTATATAATCAGCTTAGCATACAATCGCCGCTATTTCCCGAGAATTGTTATATGTATATGCTTTTATATGTGTTGTGGAATGATTTGGCATTACTCGGTGCAATTCTGTCCTGATGTAAATATATAGGGCAGCTCCACCGGTTATAAACTAAACTTCTTAGTACGCTCGCCCATATGGTTCGCCGGAGGCGAGGGTAAATAAGCTCAATCATCATCACCGGTTATATTTGATACATACGATACTAACCACATCAACTATAATACAGTCAACCCTGTCTTAAGCAGCCAGCCAATGGAATCACAGAAAGTGGCTGCTTAGCACAGGTGACTGTTTAATAGATAGCACATGTATAATAAAACAGATTGGGAATCTGGAACTTGGCTGCTTAATACAGGATGGTTGCTTAATGGAGATGACCACTAACACAGGTTGAACTGTAGTTCAAATTTGAAAAATATACAAAATGGTTTCTTGTAGCACCAGTAATTTACAATAACATGCTATTTTTGAGTCGGCAAGCAATCAAACAAATGATCATATTATGAACGGACGGCAAAATAGATTTGTTGTCTACAAAATTGATTTCAGCCAATATCGACGGCGCATGCGCAAACACAGCAGGGTGAACGATTACTAACACTAACTGTATGAATGAATTCTACCAATTTATAACTTTGTATATTTCGTTTGATAAATTAAACAAAATTCTGCCAATATCGATGACACGTGTGTAAAACTGCACCGTACTCGGCTACCAACACGAAATGGCCCAATGTTCTACCAATTTATAACTGTGTATATTCGTTTGATAAATTAAACAAAACTCTGCCAATATCGATGGCATGTGTGTAACACTGCACCGTATTCGGCTACCAACACAAAATGGACGAATTTTCTACCAATTTATAATTGTGTACATAGAGCTATATCTTCATTTGATAAAATTATTTATTTCAGCCAATATCGACGACACGTGCGCAAACACTGCAGCGTGTTCGGTTACCAACTCGTATTGTATAAATTGGTACTCCAACTGTGACAACGGAATCTGCGCCTGCAATTCTGGATATACATCAGACACTGGGAAAACAACTTGTTGTGAGTGTCAATACGATGCAATGTTTATCTCCGCTTCCTTGTTAGTCTATACAACGCCTCCATGAGTAGCTTAGTCTATCTTCGCTTCCTGTTTAGTCTGGGCAACGCCTCCATGAGTATTTTAGTCTATCTTCGCTTCCTGTTTAGTCTGGGCAACGCCTCCATGAGTATTTTAGTCTATCGTTGCTCCTGGTTCGTCGGTACGACGACTCCATGAGTATTTTAGTCTATCGTTGCTCCCTGGTTCGTCGGTACGACGCCTCCATGAGTATTTTAATCTATCGTTGCTCCCTGGTTCGTCGGTATGACGTCTCCATGAGTATTTTAGTCAATCTTCGCTTCCTGTTTAGTATGGGCAATGTTTAGTCTGGGCAACGCCTCCATGAGTATTTTAGTCTATCTTCGCTTCCTGTTTAGTATGGGCAATGTTTAGTATGGGCAACGCCTACATGAGTATTTTAGTCAATCTTCGCGTCCTGTTTAGTATGGACAATGTTTAGTATGGGCAACGCCTCCATGAGTATTTTAGTCAATCTTCGCGTCCTGTTTAGTATGGGCAATGTTTAGTCTGGGCAACGCCTCCGTGAGTATTTTAGTCTATCGTTGCTCCCTGGTTCGTCAGTATGACGCATCCACGAGTATTTTAGTCTATCGTTGCTCCCTGGTTCGTCAGTATGACGCATCCATGAGTATTTTAGTCTATCGTTGCTCCCTTGTTCGTCAGTACGATGCCTCCATGAGTATTTTAATCTATCGTTGCTCCCTGGTTCGTCGGTATGACGCATCCATGAGTATTTTAGTCTATCGTTGCTCCCTGGTTCGTCGGTATGACGCATCCATGAGTATTTTAGTCTATCGTTGCTCCCTGGTTCGTCGGTATGACGCATCCATGAGTATTTTAGTCTATCGTTGCTCCCTGGTTCGTCGGTATGACGCATCCATGAGTATTTTAGTCTATCGTTGCTCCCTGGTTCGTCGGTATGACGCCTCCATGAGTATTTTAGTCTATCGTTGCTCCCTGGTTCGTCAGTATGACGCATCCATGAGTATTTTAGTCTATCGTTGCTCCCAGTATCGTCGGTATGACGCATCCATGAGTATTTTAGTCTATCGTTGCTCCCTGGTTCGTCGGTACGACGCATCCATGAGTATTTTAGTATATCGTTGCTCCCTGGTTCGTCGGTACGACGCATCCATGAGTATTTTAGTCTATCGTTGCTCCCTGGTTCGTCGGTATGACGCATCCATGAGTATTTTAGTCTATTGTTGCTCCCTGGTTCGTCAGTATGACGCATCCATGAGTATTTTAGTCTATCGTTGCTCCCTGTTCGTCGGTACGACGCATCCATGAGTATTTTAGTCTATCGTTGCTCCCTGTTCGTCGGTACGACGCATCCATGAGTATTTTAGTCTATTGTTGCTCCCTGGTTCGTCAGTATGACGCATCCATGAGTATTTTAGTCTATCGTTGCTCCCTGTTCGTCGGTACGACGCATCCATGAGTATTTTAGTCTATCGTTGCTCCCTGTTCGTCGGTACGACGCATCCATGAGTATTTTAGTCTATCGTTGCTCCCTGGTTCATCGGTATGACGCATCCATGAGTATTTTAGTCTATCGTTGCTTCCTGTTTAGTCTGGGCTAGGGAGTAGCCACATATACCTAGTTCATATTATGTAAGGTAAAACACAGGAACTTGACATGTTATCCATAAGCCAGAGTTTAATAGAGGGGGGTGTCCTAGGATAGAGGTACAAGACCGTTGGTGGCTTATGGATAAAATTTCAATTTCCTGTGGGTAAAACACGTATACGCTAGAGGTCTGAATAAATGACTAACAGCGTCAGGTAGGCGGTTCTAGTCCCAAAATAGTTCTTATATTATTTTCACTGATTAGAGACATTATGATATAGATCTACAAAAAAATAATCGATATCTAAAGCGACTAAAAACAAATACAAGAACTATTTTTGATCCGAACCTGACACTAAATACGCGTTTGTGGTAAAAATACAATGCCGTGTGGTTTACTTAGTGGACTTCAGACGCTTGTGGTCACGCATGACAAAGATGTCTTCGCATATTTCAGTAACCAACGTTGCCTACGATGTCGCGTGCACATCTGCGTCATACTGTTTGGGTTTAACCACGTGCAGCTCTACGACCAACAAGTGCGCATGTGCCAGTACACACACGTACAACACTCTTATTGGGATGTGCATCACTACTGGGAAGAAGGTGATCGCAGAGGAATGCACCGCCGTTACAGATTGTTACTCGAACACGGTATCAGGCTCTCGTAAGCATAACTCTTTGCAGTCTGGGTAGAAAAAAGCTATAAATAGTTCAAATAATTGTAGCAGACGACAATTCATTATTGCGTTTTTTCATATTTATAACTAATAACTCTGGAAATGTGTCAGGGAATGTCATTAAAACTGTGTCATTACGAACAATGCAACATGTCTCCAAGCCCACAAATGGTTGGGGGGGGGGGAGATCTAACAATAGCCGATTTCAAATCGTTCGGATATCCCTTGTTTTAGAACGACATATACGCATGTATACATCTAAAGCACTACATTGGGCGGGGGGGGGATAATCTATTTTACTTACACCAGTCTGGCTTTAGTTTAAATTAGTTATGTCAGACGGCTCTCATTACAACTGGATTACAGGCCCGTAGCCACACTGAGGCAGCTGCCTCGGTTAAACTTTCCAAAGCCAAAATGAAAAATAAAATGCAGAAAATATCACTTTGCTTTATAAAATGTTGACTGCAATTGTACCTCTAAACTCATTAAATCAGAAAACATAGGAAATCGCTTCTATACCCCAACAATGTTAAGGGGAAACATTCCCCCGGACCCCCTAGATTGCCTCGGTTGAAATGTGTCTCTGGCTACGGTATTGGATTAATGCCATAGACAACAACCAAATAGTAGGCACTCTTTTCCTTCACTTATTTATCAAAGGCATTTGCAAAATATGCATGATTGAGCAACTGACCTTGCTGCTCAATACAGTTATCGCAACGGTGTCGGTCGGCACCAGTTTATAAGGGGAACTGAAGACTTCAGGGCACCTATGCACGGCGTACTTGTTATTTTTTATTTATCCACCATAATTTGTTGAATATCTTATTTTGATATAGTACATCATTGAGTAAAAACATTTATTGGTCTTATTCAGAAATGGTATAGAAACTATTTTTCGGGTTAGGTGTAGATTTTTTAAATTCGGATAGCTACCCGAATTGCTCATACACCGTATCAGTTTCGGTGGAAATATTCTCCCAATGATTTGCGTGTTTATATTCGTCTGCTGGACCAGTCACGTGACAGTTGTATCAAGCTACCGATACATGCAACGGAATGCTATTGAATCATGCTTCAGCTCTGTCAGCGAAATTAGCCTAGAACTAAATAAATATTTTAAATACGGATGGAAATGGACAAATACGCCGAGCATAGGTTCCACCACTCTATGTATGCTATATTTCTAGCTTACCTGGATGAAACCTGTACAGCCGGCTTCGGAACTGCAAGACCAATCAATTCTTGACAAACGATTTTCACAATTCTTTGTACTGGTTTAAACATGTATTCCGCTATATACATACACCAAACTAATACATGTAGCCTACACGAAATCAAAGAAATAAGTATATATGAAAGGTTTAAATTTTCTTTTTGCGCTTTTTTTCTTCAGTTGGTGTGTGTTTTACGTTTATTTATCGTCGCTACCGGTTGCCCATATGAGCGACGCCTCCTGAAGAGATTAGTCATTTTAGATTTTGGAGGATAGTGCATGATACAGACAGAGACCCATTCCAGAGTCTCAGTCTCCGTCTTCAGTTGGAAAACTAATATTATAGTATTAACTTTAGTAAACCACCATTTTACAGGGGTATTGGTGATTTTGTTAAAAAAATATATCGTTAAAGGGAGGTAATTCACAAATTGGTAATTCCACACAATCAGGTTCGTTTGTGGCCATATTTTCCAAATTTTACGTTTTACAACTATACTAATTTATTATTGAATAATGAAAATATCTCGGATGTGCAGCACATTCTAAGTAAACGCATGCATGTTATGCAGCTTTCAAAACGGAAGCAACATTTGACTGTATTGACTAGTATAGTAAAGTAAAAATGGCTACATATTTGTATATGTATATATATGTTACAGCGGTCGAATGCGTTGCCAATAGCGGATCCACGACACCCTTGTACTGTAGGTGCAAAACCGGATACAAAACAGAAAACTCCGTTTGCAGAATGCGTGAGTATTTATCCACTGTGAGCTCTGAAATGGTGTGTTGTTCATGAGTGGCTACTGAACACATAGATACTGAACACATATATATTGAACACATAGATACTGAACACATATATACTGAATACATACTGAACACATAGATACTGAACACATAGATACTGAACACATATATACTGAACACATATATACTGAACACATATATACTGAACACATATATACTGAATACATATATACTGAATACATAGATACTGAATACATAGATACTGAACACATATATACTGAACACATAGATACTGAACACATATATACTGAATACATATATACTGAATACATAGATACTGAACACATATATACTGAATACATAGATACTGAACACATATATACTGAATACATACTGATCACATAGATACTAAACACATATATACTGAATACATAGATACTGAATACATATATACTGAATACATAGATACTGAACACATATATACTGAACACATATATACTGAATACATAGATACTGAACACATACTGAACATTAGATACTGAACACATATATACTGAATACATAGATACTGAACACATATATACTGAACACATATATACTGAATATATATATACTGAATACATACTGATCACATAGATACTGAACACATATATACTGAATACATAGATACTGAATACATACTGAACACATATATACTGAATACATAGATACTGAATACATAGATACTGAACACATACTGAACATTAGATATTGAACACATATATACTGAATACATAGATACTGAACACATATATACTGAACACATATATACTGAATATATATATACTGAATACATACTGATCACATAGATACTGAACACATATATACTGAATACATAGATACTGAATACATACTGAACACATATATACTGAATACATAGATACTGAATACATAGATACTGAACACATACTGAACACATATATACTGAATACATAGATACTGAATACATATATACTGAATACATAGATACTGAATACACATATACTGAATACATATATACTGAATACATACTGAACACATATATACTGAATACATACTGAATACATAGATACTGAATACATAGATACTGAATACATAGATACTGAATACATATATACTGAATACATATATACTGAATACATAGATACTGAACACATAGATACTGAACACATACTGAACACATATATACTGAACACATAGATACTGAACACATAGATACTGAATACATATATACTGAATACATAGATACTGAACACATATATACTGAACACATATATACTGAACACATATATACTGAATACATAGATACTGAACACATAGATACTGAACACATATATACTGAATACATAGATACTGAATACATAGATACTGAACACATAGATACTGAACACATAGATACTGAACACATATATACTGAACACATATATACTGAATACATAGATACTGAACACATAGATACTGAACACATAGATACTGAACACATAGATACTGAACACATATATACTGAACACATATATACTGAATACATAGATACTGAACACATATATACTGAACACATATATACTGAATACATAGATACTGAACATATATATACTGAACACATATATACTGAATACATAGATACTGAACACATAGATACTGAACACATATATACTGAATACATAGATACTGAACACATATATACTGAACACATATATACTGAATACATAGATACTGAACATATATATACTGAACACATATATACTGAATACATAGATACTGAACACATAGATACTGAACACATATATACTGAATACATAGATACTGAACACATATATACTGAACACATATACTGAGTACATAGATACTGAATACATAGATACTGAACACATAGATACTGAACACATATATACTGAACACATACTGAACACATATATACTGAACACATATATACTGAACACATACTGAACACATACTGAACATATAGATACTGAACACGTATATACTGAACATATATATATATATATATACTGAACACATATATACTGAACACATAGATACTGAACACATAGATACTGAACACATATATACTGAACACATATATACTGAACACATAGATACTGAACACATAGATACTGAACACATAGATACTGAACACATATATACTGAACACATATATACTGAATACATAGATACTGAACATATATATACTGAACATATAGATACTGAACACACATATACTGAACACATATATACTGAATACATAGATACTGAACACATAGATACTGAACACATAGATACTGAACACATAGATATTGAACATATAGATACTGAACACATACTGAACATATAGATACTGAACACATATATACTGAACACACATATACTGAACACATATATACTGAATACATAGATACTGAACACATAGATACTGAACACATATATACTGAACACATATATACTGAACATATAGATACTGAACACATAGATACTGAACATATAGATACTGAACACATACTGAACATATATATACTGAACACATACTGAACATATAGATACTGAATACATACTGAACACATATATATACTGAACACACACTGAACACATTTATACTGAACACATTTATACTGAACACATACTGAACACATATATACTGAACACATTTATACTGAACACATATATACTAAACACATATATACTGAATACATAGATACTGAACACATAGATACTGAACACTAGATACTGAGCACACACTGAACATTAGACACTGAACACATAGATACTGAACACATGTATACTGAACACACACTGAACATTAGATACTGAACATATAGATACTGAACACATATATACTGAACACACACTGAACACATATATACTGAACACATAGATACTGAACACATAGATACTGAACACATAAATACTGAACACATAGATACTGAACACATAGATACTGAACACATAAATACTGAACACATAGATACTGAACATATAGATACTGAACACATATATACTGAACACATAGATACTGAACACATAGATACTGAACATATTGATACTGAACACATAGATACTGAACACATAGATACTGAACACATACTGAACATTAGATACTGAACACATATATACTGAACACATAAATACTGAGCACATAGATACTGAACACATATATACTGAACACATAGATACTGAACACATATATACTGAACACATACTGAACATTAGATACTGAACACATAGATACTGAACACATATATACTGAACACATATATACTGAACATATAGATACTGAACACAAACTGAACATATATATACTGAACACATACTGAACATTAGATACTGAACACATAGATACTGAACACATAGCTACTGAACATATAGATACTGAACACATACTGAACACATAGATACTGAACACATACTGAACATTAGATACTGAACACATAGATACTGATCACATAGATACTGAACACATAGATACTGAATACATAGATGATATTTGTGTTTATTAGAGTAAAGATGGTATTTCGTCGAGTGATCACTGACATGTGTATTTCCACGAGTGGCGTTAACACTAATAAACTCATATCTTCCCTTTCTTTTATGATTCTCAATGATGTTGGTTAATATAATATTTGTTCTATGTGGAAGTCGTGATAGCGCCGTGGTAGCGCGTTCGCTTCAGGTGATAAAGGCCCGGAGTTCGATCCCCGCTGGAGCCGTTACTATTGTGTCCTTAGGCAAGATATTTAAATTCCACGCTCCCTCGTGGCGATGGATCCCATCAGGAATGAGGTCTCGAGAGTGATTAATATAAGTTGTTAGAACTTGTTTCGCAATCGAGCTAAAATAAATTTGTATAAACTATTCTAAAATTGTATTCATTGTACTGCTCTTTCGTGAGCGTCATTGCACTCCAATGCACAACCGCACAGCCACTAATGTTAATGTGTAATAAGAAATAGTGCCGGTATAAGTTTCAAGTTTGTTTCTGTTTTCTATCAAAATTACAAACTACAGGCAAAACACATTCATTAGAATATATTCTTTATTAATGAACTCTTAATGATAGTCAGAAAATAACTAAAATACAAAAGTACATCTAAACGCGCAGGAATACGAAACGCAATCGGTGACCGAGAAAATGCCATCTTTCTTTGTGTCAAAGCTGTGTAAGATGGAGTTTTCTTTCACTGAGAAAGCTATCATCCATTGGAAGCCATAAAAGAAAACGCTTAATAATAATAATAATAATAATAATAATAATAATAATAATAATAATAATAATAATAATAATAAAGACTTTATTTAACGAGAGTACTCATTTAACAAAAGTTAATCTACCATGAGGCCCTCAACATATATACAATCAAATGCAATCAAAAGATTGCTTTGTTACATACACCTATCTTGATAGATAACGTTGGTACACCAAGACTGATGTGTAACATACCTCTACTTTAATATGTAACTTTGCTTGGTAGGTCATATTCACCTAACGTTGTAGGTAACATACTCATGCATGTACCTACTTTTCTGGACGAATGGGAATTTATGTTATAAGAATTACTGCTGTGTATTCATATGATAGGTATTAAAAGTGTCCAAATGTGTTCAGGGAACTAGTTCTAAGCGTTCACTGGTATGTGCATAGAAATACAGACTTGAGCTGGAATCCAGAAATGGCTAGGTCAATCTATTTACGTAGTTGAAATTCTGCCATAATAATTGGTTCCCATATAATTTGCGGATGTTCCAGCAGGGATGTGGTATATACTATTATGTTGGACAGGGTTTCGTGTTATTATCAACATGTTTGCATTTAATTACTAAATTATGCACTTTATAATGTATATACATTCACTCAATACACTATCCGAGTGTGAATGCCCAATCGTCCTTCTATTACATGTAATAGTTTTTCTTGTTATGTATAGCATTGTTATAAAAAATCTCGATAGATAGCATTTCTATACCTAACTTAATACTAAATCTCGATATACAGCATTGCTCTACCTAACTTAATACTAAAAGCTTGATATACAGCATTGCTATACATAACTGGATGCTAAAAGCTTGATAGATAGCATTGCTCTACCTAACTTGATACTAAAAGCTTGATAGATAGCATTGCTCTACCTAACTTGATACTAAAATCTCGATATACAGCATTGCTCTACCTAACTGGATACTAAAAGCTTGATAGATAGCATTGCTCTACCTAACTTGATACTAAAATCTCGATATATAGCATTGCTCTACCTAACTGGATACTAAAAGCTTGATAGATAGCATTGCTCTACCTAACTTGATACTAAAAGCTTGATATACAGCATTGCTCTACCTAACTGGATACTAAAAGCTTGATAGATAGCATTGCTCTACCTAACTGGATACTAAAAGCTTGATAGATAGCATTGCTCTACCTAACTGGATACTAAAAGCTTGATAGATGATAGCATTGCTCTACCTAACTGGATACTAAAAGCTTGATAGATAGCATTGCTCTACCTAACTGGATACTAAAAGCTTGATATATAGCATTGCTCTACCTAACTGGATACTAAAAGCTTGATAGATAGCATTGCTCTACCTAACTGGATACTAAAAGCTTGATATACAGCATTGCTCTACCTAACTGGATACTAAAAGCTTGATAGATAGCATTGCTCTACCTAACTGGATACTAAAAGCTTGATATATAGCATTGCTCTACCTAACTGGATACTAAAAGCTTGATAGATAGCATTGCTCTACCTAACTGGATACTAAAAGCTTGATAGATACCATTGCTATACCTAACTTGATACTAAAAGCTTGATAGATAGCATTGCTCTACCTAACTTAATACTAAAAGCATGATAGATAACATTGCTATACCTAACTTGATGCTAAAAGCTTGATAGATAGCATTGCTCTACCTAACTTAATACTAAAAGCATGATAGATAACATTGCTATACCTAACTTGATGCTAAAAGCTCGATAGATAACATTGCTATACCTAACTTAATACTAAAAGCTTGATAGATAGCATTGCTATACCTAACTTAATACTAAAAGCTTGATAGATACCATTGCTATACCTAACTTGATGCTAAAAGCTTGATAGATAGCATTGCTATACCTAACTTAATACTAAAAGCTTGATAGATAACATTGCTATACCTAACTTGATGCTAAAAGCTTGATAGATACCATTGCTATACCTAACTTGATGCTAAAAGCTTGATAGATAACATTGCTATACCTAACTTGATGCTAAAAGCTTGATAGATAACATTGCTATACCTAACTTGATGCTAAAAGCTTGATAGATACCATTGCTATACCTAACTTGATGCTAAAAGCTTGATAGATAACATTGCTATACCTAACTTGATACTAAAAGCTTGATAGATAACATTGATACACCTAACTTAATACTAAAAGCTTGATAGATAGCATTGCTATACCTAACTTGATACTAAAAGCTTGATAGATACCATTGCTATACCTAACTTGCTGCTAAAATAGGTATATCACCTATTCGAGAAAGCACGGTACACAACATTTGCAAAATATGCATGATTGCGCAACTGAAAGGGAATGTGTGTATGTTATATTTCTAGCTTACCTGGATGAAACCTGTACAGCCGCCGTTGGATGCGCCGCAAAAATTACACTTACATCAGGTAACGGACAAGTGACGGAAACTTGTGGAACAGGATCCACCTGCGAATGCCCGACAGATTCTGCCAAAACAACTAGAGTATGGGATTCAGTAACGTACAAGTTCTGTTTCAGTAAGTGAAAATTGTGACATTAAGGGTGTTGCCGGGTTTGGACCACTATAGTGAATATTGTTATGTATACTTTAGCATTTTAACATTCTTGTTATATTTTCACTTGTGTATTGTTTGTTTTCCACGGTATAACCACTTTAACCCTTTCAACACCACATACCTCTAAATAAGCTTACAAAGAGTGTAGATCCAGATGAGCCGGCTCATGACGAGCCTTCTCATCAGGAAATGCACTTTTTGCCAGTAATATTACTATTTTTAGACAAAATTACCCATTTTGATAAATGAACTTGTCCAAATGTAATTTTCTGATTAATTTATTGGTCTAAGAATATCATGGACCAGTCCATGTCAGTTACTTGGTGTTGAATGGGTTAATAATTATTAGCTAGTATAATGTTCCATGTAATTGACCTTTCTGCAGACGCTACTTAGCCACGCCCCCCATAGTTACAGGTGCTCGCTGTAACCACGCGAGACAAGTTATCTAACAAAATGGCGTCTAGCGCAGACCTGCATTGAGTTGATCTAGATAAAATTCCGTCGAATTTCTCGGTTTTATTTCATCCAGATAAGAATATCTCGCATTATTTATAACTAGACACAATTTTTGTTTTGACAAAAGTGGTCCAATCGTGGAAACAACGTCCGCGATTGGACCCTCCCCCCCCCCCCCCCTCGTGCCTTCGACTGGACCGTAGGAGCACACTATATATAACTGCAACAAAGTTAATTTAGAACAAATATATTTCAAATATAGACCACAGAAACATAAAACATACTTTTTTTTAAAAGAATAAAGAATTCGAATACTACATATTTTAACTGTCCGTTGACAGACCATGTTGTATAATCTATGTGGGGTTAATTCATGTTAGTAATAAACGTCTCCCATAAACTTACTAAAATCCTCAACACGAGGCTTGTTGAATCCCTGTGCTCGTTCTATGCACGTGCTGGTTCCCTTAGTAATAGTTCAGGATGCCGACTCATGGAATTACAGTGCCATTTCTTTCCTGACAGTTTATCATATTTACTTTCGGCCAAACTCCTGAGATCATTAATAGTTAATACAAAAAAAGCATTCTTCTAGATTTAGACAATGGTCTACAAACTCCCTTTCTAACTCTTCTCCTGAGCAGGACAAACCACCATGGAATTTTACGTCTTCGTTTGTGTCTTGATAGTGTTGGTTTCGGGACAGCATAACTTGTTGCCGCCTGGTGTGTGTTTTACGTTTATTTATCGTCGCTACCAGTTGCCCATGTGAGCGCCGCCTCCTGAAGAGATTAGTAATTTTAGATTTTTGGAGGATAGTGCAATGATACAGACAGAGACCCATTCCTGAGTCTCCTCTGGTTCTTTTACATGCACGGTGTACAGCACCGACACGAGACCTCGGTTTATCGTCCCATCTGAAAGTCTGTTTAATTTTATTAGGGTCAGACGGGGGATCGAACCTGCGATCCCTGGATTACCGCCTGGTTAAGCCCTAATCCACCATTTTAATGGCACTGATGACGCGCTCCACATCTTCTGTGGTCCATGTGCCATACTCCTTCTCCGTCTATAACAGCAAACTAAATGCACACAAAACATTAAAACACTTACCCCAAGCCCTCAAGAAGGAGGTTATTAATCTGAGAATGAGCTATGTCAAACTCCAAGAAGGCGGTTATTAATCTGAGAATGAGTTATGTCAAACCCCAAGAAGGAGGTTATTAATCTGAGAATGAGTTATGTCAAACCCCAAGAAGGAGGTTATTAATCTGAGAATGAGTTATGTCAAACCCCAAGAAGGCGATTATTAATCTGAGAATGAGTTGGAGGTTATTAATCTGAGAATGAGTTATGTCAAACCCCAAGAAGGAGGTTATTAATCTGAGAATGAGTTATGTCAAACCCCAAGAAGGCGATTATTAATCTGAGAATGAGTTGGAGGTTATTAATCAGAGAATGAGTTATGTCAAACTCCAAGAAGGAGGTTATTAATCTGAGAATGAGCTATGTCAAACTCCAAGAAGGAGGTTATTAATCTGAGAATGAGCTATGTCAAACCCCAAGAAGGAGGTTATTAATCTGAGAATGAGTTATGTCAAACCCCAAGAAGGAGGTTATTAATCTGAGAATGAGTTAGGTTAAACTAGAATGAGGAGGTTATTAATCTGAGAATGAGTTGGAGGTTATTAATCTGAGAATGAGTTATGTCAAACTCCAAGAAGGCGGTTATTAATCTGAGAATGAGTTGGAGGTTATTAATCTGAGAATGAGTTATATCAAACCCCAAGAAGGAGGTTATTAATCTGAGAATGAGTTATGTCAAACCCCAAGAAGGAGGTTATTAATCTGAGAATGAGTTATGTGCACCATAATCAAAACAAATAACCCCGGATTGGCGAGACTGACCCCCTCACCCCAACCTGCTTGGCCGACTCGAGACTGATCCCCTCACCCCAACCTGCTTGGCCGAGTCGAGACTGACCCCCTCAGCCCAACCTGCTTGGCCGAGTCGAGATTGACCCCCTCACCCCAACCTGCTTGATCGAGTCGAGAGTGATCCCCTCACCCCAACCTGCTTGGCCGAGTCGAGTCTGATCCCTTCACCCCAACCTGCTTGGCCAAGTCGAGTCTGATCCCCTCACCCCAACCTGCTTGGTCGAGTCGAGACTGGCCCCCTCACCTCATCAAACAGCTTGCTAGTCTTGAGTTTTGAGTGCAAACTTTATTCTCAAAGCTTTATGACATATACAGAATTCCTCAATTGGACCACTTAACCACAATTGGACCACTTATCCACAATTGGACCACTTATCCACAATTGGACCACTTATCCACAATTGGACCACCATTTATTGCTAAATATGTTATAACATATATTTTATATTAATATGATTTTCAATGTCAATTATGATTAGTACATCGATAAATGTCATCCTGCGAACAATCTATTCGAAACTCCAATCATGGCAAGTCATGTGTTCCAATCGAGGATCGTACATTGGTATACATGACATTTGTGGTCCAATCGAGGATCGTACATTGGTATACATGACATTTGTGGTCCAATCGAGGATCGTACATTGGTATACATGACATTTGTGGTCCAATCGAGGATCGTACATGGGTATACATGATAGTTGTGGTCCAATCGAGGATCGTACATTGGTATACATGACATTTGTGTTCCAATCGAGGATCGTACATGGGTATACATGATAGTTGTGGTCCAATCGAGGATCGTACATTGGTATACATGACATTTGTGTTCCAATCGAGGATCGTACATGGGTATACATGATAGTTGTGGTCCAATCGAGGATCGTACATTGGTATACATGACATGTGTGGTCCAATCGAGGATCGTACATGGGTATACATGACATTTGTTTACACGCTGCGTGTGTGTAACTTCAAGAAACTTGTGTCTGCACTCAAACAGTAAGACATAAACATATTATGCAAAGGGCATGGTACCGTCATCGATAACCTGTCTAAAGTTGTATAATAACGTCATTTTAAGTAATATAATTATACAATCAAGGTTAAAAACATACTTTCACACTCAAATCCTAAAATATGTCGGAAATTCTTCACTATTTCTGTGGCAGCTTAGCAGCCATTAACCGCGCGATTTGTCCACCAGATGGAAGCTCTATTAATAACGCTCATAATCCCAGTACTGGTCCATTTGAGGCACCGGTCCAATCCCGGCAACTCTCAAAGGTCGGGGTGAATTGCAGTTATGCATGATAAATGAGAAAAGTATACCGTATATACTCGCATATAAGGCGATATCGCCTATAAGACGACCCCTACTTTGGTCCTGAAATGTGTGGTTTGGGCATGCACTCGCATATAAGACGGTTTATAAAATGCTTCACGGTCCTTTGGTTATTTTGTCGCAGTCGTTTCGGGGACAAGTATCACACAATTGTTTACTTCGTTCTCGTAATGCTCTTGTTTTCTTGCAGCAAGTGGGACGAAAGCTAATGGTGCGACATGTAGTGGAGACAGCGAATGTACCAGTAAGATCTGTGAGACATGCCCGGGAGCCACCGCCAGCACATGCCTGGTTCTTGGTAAGTTAATACTGTACTATATGAGCTACGCTAATCTATATTATTTGCAGGAACACGACACTTATAAATAATATTGGTCCGCTGGTTTGTGAGTCTTTTATTGAGTTGTACTGTCTATTAACAGTAACATGATGGTGACTGGTGTGTTCCCGATATTCAGGCACCTCTCAAACGGCACAGACGCCGAAATAGCCACGATTTACATGCATGTGTTTAGGGGGGAAGCCATGTTGGAAGAGTCATTAACTCCCGTACCGTACCGTACCACTTGGGCCGGCGGGCACAACACTATACGTGAACAAACATGGAGAGCAATCAGAACGTTTCACACAACTATCATAAGCAGATCGTCGTCCTTCGTCAGCAGTAACGCTATTTGCTATTGGTTGGCTATTTTGTATGAATTAACATGCTTTCGCGATATGAAAACGTTGATTATGTGGGTGCATTCGTTTTTGAAATACTCTGGCTTTTATATTTGGTATGTTAACACTGCTCTAAAGGTGATAAAACAACAAATAAAGTGCCTATTAAATACATAGTAAAAACATACAGTTTGTTCATTTATATTTCCAATCTTTCATTTCTTCTGATACCACACCCAATGTGAAGAAGTATTCAAATCAAACTGAAAAACAGCGGTAATATCAATAGGTAATAGAACGCATAGCCAGTGCTCACCTGTGAATAACGACACTGTGTTTACACACTGTATTCCTCCGCCAAATAATACAGTATACCAACCTTCAGTTTGCAATGGCCTGAATTCTTATACCACATCTTACCTACACATCAACTAGTCTGAAGTCTTCTCAAGTCACATAAGTTCTCAAAAAACACAAACACTATGCACTGCCTGTCATGAAAATGCATCTTTACCAAAATGAAAAATGAACTATATTAGTTATTGGAACTACATTCGGATGAACTTTTGCCTATTTACGTATATACAACCTAAACAATGTATTTGTTTTGCAACATTGCAGTTTTACATTTCTTAAGTTAACACTGGTTTGTCTACTCTCCGCTAAGGAATACATTTAAATAGTGCATTTGATTTGCAAACCCGAATTGGTAATTAATACCGATTGTAATTGTTGTATTTGGAAGATTCGGTTTTAGCCTGGTACATTATACACATGTACACATGTTAGTTGTCACTGTTGTTAGAGTACATGTATATATTTGACAATAGTATTGTCGACGTTTAGTTCCTCCGCGTTATGTTTCTCAACCCACACACCCCACACCCAAACACACCACACACCCACACACACACCACAAGTAGTTCTCCGTGTTATGTTCAGCCGTGTAGTTTCTCTGTGTTATTTCAGCCGTGTAGTTTCTCCGTTTATTTTCAGCATTGTAGTTTCTCCGCGCATTGTAGTTTCTCCGTGTTATGTTTCAGCATTGTAGTTTCTCCGTGTTATGTTTCAGCATTGTAGTTTCTCCGTGTTATGTTTCAGCATTGTAGTTTCTCCGTGTTATGTTTCAGCATTGTAGTTTCTCCGTGTTATGTTTCAGCATTGTAGTTTCTCCGTGTTATGTTTCAGCTTGTAGTTTCTCCGTGTTATGTTTCAGCCGTGTAGTTTCTGTGTGTTATGTTTCAGCCTTGTAGTTTCTCCGTGTTATGT
Source organism: Archivesica marissinica (assembly GCA_014843695.1). Lineage (NCBI taxonomy): Eukaryota > Metazoa > Mollusca > Bivalvia > Venerida > Vesicomyidae > Archivesica > Archivesica marissinica. The sequence goes on from CM026390.1 coordinate 28,977,765, forward strand.
TTCAGCATTCAGTGTAATGTCATCGTTTCTGTGTGTTACATTTCAGCCTCTAGCGACGGTAATGCAGTGGCAGCCGTTGGAGTTGTATCCATGCTCGTATCAACTGTGTTTGTACTGATACTGTAACGGCCGTGTAACAAAGTAAGTAAACAAAACGACTTATAACGTATGGTCTCTTATTTTCTGTAATAATCCCACAGACCATGAACGGACCTTTTATTTAAGTTTATCTAATGTCGCTACCGGTTGCCCATATGAGCGACAGGCAGTTTACCTTGAAGTAACAACACCGTTTTGTAGCTCAGCCCACCCCCCTCACCCGCCTCACACCCCCCCCCCTGATTAACCGGGCACTACAATGTTAGCTATTCTAAACATCATAAACTGTCAAAGTGTTGTCTATATATTTCATTGTATGTATGATTGTAAAGTATTGTCTGAAAATATGCAGTAGTTAAATAAACAATTAGCTATCCCCCTACCCCTTCCCCCTGGTTCTGGTGATACAGCCTATACGTGTACTCGTTACTAGACCAAGAATCTTTATGTGCGAAATGGTAGGAAACCTTTTCACCGATTATCGCAGTGGTTAGTGCGCTCGGTTCTCACCAATGCAACCCGGGTTCGATTCTCGGACCGGGAAGTATGTGAGATGGGACGGTGGTCGACAGATCGGACAGGTGGGTTTTCTCCGAGTATTCCAGTTTCCTCCCACACGACTGACCACATTTAAGTTTTCATCTGCGCTAACGAGAGTGATTAATATAAGTTGTTAGAACTTGCTTCGCAATCGTTGTAAAATAAATAAAGTTTAAACTTATGTCATAAATTATAGGACACCTTAGTTTAAACATATTTTTATTCAGAAAATAACATATAAGAATAAAGTGTTACAAGAGAAATAATTTGGACACCTTATAACACAACATTTATATGCACATGCCAAAATATCTTCTATATGCATGTGCCATGTACAATGGGAGTAGTTATCATGTATTGACACAATTAATTAAAGACATCCAACATTGGAGAGGAATTAATATAAGTTTTCAGAAAACTTGTTTTCCAATCCAAACCATTCACAATTTATGTAATTTGTGACATTGTTTGTGTTATACATGTAAATTTATTGGAATAAATACTGTTTAAACCAACATCGGGGTGCATATAAACTGTAGATATACTGGCACAAAACGGATCAAATATCCGTGTCAAAGTGGTCACTATTTACATATGGCATTTTTAACCAGTTTTGACAGCAACAAGTAACTATAGCTGTTAATATGTTACACATGACATGACACTCATATCAGAAAATCAGATGCAGGTTCTTTTTCCGCTACTTTGAAAGTATTGAAATATTACATTGTTAGTGGGTGGGGTAACCTTACCCCTGAAAGAGTCTTATTTTGTCAACCATTTTAGTTTTATTTAAGCAAGTTACATCAGATATGGCTAGTTACCGTATACATGTATGTGTATGTAACGAAAATCTAACAAATTGAAATAGCAATGCTATGACATGCTTTTATTGCACACCAAATGCACAGAATAAATTGCCCAATATGTCGTCAGTTGTCTCTTTCTTTTTTACCAATTTTTGCCAATAGTACAGAGTGCAACTTTTAGTATCCAGAGCTTCACATATTATCATAGTCATAACTGCTAATATAAATTAGTTTACCATTAGTTTGTGGTCGAGTGGTTAAGGTTGCTGACTTGTATACCACTGTAACCTATCATCACTGATGGTCACGGGTTCGAGCCCCGCTCAGACCGTGTTTCATTTATATGAAAAAGTTGGCAGTTTCTTACGGAGGTTGGTGCACCCAAGTACTGGTTAACCGCTGGAGCCTGCCCAGGAAAGGTGTTGTTAGGTAAACTGCCCGCCGGCGATATAGCCCCAAAATGGTGCTGATGCAGGCGTAAAACCCGAAATATAACATATAACAATTAGTCGCGATAGCGCAGTGGTAGAGTGTTCGCTTCAGGTGCGAAAGGCCCCGAGTTCGAGCCACGCTGGAGCCGTTACGATTGTGCCCTTATGCAAGGCATTTAAATTCCACATTGCCTCTTCTCTCTCCCTCGTGGCGATGGATTTCATCAGGAATGAGGTCTCGAGAGTGATTAATATAAGTTGTAAGAACTTGTTTCTCAATCGAGCTAAAATAAATTTGTATAAACTAACAATTAGTTTGCACCCAGATGCCAATTCCAGCTACATTGACTGGAGTATTATGTGTGCTTGTCTTGTTTCAGGCTGAGATTCTGTGAAGACGCACGTGTACTGCACGTGTACTGCAAGAAACGATTGGATGAACTCCAGAATAACGAGTCATTGCATGTACTGACACTGTGTACAATATTCTACCATCAACAACAACAAAACTATCATGCACGTTATGTACAAGGACGGAAGCTCACAACAAGTGTTTGTTTCTGATATATCGACCTATCAATTTGTGATTATCATAATATCTGCTTATTAAAGAAACAAAAGATACGTCAAAAATATATAATTCCATACAATATTAATCAAAGTCATATTTCGGTTAAAAAACACGAAATTGCTCTATATGTGAGTATCTATGGCAACAATTTGGTTTTTTTAAAAATGGTATATGTAATTTACCCACATTCATTTCTGTGTTATTTAATTAATTATTTTCTTTAGGAGAAACGGAGCTACGAAGTAATTTAAACTATCTAGTCTAAATAAGATTGTATTTCTTTACTGAAAAACTTGGATAATACGAGTTTTGCTACGGATAAGATAATAGATAGCAACAGTACAACACAAGCTCTGAATGAGCTAAGATAGCAACAGTACAACACAAACAAGCTCTGAATGAGCTAAGATAGCAACAGTACAACACAAGCTCTGAATGAGCTAAGATAGCAACAGTACAACACAAGCTCTGAATGAGCTAAGATAGCAACAGTACAACACAAGCTCTGAATGAGCTAAGATAGCAACAGTACAACACAAGCTCTGAATGAGCTAAGATAGCAACAGTACAACACAAGCTCTGAATGAGCTAAGATAGCAACAGTACAACACAAGCTCTGAATGAGCTAAGATAGCAACAGTACAACACAAGCTCTGAATGAGCTAATATAGCAACAGTACAACACAAGCTCTGAATGAGCTAAGATAGCAACAATACAACACGACTATATATAACATAAAATAATGGTAACAGCTATACAATTAGAATCCCTGATAATATTATGCATATATATTTATTTCACCCATAGCCCTGTGCGTTATTAATCTCATGGCAGTATCAGTGTGTCGTAATTGTTTTGTATACTCTATTGTCTATGCCTATTTGCTTATCATTTTCAGTCCAGTGTGCATGCAATATTAATTAACCCTTATTCCATTGAATAAAATTGCTAGAATGTGCAAACAACATAGATCTGGATCGACAACTGCTCAGGATCTATGTTGTTTGCTATTCAGCCAAGTGTTTTAACTACACTATCCGAATAGCAAACAACGTAGAGCCTGATCAGATGACGTGTTATGTACGGTAATGTGTCCTTAAGTGGGTTACCGTGTGCAGCATTCGTCCTCTACCAAATTTTCATAATCTCAGTTTGTACATTGACAAAGACATGAGATGCATGCAATATATATATATATATAGAGAGAGAGAGAATATTAGGTTACTGTCTTATAAATTTTAATTTATTAGGCGAGTCGGAGAAAAAATACAAGGCTCGGCAGAGCCTCGCCTTGTATTTATTCGGAGACGAGCCTAATAAATTAAAATTTATAAGACAGTAACCTAATATTCTATTTATCCTACATTCTGAGTGTGCACCCGACACAAAAACAAACTAGCCATGACAGCTTACAAACTCGCTACGCACTTGGTAATATGTTGCGCATTGATATTTCTATTTATATCCACGGTTAGCCCTATGACGTTATGAAAGCTTTATTAGGCACTGACTAATAAAGCAAAATTTATTAGGCAGGCCGTTTTTGTACGTTATTTCGCATGAAGGTAGGATAAATAATAATATAATCTTAAAGTGACACGTGACAGGTTTTGAATATAAGATTTCACATAAATACACAGACGCTTGGAATCTGGACAAATATGTTCGGTTTGCATAGATGGAAGCCTATGGTATACCATAGTGTTTTTAAAAAAAGTGTTGTGATTTTGAACCCGAAAACATTTGTCCAGACCCCAAGCTTATGTGCGTAAATACACACTCAGAGAGAAAATACACTCACAATAACCAAACGAGTATATATATTTTACATCAATCATGTTATAATACATATTGCTGTTATTTAAAAATATTTGTTATTTATTGGCGATTAAACATGGTTTGGAGTTGTGACGCGTAGGAATTAACCACGCCGTATGCCTAAGTTGTTACTTCCGGCGCTCAGAATGACACACCATGTTTTATTCGACAACAAATTACGCAAATACAAATATTAATTCGATTCTAACATGACCAAATTATTTAAAAAGCTCAAACATTGGAGTTACTTTTTAGAAAGCCACACATGACGTCACATTTAACATCACGCGCTAAGCCATGCATGTTTTATTCGACAATAAATTACGCAAATACAAATACTAATTCGATTCTAACATGTTCAAATTATCTAAAAAGCGCAAACATTGGAGTTACTTTTTAGAAAGCCACAAATGACGTCACATTTAACATCACGCGCTAAGCCATGCATGTGTTAGTGCAGATTTAACGTCCTTCTTGCCGAGCCATGTTATATTTCTTATTTAATCACCGTGTTTAGCGATTGGCAGAAAGTAAAAAAAGGCTAATTAGAAGACAATACATTACTACTATACATGGGAAAAGTAGATTTGTTGTATTATTTTATTTTATATGTCAAATTGTGTTGATATATTGATAATGAAGCTACTAACATTGCGGAATGTGTAAATCTATATCACCATAATATGATTTATATGTTGTAACTAGACTAGTAATAAAATATAAAAGAACTTTTGTTCAATTACGGTGTCAATATTTCTTTATTCCGATTGTAGAAAGTCTCAGCATCAATATGGTAACGTTTAGTTGGTTGTGTGTGTGTTTTACGTTTATTTATCGTCGCTACCGTTTGCCCATATGAACGACGCCTCCTGAAGAGATTAGTTATTTTAGATTGTTGGAGGATAGTGCAATGATACAGACAGAGACCCATTCCAGAGTCTTGGTTCTTTTACGTGCACGGTGTAAAGCACCGACACGAGACCTCGGTTTAAAGTCGCATCTGAAAGACTGTTAATTTTATTAGAGTCAGACGGGGGATCGAACCTGCGAGCCCTGTATTACCAGTTCAGCGTGTTAACCACTGGACAACAGATCCGTCATAGTTGGTTTTTTGCTGGATGCGGTTATTTATAGTCGCCGTCTGGTAACCTGCCGAATAAATTGGACGTGCTGTGCAAACAACATAGCCGCCTACGTGGTCGAGTGGTTAAGATCAGGATCCATGTTGTTTGCTATTCAGACAAGTATTTTAGCTCCACTATCCGAATAGCAAACAGCATAGAGCCCAGTCTGACCAGGTGGCACGTTCTGTGCTAGCCCCTCAGTGGCTCTAGTTACCTCCCCTGGCGTTACGTCCACATATTCGCATGAATCATCAAGTCAGGGTAAAGTATTTATTGGCATGTCCATCGCCAAGGAACGTGATTGGCGGTTACATACAACGTTTACAGAAAAGCATGATATTATATAAGGTAGGAGTAAGCATAGCATCAACATTTACGATATACATTGTTGTTTAACGATATAGTTGGTATTCAGTGTCTCACAAACCATTATTTTACAAGTAGTAACATTCATTTAGTTATTTAACATCATTTCATTTACTTGTTGCTAAATAAATATATTTAGCTAAATTGACAAGTTTGCTTTTTGGTGTTGAATTCATGAGTGTTTTAAACTTACTAATGGTTGGCCATGAACAATAATATCTAGGTAAATGTGTAATTCTTATATCATTATAATAAGGACAAACTAATAAGAAATGATATTCTGATTCTACTTGATGCATGTTACATTTTAGTTTAAACAATATCTATTTCTTTGAATATACATAGTCGGGTATACATAATATGTACATACATGTAGGATTGAGGAGAAAGCAACTTGCTTACATGTTACATTTTGAGCACAATCTTAAATGTCTTTCAATGTTTCGAAATCTTCCTTCTTCTATTGCAAATGTATGGGCTAGATAATGCAATCCGATGTGTTATATTATCAACACAACTTAAATATATTATAACTTTCCAATTTAGAAAAGGAACTTAATTGGGTGTACCATTGCTGTAGATATGGTCATATATTCTTTGAACATAGTTGAATAGTACGATACATATATTGTCTACAGACTGTCGAGTGTTCTACATCAATGCACCTGGCTGTGTATTCGCCAATTAACATCTCAATAAACATCTGAATACACACCTGGCTGTGTATTCGCCAATAAACATCTAGGTATGTATTCGCGAATTAACATCTGAATAAACATCTCAATAAACACCTGGCTGTGTATTCGCCAATTAACACCTGGATAACCAACTACCATCTACAAGCCAACTTCACAGACCTTGCATTTATTGAGTTTATGATAACATCATCAAACTGAAACGGTCGGTATATGTCAATTGTTTTAGAAAGCTTGAGGAGGACGTTATATAAGGAATGTTAATGACGTGATAATAACGTTCACGTGTTGGACTAGTGCTGTGCCGTCTGATCTGGCTCTATACTGTTTGCAAAAGCGACTTTTGTTGTAATTGGCAAGTTACGGATTTAGAGAGACTTCAGAATTATACAGTGCCACCTGTGTTAGTGGTCACCTCCATTACGCAACCAACCTGTATTAAGCAGCCAGTTTCCATATTCTCAATATGTTGTTTTATTATACATGTGTCCGACTGTGCTAAGCAGCCACTTTCTGCGATTCCATTGACTGGAACACAGGTTTGACTGTAAGCATATAAGATTGCCTCTTCAATTTACACAATACAGGTAAAAGGCGTGGGCAGCAAATCACATCAATAACAAGTGTAACAATTTAATACATAAAAGACAACGAAGCAACACACTAGTAACCTATAAACCAAGGTATATTACGAAATGGATTGTGGAATACACAGCTCATTACGAAATGGATTGTGGAATACACAGCTCATTACGAAATGGATTGTGGAATACACAGCTCATTACGAAATGGATTGTGGAATACACAGCTCATTACGAAATGGATTGTGGAATACACAGCTCATTACGAAATGGATTGTGGAATACACAGCTCATTACGAAATGGATTGTGGAATACACAGCTCATTACGAAATGGATTGTGGAATACACAGCTCATTACGAAATGGATTGTGGAATACACAGCTCATTACGAAATGGATTGTGGAATACACAGCTCATTACGAAATGGATTGTGGAATACACAGCTCATTACGAAATGGATTGTGGAATACAAAGCTCATTACGAAATGGATTGTGGAATACACAGCTCATTACGAAATGGATTGTGGAATACACAGCTCATTACGAAATGGATTGTGGAATACACAGCTCATTACGAAATGGATTGTGGACTACACAGCTCATTACGAAATGGATTGTGGAATACACAGCTCATTACGAAATGGATTGTGGAATACACAGCTCATTACGAAATGGATTGTGGAATACACAGCTCATTACGAAATGGATTGTGGAATACACAGCTCATTACGAAATGGATTGTGGAATACACAGCTCATTACGAAATGGATTGTGGAATACACAGCTCATTACGAAATGGATTGTGGAATACACAGCTCATTACGAAATGGATTGTGGAATACACAGCTCATTACGAAATGGATTGTGGAATACACAGCTCATTACGAAATGGATTGTGGAATACACAGCTCATTACGAAATGGATTGTGGAATACACAGCTCATTACGAAATGGATTGTGGAATACACAGCTCATTACGAAATGGATTGTGGAATACACAGCTCATTACGAAATGGATTGTGGAATACACAGCTCATTACGAAATGGATTGTGGAATACACAGCTCATTACGAAATAGATTGTGGAATACACAGCTCATTACGAAATGGATTGTGGAATACACAGCTCATTACGAAATGGATTGTGGAATACACAGCTCATTACGAAATGGATTGTGGAATACACAGCTCATTACGAAATGGATTGTGGAATACACAGCTCATTACGAAATGGATTGTGGAATACACAGCTCATTACGAAATGGATTGTGGAATACACAGCTCATTACGAAATGGATTGTGGAATACACAGCTCATTACGAAATAGATTGTGGAATACACAGCTCATTACGAAATAGATTGTGGAATACACAGCTCATTACGAAATAGATTGTGGAACACACAGCTCATTACGAAATAGATTGTGGAATACACAGCTCATTACGAAATGGATTGTGGAATACACAGCTCATTACGAAATAGATTGTCGAATACACAGCTCATTACGAAATGGATTGTGGAATACACAGCTCATTACGAAATAGATTGTGGAATACACAGCTCATTACGAAATAGATTGTGGAATACACAGCTCATTACGAAATAGATTGTGGAATACACAGCTCCTTACGAAATAGATTGTGGAATACACAGCTCATTACGAAATAGATTGTGGAATACACAACTCATTACGAAATATATTGTGGAATACACAGCTCATTACGAAATAGATTGTGGAATACACAGCTCATTACGAACTATAGTGTGGAATACACAGCTCATTACGAAATAGATTGTGGAATACACAGCTCATTTCGAACTATATTGTGGAATACACAGCTCATTACAAAATAGATTGTGGAATACACAGCTCATTTCGAAATAGATTGTGGAATACACAGCTCATTACGAAATAGATTGTGGAATACACAGCTCATTACGAAATAGATTGTGGAATACACAGCTCATTACGAAATAGATTGTGGAATACACAGCTCATTACAAAATAGATTGTGGAATACACAGCTCATTACGAAATAGATTGTGGAATACACAGCTCATTACGAAATAGATTGTGGAATACACAGCTCATTACGAAATAGATTGTGGAATACACAGCTCATTATTAAATAGATTGAGGAATACACAGCTCATTTCGAACTATATTGTGGAATACACAGCTCATTATAAAATAGATTGTGGAATACACAGCTCATTACGAAATAGATTGTGGAATACACAGCTCATTACGAAATAGATTGTGGAATACACAGCTCATTACGAAATAGATTGTGGAATACACAGCTCATTACGAAATAGATTGAGGAATACACAGCTCATTACGAACTATATTGTGGAATACACAGCTCATTACGAAATAGAGTGTGGATTACACAGCTCATTACGAAATAGATTGTGGAATACACAGCTCATTACGAACTATATTGTGGAATACACAGCTCATTACGAAATAGATTGTGGAATACACAGCTCATTACGAAATAGATTGTGGAATAAACAGCTCATTACAAAATAGATTGTGGAATACACAGCTCATTACAAAATAGATTGTGGAATACACAGCTCATTACGAAATAGATTGTGGAATAAACAGCTCATTACAAAATAGATTGTGGAATACACAGCTCATTACAAAATAGATTGTGGAATACACAACTCATTACAAAATAGATTGTGGAATAAACAGCTCATTACAAAATAGAGTGTGGAATACAAAGCTCATTACGAAATGGATTGTGGAATACACAGCTCATTATGAAATGGATTGTGGAATACATAGCTCATTATGAAATAGATTGTGGAATACACAACTCATTACGAAATATATTGTGGAATACAGAGCTCATTATGAAATAGATTGTGGAATACACAGCTCATTACAAAATAGATTGTGGAATACACAGCTCATTACGAAATAGATTGTGGAATACAGAGCTCATTATGAAATAGATTGTGGAATACACAGTTCATTACGAACTATATTGTGGAATACACAGTTCATTACGAAATAGATTGTGGAATACACAGCTCATTACGAAATAGATTGTGGAATACACAGCTCATTACGAAATATATTGTGGAATACACAGCTCATTACGAAATAGATTGTGGAATACACAGCTCATTACGAAATAGATTGTGGAATACACAGCTTATTACGAACTAGATTGTGAAATACACAGCTCATTACAAAATAGATTGTGGAATACACAGCTCATTACGAAATAGATTGTGGAATACACAGCTCATTACAAAATAGATTGTGGAATACACAGCTCATTACGAAATAGATTGTGGAATACACAGCTCATTACGAAATAGATTGTGGAATACACAGCTCATTATTAAATAGATTGTGGAATACACAGCTCATTTCGAACTATATTGTGGAATACACAGCTCATTACAAAATAGATTGTGGAATACACAGCTCATTACGAAATAGATTGTGGAATACACAGCTCATTACGAAATAGATTGTGGAATACACAGCTCATTACGAACTATATTGTGGAATACACAGCTCATTACGAAATAGATTGTGGAATACACAGCTCATTACGAAATAGATTGTGGAATACACAGCTCATTACGAAATAGATTGTGGAATACACAGCTCATTACGAACTATATTGTGGAATACACAGCTCATTACGAAATAGATTGTGGAATACACAGCTCATTACGAAATAGATTGTGGAATACACAGCTCATTACGAACTATATTGTGGAATACACAGCTCATTACGAAATAGATTGTGGAATACACAGCTCATTACAAAATAGATTGTGGAATACACAGCTCATTACGAAATAGATTGTGGAATACACAGCTCATTACGAAATAGATTGTGGAATACACAGCTCATTACGAAATAGATTGTGGAATACACAGCTCATTACGAAATAGATTGTGGAATACACAGCTCATTACGAAATAGATTGTGGAATACACAGCTCATTACGAAATAGATTGTGGAATACACAGCTCATTACGAAATAGATTGTGGAATACACAGCTCATTTCGAACTATATTGTGGAATACACAGCTCATTACGAAATAGATTGTGGAATACACAGCTCATTACGAAATAGATTGTGGAATACACAGCTCATTACGAAATAGATTGTGGAATACACAGCTTATTACGAACTAGATTGTGAAATACACAGCTCATTACAAAATAGATTGTGGAATACACAGCTCATTACGAAATAGATTGTGGAATACACAGCTCATTACAAAATAGATTGTGGAATACACAGCTCATTACGAAATAGATTGTGTAATACACAGCTCATTACGAAATAGATTGTGGAATACACAGCTCATTTCGAACTATATTGTGGAATACACAGCTCATTACAAAATAGATTGTGGAATACACAGCTCATTACGAAATAGATTGTGGAATACACAGCTCATTACGAAATAGATTGTGGAATACACAGCTTATTACGAACTAGATTGTGAAATACACAGCTCATTACAAAATAGATTGTGGAATACACAGCTCATTACGAAATAGATTGTGGAATACACAGCTCATTACAAAATAGATTGTGGTATACACAGCTCATTACGAAATAGATTGTGGAATACACAGCTCATTATTAAATATATTGTGGAATACACAGCTCATTTCGAACTATATTGTGGAATACACAGCTCATTACAAAATAGATTGTGGAATACACAGCTCATTACGAAATAGATTGTGGAATACACAGCTCATTACGAAATAGATTGTGGAATACACAGCTCATTACGAACTATATTGTGGAATACACAGCTCATTACGAAATATATTGTGGAATACACAGCTCATTACGAAATAGATTGTGGAATACACAGCTCATTACGAAGTAGATTGTGGAATACACAGCTCATTACAAAATAGATTGTGGAATAAACAGCTCATTACAAAATAGATTGTGGAATACACAGCTCATTACAAAATAGATTGTGGAATACACAGCTCATTACAAAATAGATTGTGGAATAAACAGCTCATTACAAAATAGATTGTGGAATACACAGCTCATTACGAAATGGATTGTGGAATACACAGCTCATTATGAAATGGATTGTGGAATACATAGCTCATTATGAAATAGATTGTGGAATACACAACTCATTACGAAATATATTGTGGAATACAGAGCTCATTATGAAATAGATTGTGGAATACACAGCTCATTACAAAATAGATTGTGGAATACACAGCTCATTACGAAATAGATTGTGGAATACAGAGCTCATTATGAAATAGATTGTGGAATACACAGTTCATTACGAACTATATTGTGGAATACACAGTTCATTACGAAATAGATTGTGGAATACACAGCTCATTACGAAATAGAGTGTGGAATACACAGCTCATTACGAACTAGATTGTGGAATACACAGCTCATTACGAACTATATTGTGGAATACACAGTTCATTACGAAATAGATTGTGGAATACACAGCTCATTACGAAATGGATTGTGGAATACACAGCTCATTACGAACTATGTTGTGGAATACACAGCTCATTACGAACTAGAGTGTGGAATACAGAGCTCATTATGAAATAGATTGTGGAATACACAGCTCATTACGAACTAGATTGTGGAATACAGAGCTCATTATGAAATAGATTGTGGAATACACAGCTCATTACGAACTAGATTGTGGAATACACAGCTCATTACGAACTAGATTGTGGAATACACAGCTCATTACGAAATAGATTGTGGAATACACAGCTCATTGCGAAATAGATTGTGGAATACACAGCTCATTACGAAATAGATTGTGGAATACACAGCTCATTATGAACTATATTGTGGAATACACTGCTCATTACGAATACGTTATATTCTAGATGACATAGAAAACCCACACCTACATTATATGCTAATACATTTAACCAGGGAATCAAACCTAGACACTACCAATACATTCAACCAGGCAATCAAACCTCGACACTACCAATACATTCAACCAGAGAATCAAACCTCGACTCTACCAATACATTCAACCAGGGAATTAAACCTCGACACTACCAATACATTCAACCAGGCAATCAAACCTTGACAATACCAATACATTCAACCAGGCAATCAAACCTTGACAATATATCAAGACATTCAACCAGGAATTCAACCTCGACAATACCAATACATTCAACCAGGGAATTAAACATCGACAATATATCAAGACATTCAACCAGGAATTCAACCTCGACAATACCAATACATTCAACCAGGCAATCAAACCTCGACACTATCAATACATTCAACCAGGAAATCAAACCTAGACAATACCAATACATTCAACCAGGCAATCAAACCTCGACACTATCAATACATTCAACCAGGGAATCAAACCTCGACAATATATTAATACATTCAACCAGGGAATTAAACATCGACAATATATCAATACATTCAACCAGGCAACCAAACCTCGACAATATACCAATACATCCATACATTCAACCAGGCAACCAAACCTCGACAATATACCAATACATCAATACATTCAACCAGGCAACCAAACATCGACAATATACCAATACATTAATACATTCAACCAGGCAACCAAACCTCGACAATATACCAATACATTAATACATTCAACCAGGCAATCAAACATCGACAATATACCAATACATTAATACATTCAACCAGGCAACCAAACCTCGACAATATACCAATACATTCAACCAGGCAATCAAACCTCGACAATATACCAATACATTCAACCAGGCAACCAAACATCGACAATATACCAATACATCCATACATTCAACCAGGCAACCAAACCTCGACAATATACCAATACATCAATACATTCAACCAGGCAACCAAACCTCGACAATATACCAATACATTCAACCAGGCAACCAAACCTCGACAATATACCAATACATTAATACATTCAACCAGGGAGTCAAAACATCGACAATATACCAATATATTAATACATTCAACCAGGCAATCAAACCTCGACAATATACCAATACATCAATACATTCAACCAGGCAATCAAACCTCGACAATATACCAATACATTCAACCAGGCAACCAAACATCGACAATATACCAATACATCAATACATTCAACCAGGCAATCAAACATCGACAATATACCAATACATCCATACATTCAACCAGGGAGTCAAAACCTCGACAATATACCAATAAATCAATACATTCAACCAGGCAACCAAACCTCGACAATATACCAATACATTCAACCAGGCAATCAAACATCGACAATATACCAATACATTCAACCAGGCAACCAAACCTCGACAATATACCAATACATCCATACATTCAACCAGGCAACCAAACCTCGACAATATACCAATACATCAATACATTCAACCAGGCAACCAAACATCGACAATATACCAATACATTAATACATTCAACCAGGCAACCAAACCTCGACAATATACCAATACATTAATACATTCAACCAGGCAATCAAACATCGACAATATACCAATACATTAATACATTCAACCAGGCAACCAAACCTCGACAATATACCAATACATTCAACCAGGCAATCAAACCTCGACAATATACCAATACTTTCAACCAGGCAACCAAACCTCGACAATATACCAATACATCCATACATTCAACCAGGCAACCAAACCTCGACAATATACCAATACATCAATACATTCAACCAGGCAACCAAACCTCGACAATATACCAATACATTCAACCAGGCAACCAAACCTCGACAATATACCAATACATTAATACATTCAACCAGGGAGTCAAAACATCGACAATATACCAATATATTAATACATTCAACCAGGCAATCAAACCTCGACAATATACCAATACATCAATACATTCAACCAGGCAATCAAACCTCGACAATATACCAATACATTCAACCAGGCAACCAAACATCGACAATATACCAATACATCAATACATTCAACCAGGCAATCAAACCTCGACAATATACCAATACATCAATACATTCAACCAGGCAATCAAACATCGACAATATACCAATACATCAATACATTCAACCAGGCAATGAAACATCGACAATATACCAATACATCAATACATTCAACCAGGCAATCAAACATCGACAATATACCAATACATCAATACATTCAACCAGGCAATCAAACATCGACAATATACCAATACATCAATACATTCAACCAGGCAATCAAACCTCGACAATATACCAATACATTCAACCAGGCAATCAAACGTCGACAATATACCAATACATCAATACATTCAACCAGGCAATCAAACATCGACAATATACCAATACATTCAACCAGGCAATCAAACCTCGACAATATACCAATACATCCATACATTCAACCAGGCAATCAAACATCGACAATATACCAATACATCAATACATTCAACCAGGCAATCAAACATCGACAATATACCAATACATTCAACCAGGCAACAAACTCGACAATATACCAATACATCAATACATTCAACCAGGCAATCAAACCTCGACAATATACCAATACATTCAACCAGGCAATCAAACCTCGACAATATACCAATACATTCAACCAGGCAATCAAACCTCGACAATATACCAATACATCAATACATTCAACCAGGCAATCAAACATCGACAATATACCAATACATCCATACATTCAACCAGGCAACCAAACCTCGACAATATACCAATACATTCAACCAGGCAATCAAACATCGACAATATACCAATACATCAATACATTCAACCAGGCAACCAAACCTCGACAATATACCAACAATACATTCAACCAGGCAATCAAACCTCGACAATATACCAATACATATACATTCAACCAGGCAATCAAACCTCGACAATATACCAATACATCAATACATTCAACCAGGCAATCAAACCTCGACAATATACCAATACATTCAACCAGGCAATCAAACCTCGACAATATACCAATATACCAATACATTCAACCAGGCAATCAAACATCGACAATATACCAATACATCCATACATTCAACCAGGCAATCAAACCTCGACAATATACCGATACATCAATACATTCAACCAGGCAACCAAACCTCGACAATATACCAATATACCAATACATTCAACCAGGCAACCAAACCTCGACAATATACCAATACATTCAACCAGGCAATCAAACATCGACAATATACCAATACATCCATACATTCAACCAGGCAACCAAACCTCGACAATATACCAATACATTCAACCAGGCAATCAAACATCGACAATATACCAATACATCAATAAATTCAACCAGGCAACCAAACATCGACAATATACCAATACATCCATACATTCAACCAGGGAGTCAAAACCTCGACAATATACCAATACATCCATACATTCAACCAGGGAGTCAAAACCTCGACAATATACCAATACATCCATACATTCAACCAGGCAATCAAACATCGACAATATACCAATACATCAATACATTCAACCAGGCAATCAAACCTCGACAATATACCAATACATCCATACATTCAACCAGGCAATCAAACCTCGACAATATACCAATACATTCAACCAGGCAATCAAACATCGACAATATACCAATACATCCATACATTCAACCAGGCAATCAAACCTCGACAATATACCAATACATTCAACCAGGCAATCAAACCTCGACAATATACCAATACATCAATACATTCAACCAGGCAATCAAACCTCGACAATATACCAATTACCAATACATTCAACCAGGCAATCAAACCTCGACAATATACCAATACATTCAACCAGGCAATCAAACCTCGACAATATACCAATACATCAATACATTCAACCAGGCAATCAAACCTCGACAATATACCAATACATTCAACCAGGCAATCAAACCTCGACAATATACCAATACATTCAACCAGGCAACCTAACCTCGACAATATACCAATACATCAATACATTCAACCAGGCAATCAAACCTCGACAATATACCAATACATCCATACATTCAACCAGGCAATCAAACATCGACAATATACCAATACATCCATACATTCAACCAGGCAATCAAACATCGACAATATACCAATACATCCATACATTCAACCAGGCAACCAAACCTCGACAATATACCAATACATCAATACATTCAACCAGACAATCAAACCTCGACAATATACCAATACATTCATACATTCAACCAGGCAATCAAACATCGACAATATACCAATACATCCATACATTCAACCAGGGAGTCAAACCTCGACAATATACCAATACATTCAACCAGGCAACCAAACCTCGACAATATACCAATACATCAATACATTCAACCAGGCAATCAAACCTCGACAATATACCAATACATTCAACCAGGCAATCAAACCTCGACAATATACCAATACATTCAACCAGGCAATCAAACATCGACAATATACCAATACATTAATACATTCAACCAGGCAACCAAACCTTGACAATATACCAATACATCAATACATTCAACCAGGCAATCAAACATCGACAATATACCAATACATTCAACCAGGCAATCAAACATCGACAATATACCAATACATCAATACATTCAACCAGGCAATCAAACCTCGACAATATACCAATACATCAATACATTCAACCAGGCAATCAAACATCGACAATATACCAATACATCAATACATTCAACCAGGCAATCAAACCTCGACAATATACCAATACATCCATACATTCAACCAGGCAATCAAACCTCGACAATATACCAATACATCAATACATTCAACCAGGCAATCAAACATCGACAATATACCAATACATCCATACATTCAACCAGGCAACCAAACCTCGACAATATACCAATACATCAATACATTCAACCAGGCAATCAAACCTGGACAATATACCAATACATTCATACATTCAACCAGGCAATCAAACATCGACAATATACCAATACATCCATACATTCAACCAGGGAGTCAAACCTCGACAATATACCAATACATTCAACCAGGCAACCAAACCTCGACAATATACCAATACATCAATACATTCAACCAGGCAACCAAACCTCGACAATATACCAATACATTCAACCAGGCAATCAAACATCGACAATATACCAATACATCAATACATTCAACCAGGCAACCAAACCTCGACAATATACCAATACATTCAACCAGGCAATCAAACCTCGACAATATACCAATACATCAATACATTCAACCAGGCAATCAAACATCGACAATATACCAATACATTCAACCAGGCAATCAAACATCGACAATATACCAATACATCCATACATTCAACCAGGCAATCAAACCTCGACAATATACCAATACATTCAACCAGGCAATCAAACATCGACAATATACCAATACATCAATACATTCAACCAGGCAATCAAACCTCGACAATATACCAATACATCAATACATTCAACCAGGCAATCAAACCTCGACAATATACCAATACATTCAACCAGGCAATCAAACCTCGACAATATACCAATACATCAATACATTCAACCAGGCAATCAAACCTCGACAATATACCAATATACCAATACATTCAACCAGGCAATCAAACCTCGACAATATACCAATACATTCAACCAGGCAATCAAACCTCGACAATATACCAATACATCAATACATTCAACCAGGCAATCAAACCTCGACAATATACCAATATACCAATACATTCAACCAGGCAATCAAACCTCGACAATATACCAATACATTCAACCAGGCAATCAAACCTCGACAATATACCAATACATCAATACATTCAACCAGGCAATCAAACATCGACAATATACCAATACATTCAACCAGGCAATCAAACGTCGACAATATACCAATACATCAATACATTCAACCAGGCAACCAAACCTCGACAATATACCAATACATCAATACATTCAACCAGGCAACCAAACCTCGACAATATACCAATACATTCAACCAGGCAACCAAACATCGACAATATACCAATACATCCATACAGTCAACCAGGGAATCAAACATCGACAATATACCAATACACCAATACATTCAACCAGGCAACCAAACCTCGACAATATACCAATACACCAATACATTCAACCAGGCAACCAAACATCGACAATATACCAATATACCAATACATTCAACCAGGCAACCAAACCTCGACAATATACCAATACATCAATACATTCAACCAGGCAATCAAACCTCGACAATATACCAATACACCAATACATTCAACCAGGCAACCAAACCTCGACAATATACCAATACATTCAACCAGGGAATCAAACCTCGACAATATACCAATACATCAATACATTCAACCAGGCAACCAAACCTCGACAATATACCAATACATTCAACCAGGCAACCAAACCTCGACAATATACCAATACATCAATACATTCAACCAGGCAATCAAACCTCGACAATATACCAATACATCCATACATTCAACCAAGCAATCAAACCTCGACAATATACCAATACATTCAACCAGGCAATCAAACCTCGACAATATACCAATACATCAATACATTCAACCAGGCAACCAAACCTCGACAATATACCAATACATCCATACATTCAACCAGGCAATCAAACGTCGACAATATACCAATACATCAATACATTCAACCAGGCAACCAAACCTCGACAATATACCAATACACCAATACATTCAACAAGGCAACCAAACCTCGACAATATACCAATATACCAATACATTCAACCAGGCAACCAAACCTCGACAATATACCAATATACCAATACAGTCAACCAGGCAATCAAACGTCGACAATATACCAATACACCAATACATTCAACCAGGCAACCAAACCTCGACAATATACCAATACACCAATACATTCAACCAGGCAACCAAACCTCGACAATATACCAATATACCAATACAGTCAACCAGGCAATCAAACGTCGACAATATACCAATACACCAATACATTCAACCAGGCAATCAAACATCGACAATATACCAATACATTCAACCAGGCAATCAAACCTCGACAATATACCAATACATCCATACATTCAACCAGGCAATCAAACATCGACAATATACCAATACATCCATACATTCAACCAGGCAACCAAACCTCGACAATATACCAATACATCAATACATTCAACCAGGCAACCAAACCTCGACAATATACCAATACATTCAACCAGGCAACCAAACCTCGACAATATACCAATACATCAATACATTCAACCAGGCAACCAAACCTCGACAATATACCAATACATTCAACCAGGCAACCAAACATCGACAATATACCAATACATTCAACCAGGCAACCAAACATCGACAATATACCAATACATCCATACATTCAACCAGGGAATCAAACATCGACAATATACCAATACATCAATACATTCAATACCATCATACGGTGACTCAAACCTAACTCGTTCAGGTATCGTACGTCCATGCATCAAACTTAATCCATTCCAATACCATCATTCGGTGACTCAAACCTACGTCTCACTGGATATACTACATGTATTGGGTATCTGTCGAGATATAGTAATTTAATAATTGTAAGATGAGAAAGTGGATGAAAACGGTAGCATTACAAAGGAAACAACGATAAAAACAGAGAAACCCAATTAACATGACATATCTACTTCTAGTGAATATTCAGGGGTGGTATCTGACCCATGTCTTTCATTAGAGGATAGGAATCCGTTTAGAAGGTGATACGATAATTTTGAACACAAATATGTCTTCCGATTATGAAGATAAATGTTTCTAAGAAATGCATACAAAAATTCCAAGAAATGTCTTTTTCGTTCGTTGTAGTCCTGTTCTAAATAATATAGTTATTACCAAGAAACTTCGATCCCCCGTCTGACCCTAATAAAATTAACCGAGGTCTCGTGTCGGTGCTTTACACCGCCGTGCATGTAACAGAACCAGAGGAGATTCTGGAATGGGTCTCTGTCTGTATCATTGCACTATCCTCCAAAAATCTAAAATGACTAATCTCTTCAGGAGGCGTCGCTCATATAGGCAACCGGTAGCGACGATAAATAAACGTAAAACACACACTGGAATGGGTCTCTGTCTATATCATTGCACTATCCTCCAAACATCTAAAATGACTAATCTCTTCAGGAGGCGTCGCTCATATGGGCCACTGCAAGCGATGATAAATAAACGTATGTACAATTTCTTTCACTTTGTCTCTTTACAGTACACACATGCATTTTCTACTTCTTGCAGTTGTATAATCTTGTTAAAATGATGATTCACGGGGCATACATAGCAGATGGCAATTATCCGGAATGTTCTAATACAACTATTGCCTGTCTAATGTTTCATGCAAACAATATCCATTCCAGGCATCTATTGACTGTTACTCCTTTATTCGATAATTAATCCATTATCTTTGCTTTCATGCAATTTCTTAGAGAATTAGGCGACTAGTTCCAGTAGAACGTTTCCCGGAATCACATTGCTTCATGTTTTATTCACACGTTTTAAGGTAGAAGGTATACTACTTTTTTTAGAGGAGCCCTATCAACAGCCTGTGTGATAAGGCGACTACCCATCTGTTATTGGAGGAGGACCCCCTCCCTATTTGACCCCCTGAACAGTATTTCAAGGCACGGGCGGACACACGGACACTCAACCTTCAGCTGGATAGCTTCCTCACATGAAATCATTCCGACACCTCCAATGAGATTTCAACTTACAATAGTGATGGGCAAGAATTAATTTATGAAGTCAAAGACCTCAACCATTCGGCTATATAAGTAATATGTTCATTGTAGATAGAAATATAAGGAGGTACCATTTTTCTTAACATTTTCCACAGACGGATCTGTAGTCCAGTGGTAACACGCTGGACTGGTAAGCCAGGGATCGCAGGTTCGATCCGCCGTCTGACCCTAATCAAATTAACAGTCTTTCATATGGGACTTTAAACCGAGGTCTCGTGGCGGTGCTTTACACCGTGCACGTAAAAGAACCAGAGGAGTCTCTAGAATGGGTCTCTGTCTGTATCATTATCCTCCAGCACTATCCTGCAAAAATCTAAAATGACTAATCTCTTCAGGAGGCGTCGCTCATATGGGCAACCGGTAGCGACGATAAATAAACGTAAAACACACAAAATGGGCAACCTGGTAGCGACGATAAATAAACGTAAAACACACAAAATGGGCAACCGGTAGCGACGATAAATAAACGTAAAACACACACCTAACATTATACTTGAACAAAAACACAAAAAAACAAAAACAAAAACAATGTTTTGCTTGATGGTATCCACTACATAAAATAGCCTAGCGAACGGTTCGTTGATGTATCACCTTGCCAACGCGAGTAATACACGAGCAATTCACGTAATAGTCTAGAGGAAATATAGACAAGTTGAAGTGGAATCTATTCATTAAAGGTTGGTAAATCATCTTTAATTCAAATGGTACTTACATAGTTAGTGACTATATTAATTGTCATTCCGTTTTAATTGTTTGATAATTTACAGCAATTAATTTTATGAAAGCTAAGTACGCAGGCACACGGCACACTGACCACACCGACTCACCCCCACCCCCTGCTCCGCAAAGTATCGAATTGAATAAAGATAAGATAAGATAAGAATTTGTTTTATTATAGTGATAAATATATAATATTATATTATTTATTATAGTAATAAATATATAATGTTACTATAGCACCCGGCCCAGTGGACCTATAAGTCACCTTACACTTTAAATTTTGACTATTAACAACCGTTAACGGTATACAATATACCATTAGCTACGACAAATGATTTAAATTATATTAAATATATTATAATAATTATTGTCCTGAATGCTAATAAGGAATCTGTAAACAACGTTCCAGTCAATTAATTGTCTTACAACTGTCCAGCCCAGTTACAATATACCATTAGCTATGACAAATGATTTAAATTCACAAGTTATTAAGTATGTACAAATATACATATATGATGATGATGATTGAGCTTATTTACCCTCGCCACCGGCGAACCATATGGGCGAGCGCACTAAGAAGTTTAGTTATTACTCATAGATTATAGACTACGGTGATTAAGTTGTGTGTGTTAATAATACGATTTGAATGCTCAGCCCGGCCATAGATTAGGCTACAAGCACCAACTTATATAGAGTCGGTACAGGAGTCACGCTGTACTAACACGCATCTTAATTCTATAATGTGTGAATTAGATGAGTAATGTTATTTGATAACTCAGCCCCACCATAACTTAGGCTACGAGCATCAAAATACATAGGGTCTGTTTAGGAGTCACTCTAAACTGTCCTCGTATCTCTTGATATTATATATCTTTTCCATGTTCGATGATCTCTATGTCCTCGCACGCGACGCGCGATCAATTATCGACCCGATTTATTATGTTTCTAGCCGTTTATATGTCATTCTTTATGGTTCAAACAGTCACAAATCTTCAAAAACGGACATTAGAAACAGTTTAACGTTTGAATGTTTTCGGCTAGATGCAGCATTTGTAAGGATGTTTTTCATTGGTAGAAAAACTATCCATTTGTTGGTCCTAGCTCGAACTGTTTACTGATTGGTTGATTTTGAATCCTAGCTTAGAGCTACTTTGTGACCGCAAGAACCTGTACTAGTGTTAATATTGCAAACTTTGAGTGTGACTAAAATAATTACATACATTATGATTAAAATATACAATGTTTTAATGAAAACATTACGTCTAGCTTATAGTTATCTACACTTGAATATTTCATATCAATTCAAGAGGCTATATATAACCACAACATTCTGTAGATATATAATGTTGTGGTTCTATAATTCTATGTTAGAATTTTAGATGTTTGTGCCCAGATGATCTGTCTGCTGGTGTTTCTCAACAGCCTAATATGTGGTCTGAAGATACTTTGCGAACAAATATAAGCACTTCAGACACATTCACTGAACCCAGGATACAATATGCTCCGTTTATATATTTACAAGGGTTCAGTGTACACAGTAAAAAAATAAAAATAAAGATGTATATACTGTACAAAAGGATGGAGTCTTTATGACATATTAGGCTATTAGAGCAGATTATCATGTCCCATTCCCAAATATAGGTTGAAGATGAAAGCCTCATGAACTTAAAGTTAAAAGTCTCTCTACCTGTGCGTTACAATAAAAAATGGTACTAAAAACAGTGCCTCCATTTCCGCAGAAAACGTTCTGTATGTCTAATATATACAAACGGTTTCCTTTCAGGGCCACGTTAAAACTAACATTATAATATAAAAATAAATATATCATTTTATTTAAAACATTCGTTGGTAACGCACAGAGCAGAGTATTTAAGATACTGGTTGTTTTCATAATTCCTGATGTTTATTTAGTTGATGTCGCATCATGTATGATGGTGAACAGCCTAGGAGAGATCAAATTGGTGTCCGAGCCAGCAACGCACGCAGAAATCTAATTTATTGGACTGTGTGCAATTGGACAGACTGCTTAATGAGATGTTTAGCCTTCTACTACCTGATTATTTGTTGTTATACCTAGGGAGCTATATATGTACATTTAAAACATTTCCATGAAGGTTTTATACAATTCATGCTTTTGTTGGTACTAAAAGGCTTATAGTTTACTTAGCTGATCATGTGCATGGGTTTCGGCCACATTTATTGTAAAAGATAAGAATTGATCTTTTACTGTCCACTACTAGATTTGTGGACTTGTTTCAGGTATCTCTTAGTCTTTTAAGAATTTTTGATGAGGATCTTGAGTCATATAGATATATCAGCTATCCCCGTCACTAAAATATATTTAGAGTAAGTGACTTATAGTGGGATAGCAATATACATATATGGACATATAAGACATTTATATAGATAAATGTATCGGACTTCACTGTGTTCAAATATCACTAAGCATGTACAGGGAGACTGTTTTTAAAACTACTCATACTCCGTCATCGGTTTCATTGTTTTTATTTATTTTTTTAAACTTTATTTATTTTGCAACCATTGCGTAGCAAATTCTAACAACTTAATCACTCTCGTTGGCGCGGATGAAAGCGTAAATGTGGTCATTCGTGTGGGAGGAAACCGGAGTACCCGGAGAAACCCCACATGTCCGATCTGGCGACCACCGTACCATCTCACATACCTCCGAGGTCCGAGGATCGAACCCGGGTGGCATTGGTGAGAAGCGAGCGCGCTAATATGACAGCTATTTCTTCATTATTTTTTTAATTTGTAATTGTCCCTACAGTGTAATTATTTCATGATTTGTATATAGACTTTCAGATTGCTATGTACTACGGCTAATATGCATCCCCCCTCCCAAACAAATATTTGCATTTTATATGTTTTAGTTTAGTTTATTTTATTAAATTCCAATAGGCTGTCAAGCCCATGAGGACATATATACATATTATATACAGTTAGCGAACAGTGCAAACATAAAGCATACATTTTATACAAATGAGCTCCCACAGCCATTTATATTTATATCTATGTGTAAATACATGTAATATTTATCTGATATGTGTCTTATAATTAAAGCAAAATAGTTCTTTATTTCTAACAAGGAGAAGGTCAAAAGACACAACAAAACACAAAACCAAACATACAAAATTGAAGTTGTTGCAAAGTTGTATAACATGGCCGAGTAGTAAACCCTTCGTAACCATATTCATTGCTAAATGTTAAATATTATAAATTTAACATGTGGTCTTATTTGTAAATCAGAACGCATCCATTTATTTAATTCAGAGCGGCTTTGTAGATTAATATTACATGACATATACATAGATTCATTAATTAAATTCCATTCAACTTTCCAATCACATGAGAACACACATAATATAACATAAATAGTATGTAAGCTAGCACAAACATATAGAAAACATACGCATTTATAACTGTTCTTAATTGCTATTTTCTCCAAATCATAGCGAAAATAATTCTCCATTTTTATCTTAATCGTAATGATAAATGCCATCTCAAGATCAAAATTTGCACTCCATATGCACATTCTGAATACTATGCAACGCTACAACGCTGTTCCACCATCAGTCTATCTTGTTCGAAAGCGAAGATAACAAGATTCGGCCAGTGGATAACAAGTATACACATACAGCATTATTATATGTATTACATACCTCGGCTATATAACAAATTATTAAATACATTTTTCAATAGTATATAGCATCACAAGTATACCTGTACAACATTATCATATATAGTATACACCTATATAACGTTTTAAATATGTATAATGCATAGCATCATTTGTACTCAAAGCAAAAGCATAATTGTAATTCAACTAACTTCTACACATGACTGTATTTCTAATTATGAATGCCTTATAAATATACAGACCTAAATTTCGTATCTCCTGCTTATTTACTGAGTTCATGAGTTCAGAAAATTTTAACATATTCGGTCTGATCCAGTATTTTCTAGATATATACAAGTTTATAATATTAGCATACATATTACACTCAATGATAAAATGGTACTCATCTTCAATTATATTACAGGTTAAACATTTTCTTTCGGACACAGGTGTCCGTACAGGCCTAGACCACCTGCCGGCCTCTATTTGTAACCTATGTGACGACATTCTTAAACGGGATATGATTGACACAATTTATTAACATTAAAACACTCTAAATATGGTTGGAATCTAAAACATGATATATTCCTATAAAACAATGCTCTACTAGAATTAGCCAATCTTGCATTCCAGTTCTGTATAAATTGGTCATTTAATCTTTGTTTTACACTAGTAAGGAACATATCCACATTTCCAACGCCTTGGTATAACCAAGCATCCACAAAACCAAGTGAACATAGTAAATCTTTCAAAAGCGTACACCAATTACTTTTATTCGGATATGACTCCATATCATTTCTCAGTAATTGATATACTATATATACGATAATAATTGTCACGTGATCGT
>CM026390.1:29005779-29017404 GCA_014843695.1 Archivesica marissinica
ATGGTACGGTGGTCGCCAGATCGGACAAGTGGGTTTTCTCCGGGTACTCCGGTGTCCTCCCACATGAATGACCACATTTACGCTTTCATCCGCGCCAACAAGAGTGATTAATATAAGTTGTTAAAACTTGCTTAGCAATCGTTGTAAAATAAATAAAGTTTAAACTAAAATAAGAATTTATCGGAGAAATAAAGTGTTATTCCATTGATTGAAAGCATTATTTCTCACTGCTTTGCATGTGTGGTACCTAGCCGCTACATGTTGAAATATTGTCAATGTATATTCTTTCGGACTCGAGCTGTCAGTAACGTCATTTATGACATCTTTTATGACATCATTTATGATCGCCTAGACACAACATTCTCGCACCATTTAGCTCACAGTTGCATCAATTCCATCTAAAAAACACTTTTCAACCTATAATAAAAAGAATATATGTTTGTTTAAAGCGACACTACATCAGTGAAAACACAAATTTCTACAGAATGTATTTTCCTATTATATGGTATTATTTATTTCCAAATATTTACCTCAAATACTGAGTATTTCAACTAATAAACAAACGTCGTATACGCGATTTGTTGACATAACAAAATAATGTAAACATATATGTGTAATACAACTCGTGTATCCTGAATAACATGATTTATGGTAAATATTTATTGTTATATCTCACATTTGTGCCTATTTATTTGTAGACTATTCTTAGTTAAATAATCTCTAAACGACAGTATCACGACTCCGATGACAAACAAACGTCAAGTCAGGAGCATGGATGACCGTTATATGAAATCATACTTTTAATCCACAAAAACACTGTTTATTGATTCAATGTTAGTGTTGAATGTATTCGGAAGAATTTGTAGTAGCAATGCATTTATAAGTGATAAATGCATTTTATTTGCTTTTTGCGATGTAATGTCGCTTTAAGTGAATGATCAAATCATATTTCACTCATGAACATAGACAGCGATTATTATCACATGTGGCTAGCACAACTTTTCATAATAATGTTTTCAATGTTCATTCGGTGAAATAAAATCCGCTCATTCACCGAACCAAACAAATATCCTCTAATATGTTTCAACTACCGGTATGTTCGAGTACGTAAAAATGTTAAAAATGGTGGGAAATTTGTGTAATACTGATTTTGTAACAAATACAATTGTATGATGTGGTACCTTTTTTGGAAATTGTGACAATCAGGTTTAACCGGAGTGAACAAGCGAATACAATACTACAGTTTTGTATTTCACTTCTGAACATAGAAAGCTATTATTATCACTCGTGACCAGGGATACTCGTGCTAATTATGCTTTTATGGAGGGCACTAGCTAATATGGAGGGCACTAGCTAATATTAGTAAAACTTGTTGCCCAACCCATTTGCTTCTAGATTTTATTCTTACAGTTCAAGTATAAGCATAGCATTACAGTTGTATCATTTTGCTTATATCTTTATCATGTTTATATTTATGATTGTATTGTATATAAAACAAGCAATGAAATATGATTAAACTAAATAATAATGCTTTCTAGATAGATAGTTTTATTCTGGTAAAAAAATAGAATAATTATATGTCATAAAACATATACAAAATCAATGTCAACATAGTACATGTGAGCATTAACGTGCAGAGTAGATGACATATAATCAATGTCAACATAGTACATGTGAGCATTAACGTGTAGAGTAGATGACATATAATCAATGTCAACATAGTACATGCGAGCATTAACGTGCAGAGTAGATGACATATAATCAATGTCAACATAGTACATGTGAGCATTAACGTGCAGAGTAGATGACATATAATCAATGTCAACATAGTACATGTGAGCATTAACGTGTAGAGTAGATGACATATAATCAATGTCAACATAGTACATGCGAGCATTAACGTGCAGAGTAGATGACATATAATCAATGTCAACATAGTACATGTGAGCATTAACGTGCAGAGTAGATGACATATAATCAATGTCAACATAGTACATGTGAGCATTAACGTGCAGAGTAGATGACATATAATCAATGTCAACATAGTACATGTGAGCATTAACGTGCAGAGTAGATGACATATAATCAATGTCAACATAGTACATGTGAGCATTAACGTGCAGAGTAGATGACATATAATCAATGTCAACATAGTACATGCGAGCATTAACGTGCAGAGTAGATGACATATAATCAATGTCAACATAGTACATGTGAGCATTAACGTGCAGAGTAGATGACATATAATCAATGTCAACATAGTACATGTGAGCATTAACGTGCAGAGTAGATGACATATAATCAATACCAAGTATAACACAAAAAGAGAGCAACAAAGCTCTATTTATTTCCATTGTGGTCCTTAGTCCTTCAATGTTCATTCGGTGAAATGTATTTCGATCATAGGTCCGCCTCCGTGGTCGAGTGGTTAAGGTCGCTGATTTGTATACCACTGTAACCTATCATCACTGATGGTCACGGGTTCGAGCCCCACTCAGACCGTGTCTCATTTATATGAAAAAGTTGGCAGTTTCTTACGGAGGTTGGTGCACCCAAGTACTGGTTAACCGCTGGAGCCTGCCCAGGAACGGTGTTGTTAGGTAAACTGCCCGCTGGCGATATAGCCCAAAATGGTGATGATGCGGGCGTAAAACCCGAAATATAACATAACATAATTCGATCATACACCGAAACAAACATATATTCTCTTCTTGTTGAATAAAATAAAGGTTTACTGGTATTTCGTTATCTCTTCTGCTCACATTTGACTGTGATGACGTTTGTGTTACAGCTGACAACGACCGTGAAGGAGGAGGAGAATCTAGAGAATGTGTTCAAGACGGCGCTGATCCTGGTGACGATCGTGTTGACGTTGCTGTGTGTGGCGATATCCACGGTGTTCTATTTGAGCACGCAACAGTAGGTTATATCTTCTCGCTCTCTGATCCTGGTGACGACTGTGTTGACGTTGCTGTGTGTGGCGATATCCACGGTGTTCTATTTGAGCACGCAACAGTAGGTTATATCTTCTCGCTCTCTGATCCTGGTGATGATCGTGTTGACGTTGCTATTTGGCGATATCCACGGGTTTCTGATCCTGGTGACGATCGTGCTATGTGTGGCGATATCCACGGTGTTCTATTTGAGCACGCAACAGTAGGTTATAGCTTCTTGCTCTCTATCCTGGTGACGATTGTGTTGATGTTGCTATGTGTGGCGATATCCACGGTGTTCTATTTGAGCATGCAACAGTAGGTTATATCTTCTTGCTCTCTATCCTGGTGACGATTGTGTTGATGTTGTTGCTATGTGTGGCGATATCCACGGTGTTCTATTTGAGCATGCAACAGTAGGTTATATCTTCTTGCTCTCTATCCTGGTGACAATTGTGTGGATGTTGTTGCTGTGTGTGGCGATATCCACGGTGTTCTATTTGAGCATGCAACAGTAGGTTATATCTTCTTGCTCTCTATCCTGGTGACGATTGTGTTGATGTTGTTGCTATGTGTGGCGATATCCACGGTGTTCTATTTGAGCATGCAACAGTAGGTTATATCTTCTTGCTCTCTATCCTGGTGACAATTGTGTGGATGTTGTTGCTGTGTGTGGCGATATCCACGGTGTTCTATTTGAGCATGCAACAGTAGGTTATATCTTCTTGCTCTCTATCCTGGTGACGATTGTGTTGATGTTGTTGCTATGTGTGGCGATATCCACGGTGTTCTATTTGAGCACGCAACAGTAGGTGATATCTTCTCGCTCTGTTTCCATCTCCCCCAGTCATTTCACTTGACCCTCAACGTTTATATCCGAATCCAAACCTTTCATGTGATGAAGCTATTCTGTTGGATTACGAAAACTAATCATATCCCTGTTGTAAGCTTTGTCTGAAGGACATCTAGTTTTGTTTGTTTTACGTTTATTTATCGTCGCTACCTGTTTGAGTGACGCCTACTGAAGAGATTGATCAGTTTAGATTTTTGGAGGATAGTGCAATGATACAGACAGAGATCCATTCCAGAGTCTCCTCTGGTTCTTTTATGTGCACAGTGTAAAGCACCGACACAAGACCTCAGTTTAACGTCCCATCTGAAAGACTGTTAATTTTATTAGTCAGATGGACATCTAAGGTCATCCTCCTTCATTTATAGCCAGGAAGTCACTATAGTCAAACCTGTGTTAGTGGTCA
This sequence comes from Archivesica marissinica, assembly GCA_014843695.1. Lineage (NCBI taxonomy): Eukaryota > Metazoa > Mollusca > Bivalvia > Venerida > Vesicomyidae > Archivesica > Archivesica marissinica. The sequence goes on from CM026390.1 coordinate 29,009,969, forward strand.
CCTCTATTAAGCAGCCAACCTGTATTAAGAAGTGGGTTTCCAGATTCCCAATATCTTACTGTATTATACATTGTGATCTCTATTAAGCAGCCAGCTTGTATTAAGCAACCAGTTTCCAGATTCCCAATATCTTACTTTATTATACATTGTGATCTCTATTAAGCAGCCAGCTTGTACTAAGCAACCAGTTTCCAGATTCCCAATAGCTTACTTTATTATAAATAGAGGATATTTGTTTGTTTTGAGTGAATATGGAATATATCTCACTGAGAAGTGAGAAAATTTCAAATATGAAAATATGAAAATGTTCTCACTTCTCAGTGAGATATATTCCATATTCACTCAAAACAAACAAATTTTCTTTTTATTTTATGCTAATTGGTGAAAAACAAACACAAAATGAAGATATTAAAATAGCTGGCCGTCGTGTTTTTGCGCGGATGAATACATTGACGACTATACGTCGCGAGTCGATGCACAAATCTGCCGCCATCTTGAATTTAAAGTTGAATCGAGGAAAAATACATGAAAACATTTATTGTTACAATTTGCAGTGACAAAATTCGAGACATTGTCAGTTGTATTTCGCTTTTGATTTGTTTCATAACAAAAACAATAATACAGGTAAATAGTGTCATTGAAGCCAGGTAAACGGTGAAAATTAAATGACACGTGTGAAACGGTGCAAGAATAGTGTATTGGGAAGGGAGATAATAAAAAAAGTAGTCCGGCAAAATACAGTGAGTGATGTGCAGTGAGATATAATCAACTGATGAGATATGGATTATGTCTCACTGATAGAACACTGTATTACATCAATTAGCATAAAATAAATTGTGATTTCTATTAAGCAGCCACCTGTGCTAAGCAACCACTTTCTGTGATTTAACACAGGTTTGACTGTACATAGCCTCAGTGGTTCTGAATTTTTTTTTAATCTTGCTATGAACTTCACATTTTTTACCGATTTTGTGTTAGTGAGGTCAAATTTTATAAAACATTATGCCAAACTTCTCTGTTGCCAAATTTGCCCTGATAGGCTCTACTATATCTAGGTAATCTGTATGTATATCTCATGTTAGATATTGTTGTACATTTTTTTTTAAATATGTAAAATAAGAACAAAAAACTTAATGTTGTTTTTAGGTACAAGAGAAAATTGAAAGCTGCTACAGCAATGGCATATGGTAAGTTTATAATACATATCATTTATTAACCCTTTTCATTCTGGATACATTTAAAGGCTTTTGCAAACAACATAGATCCAGATCAGCCGCAGCGTGATGCTGCGTGCTGATCGGGATCTATGTTGTTTGCTACATAGCCAAGTGTCTTAGCAAGATCATCTGAATAGCAAACAGCATAGAGCCTGATCAGACTGCACGTTCAGTGACGGCTGATATGGCTCTATGTTCTTTGCAAATACCGTTTGAACGGTATCCAGAATGAAATGGGTTAAAAGCACTGGCGTGACATCATACCTTTGTACTTGCAGTCCAATATTATTAATATTGGACTGCTGCGAATAGGACAGTATTATATTAAATCCTACGCGTAAATGTATGAAATTAACAATTGTCATTTGTAGGATCTTGTTATATAAGCGTGTGTTTTAAGTAAGATATAAGCCTCGAACGGATCCAATATGTAAAATATTGGTACTGTCTTCAGCGCTACCTTCTCACACTGTCCAATATTTTACATATTGTATCGTTTTCGGCTTATAGCCTATACTTATTTCACTCTAAAGATATGTCTTTAATGGGCTTCAGTCCATGTCCATCATCACAGTAGGTCTATGATTGCATCCATGCCAGGGTGCAGTCCAGATGACTTGCCAAACGTCAGTGGTTCTACCCAGAATTCAGTTGTCATAAATCAGAACTTGATCCATATGTGGCCCTACCACTTGAGGCTAAATGCAAGTTGTTATCTATTTATGTTTACTGTTCCTTATTTACATTATACACCAATCCACATTATACACTAATCCATATTATACACCAATCCACATTATACACCAATCCACATTATACACTAATCCACATTATACATTAATCCATATACTCCAATCTATGTTATACATCAATCCACATTATACACTAATCCACATTATACACCAATCCATATTATACACCAATCCACATTATACACCAATCCACATTATACACCAATCCATGTTATACACTAATCCATATGTTATACACCAACCATGTTATACACCAACCCACATTATACACCAATCCATATGTTATACACCAACCATGTTATACACCAACCCATGTTATACACCAACCCATATGTTATACACCAACCATGTTATACACCAACCCATATGTTATACACCAACCAAGTTATACACCAACCCATATGTTATACACCAACCAAGTTATACACCAACCCATATGTTATACACCAACCAAGTTATACACCAACCCATATGTTATACACCAACCATGTTATACACCAACCCATATGTTATACACCAACCATGTTATACACCAACCCATATGTTATACACCAACCATGTTATACACCAACCCATATGTTATACACCAACCATGTTATACACCAACCCATATGTTATACACCAACCAAGTTATACACCAACCCATATGTTATACACCAACCATGTTATACACCAACCCATATGTTATACACCAACCAAGTTATACACCAACCCATATGTTATACACCAACCAAGTTATACACCAACCCATATGTTATACACCAACCATGTTATACACCAACCCATATGTTATACACCAACCATGTTATACACCAACCCATATGTTATACACCAACCATGTTATACACCAACCCATATGTTATACACCAACCAAGTTATACACCAACCCATATGTTATACACCAACCATGTTATACACCAACCCATATGTTATACACCAACCAAGTTATACACCAACCATGTTATACACCAACCCATATGTTATACACCAACCATGTTATACACCAACCCATATGTTATACACCAACCAAGTTATACACCAACCCATATGTTATACACCAACCATGTTATACACCAACCCATATGTTATACACCAACCATGTTATACACCAACCCATATGTTATACACCAACCCATATGTTATACACCAACCAAGTTATACACCAACCCATATGTTATACACCAACCCATATGTTATACACCAACCAAGTTATACACCAACCATGTTATACACCAACCCATATGTTATACACCAACCATGTTATACACCAACCCATATGTTATACACCAACCAAGTTATACACCAACCCATATGTTATACACCAACCATGTTATACACCAACCCATATGTTATACACCAACCATGTTATACACCAACCCATATGTTATACACCAACCCATATGTTATACACCAACCAAGTTATACACCAACCCATATGTTATACACCAACCCATATGTTATACACCAACCAAGTTATACACCAACCATGTTATACACCAACCCATATGTTATACACCAACCATGTTATACACCAACCCATATGTTATACACCAACCAAGTTATACACCAACCCATATGTTATACACCAACCATGTTATACACCAACCCATATGTTATACACCAACCATGTTATACACCAACCCATATGTTATACACCAACCCCATATGTTTACACCAACCCATATGTTAACCCAACCAATTTATACACCAACCATATGTTATACCCACCCATATGTTATACACCAACCCTATGTTATACACCAACACATCTGGGACAGGCCATTGAATACATTCTAACAGCCAATATTCAACTTCAACTATCAGGTACTCCCCTACCCCCCCACACCCACTCCCTCCACCACCACACTACCTCCCACCACCACCACTCCCTCCCACCACCACCACTCCTCCCACCACCACCACTACCCCCACCACACACCACTCCCTCCCACCACCACCACTACCTCCCACCACCACCACCACTCCATCCCACCACTAGCTTACAGGCAGAGAATATGATGACTGATCCAACTATTTATACACCTACAGTATCTGACCATTGATCCAACTATTTATACACCTACAGTATCTGACCATGACTCCCTGGTGGAATACCCCAGGACTCTGACCCTGGTGCAGGGCAAGGTCTGGCGACAGACCAGTTGTAATCACTTGCTGGGTGAAGGTATTATTAGCACCCAGGGCTATCAAGCTCCGACAGTACCATTGTATAACTGTTTGTAGAAGTGTGTTTTGCTTTCTTCAATGTATCGTTAGGCAATTACAAATTAATTGCTGGATTCTGATCCAGTTGTTTTGTTGTGAATGGGGAAGGAGTGTGTTTGTCCGGAGTTTAATTGTTTTGTTGTGAATGGGAAAGGGGTATATTTGTTCAGAGTTTAATTGTTTTGTCATGAATGCGGAAGGGGTATGTTTGTCCTGAGTTTAATTGTTTTGTTGTGAATGGGAAAGGGGTATGTTTGTCCTGAGTTTAATTGTTTTGTTGTGAATGGGGAAGGGGTATGTTTGTCCGGAGTTTAATTGTTTTGTTGTGAATGGGGAAGGGGTATGTTTGTCCAGAGTTTAATTGTGTTGTTGTGAATGGGAAAGGGGTATGTTTGTCCAGAGTTTAATTGTTTAGTTGTGAATGGGGAAGGGATATATTTGTCCGGAGTTTAATTGTTTTGTTGTGAATGGGAAAGGGGTATATTTGTCCAGAGTTTAATTGTTTTGTTGTGAATGGGGAAGGGATATATTTGTCCGGAGTTTAATTGTTTTGTTGTGAATGGGAAAGGGGTATGTTTGTCCAGAGTTTAATAGTTTTGTTGTGAATGGGAAAGGGGTATGTTTGTCCAGAGTTTAATTGTTTTGTTGTGAATGGGAAAGGGGTATGTTTGTCCGAGAGTTAATTGTTTTGTTGTGAATGGGAAAGGGGTATGTTTGTCCAGAGTTTAATAGTTTTGTTGTGAATGGGAAAGGGGTATGTTTGTCCAGAGTTTAATTGTGTTGTTGTGAATGGGAAAGGGGTATGTTTGTCCGGAGTTTAATTGTTTTGTTGTGAATGGGAAAGGGGTATGTTTGTCCAGAGTTTAATTGTTTTGTTGTGAATGGGGAAGGGGTATATTTGTCCAGAGTTTAATTGTTTTGTTGTGAATGAGAAAGGGGTATGTTTGTCCAGAGTTTAATTGTTTTGTTGTGAATGGGAAAGGGGTGTTTGTCCAGAGTTTAATTGTTTTGTTGTGAATGGGGAAGGGGTATGTTTGTCCAGAGTTTAATTGTTTTGTTGTGAATGGGAAAGGGGTATGTTTGTCCAGAGTTTAATAGTTTTGTTGTGAATGGGAAAGGGGTATGTTTGTCCAGAGTTTAATTGTTTGTGTGTGAATGGGGAAAGGGGATGTTTGTCCAGAGTTAATTGTTTTGTTGTGAATGGGGAAGGGGTATGTTTGTCCAGAGTTTAATTTTTGTTGTGAATGGGAAAGGGGTATGTTGTCCAGAGTTTAATTGTTTTGTTGTGAATGGGGAAGGGTATATTTGTCCAGAGTTTAATTGTTTTGTTGTGAATGGGGAAGGGGTATGTTTGTCCAGAGTTTAATTGTGTTGTTGTGAATGGGAAAGGGGTATGTTTGTCCGGAGTTTAATTGTTTTGTTGTGAATGGGGAAGGGGTATGTTTGTCCGGAGTTTAATTGTTTTGTTGTGAATGGGGAAGGGGTATATTTGTCCAGAGTTTAATTGTTTTGTTGTGAATGGGGAAGGGGTATGTTTGTCCGGAGTTTAATTGTTTTGTTGTGAATGGGAAAGGGGTATGTTTGTCCAGAGTTTAATTGTTTTGTTGTGAATGGGAAAGGGGTATGTTTGTCCAGAGTTTAATTGTTTTGTTGTGAATGGGAAAGGGGTATATTTGTCCGGAGTTTAATTGTTTTGTTGTGAATGGGGAAGGGGTATATTTGTCCAGAGTGTAATTTTTTTATTTAACCCTTTCAACACCACAGGCCTCTAAATAGGCTTATGAAAAGTGTAGATCCAGATGAGCCGGCTCGTAACAAGCCGTCTCATCAGGATCTGCACTTTTTTGCCAGTAATAATTATTACTATTTTTAGATAAAATTACCCATTTTGATAAATGAACTGGTCCAAATGTAATTTTCTTATTAATTTATTGGTCTGAAAATATCACGCACCAGTCCATGTCAGTTACTTGGGGTTGAATGGGTTAATCATCAAGATTGTAGAGGCAGAAAAGATGATAGTGGGGTGGAAATATGTGAGAGTCTATCAATTGATTTGTATTTGCCAAATAAATGTACATGTTATATTATTATGTAAATCTGTATCAATGTTCTGGAAAAATAATGTACAGTACTACCTGTAATACTAGATATTACCCAGAATGGTTTACCAACCTACAGTATTCTAAGCAATATCTCCCATTTCAATATACCATAATATATTCCTGGCCATAAGTCGATCTTGGACATACGTCGAGGGTCAAATTTCGGCATGGAAATGCTGATTTTAAGCTGGAAGCTCCAACCTTTAACATATAGTTTGGTTCATATAATTTAGTTTAAATTTATTATAAGATTGCGAAGCTGCAGTTTTAACAACTTATAATAATCACTCTCATTGGCGCGGATGAAAGCGTAAATGTGGTCATTCATGTGGGAGGAAACCGGAGTACCCGGAGAAAACCCACCTGTCCGATCTGACGACCCATACCATCTCACATACTTCCCTGTTCGAGGATCGAACCCGGGTTGCATTGGTGAGAAGTAGGTAAATAAGGAAATGTATTTGAAAAAAATTAAATGTGGGCAACCATTTTATATCAAAATATGAAGAGAAAAAATCCTAATTTCGTTATTTTTTCCATAGTCAATAATGCAAAGTAACGTTGCTATGCATTATAGAGAAGCTCACAAACTTGTGAGTTTGACGTTGCATCATTTTATATGCTGCATATGGGAAAATAATGAAGCTAAAGGGATTCGTGGGATTTAGTTTATACAAATTTATTTTAGCTTGATTGCGAAACAAGTTCTTTCAACTTATATTAATCACTCTCGAGATTCGTGGGATAGACATTGATTTTATTTGTTGGTATGCAGCACAGCATTACACATCACCTACTATGCATTTTTGATCATAATAATTACATTTATGTGTTCTTGCAGTCGGGAAAGTACCAAATATCTATGTGTTCATTATATTACGATGTTTGTTTCGGTTTGTGTGATCACAATATGTTTAACTGAATAAGCATTGAAAACGAGTGACTGGCACCAGAATCAGTGGCACTGATAGCTTGCACAGTGGCACTGATAGCTTGCACAGTGGCACTGATAGCTTGCACAGTGGCACTGATAGCTTGCACAGTGGCACTGATAGCTTGCACAGTGGCACTGATAGCTTGCACAGTGGCACTGATAGCTTGCACAGTGGCACTGATAGCTTGCACAGTGGCACTGA
>CM026390.1:29018404-29025904 GCA_014843695.1 Archivesica marissinica
CTTTACAACATGTGTGGTTAATGTCATGTTACAATGCCGGTGCTTGTATCTTTATGAGATGTGTGGTTAGTTAATGTCATGTTACAATCCAGGTGCTTGTATCTTTATGAGATGTGTGGTTAATGTCATGTTACAATTAGGGGTGACTATTGGGGTCAATTTTACACAATATTGCGATAGTTAAAATACTATTGCAAAACATAGTATTGCGATAGTTGTAGGACTATTGCAATAGTATTGTGTAAATACATATTAATTTAAAAAAAATTCTGTTTCGCATGGAATAACCAAGTTTTGTGTATTTATTTATTAGCATGCAATTTTTTCTTTATTATCATGACATCGAACACACTGCACTAATTTACTTGTCCGTAGTGAAAACCCACTTGCCCGTATATCCGAACTTTATTTTTTTAAATAATATAAACCAACCTTATTTAAAAATCGATACACAGTCCCGCTAAGTTACATGATTGTTTACCTGTCGTCTTCAATAATAAGGCTGCGTCACGTATCCGTTCCCGTATATTGATTTAGCGACCGCGTAGTATACTTGTAACTGACGCATGCGCTATAGCACTTTAAATTACCCATACCCGGGATTATGGGGTCACATCGCCTACTTTGCTCACTATTCAGTACCAAAGAAGCCATTTTCGACAGTAGTTTTTCTTATTGACAGCTGACTCGTTTTGAGCGGAAAATAAATTACATACCCACCGCATTTTACACAGTTTTTATGTGACGGGCGATAACTCTTGACATTTCCGGTTCTTATTCAGGTTATTGTCCGCCACCGTTGTCGGCTGGCTTGTGTTCATTGCGGAAGTTCCGCAGGAAAATTCGCCGATGCTTTCTCATTAAAATACGATTTAAATGCCATGGGAACATGAAGTAAATGCACTCGCCGGTATTTTTACTTGTCCACGGACAAGTTACATTCGAAAATCTACTTCCCGGCGTAATAAATGACCGATTTCGCCACCCCTGGCAACTATCGAAACTATTGCGATAGTACTGCCGCAATAGTCAATACTATCGATGGTCATATTTACCATCGATGGTTGACTATCGTGACGCTGTCTATTGCGATGCATCGATATTTCGATGCATCGTTACACCCCTAGTTACAATCCCGGTGCTTGTATCTTTACAAGATGTGTGGTTAATGTCATGTTACAATCCCGGTGCTTGTATCTTTACGAGATGTGTGGTTAATATCATGTTACAATGCCGGTGCTTGTATCTTTATGAGATGGGTGGTTAATGTCATGTTACAATCCAGGTGCTTGTATCTTTATGAGATGGGTGGTTAATGTCATGTTACAATCCTGGTGCTTGTATCTTTATGAGATGGGTGGTTAATGTCATGTTACAATCCCGGTGCTTGTATCTTTATGAGATGGGTGGTTAATGTCATGTTACAATAGCCGGGTGCTTGTATCTTTACAAGATGTGTGGTTAGTCATGACAATGACGGTGCTTGTATCTTACAAGATGGGTGGTTAATGTCATGTTACAATGCCGGTGCTTGTATCTTTACGAGATGTTGGTTAATTTCATGTTACAATGCGGTGCTTGTATCGTTACGAGAGGGGTGGTTAATGTCATGTTACAATCCCGGGATGGTATCTTTATGAGATGGGTGGTTAATGTCATGTTACAATCCCGGTGCTTGTATCTTTATGAGATGGGTGGTTAATGTCATGTTACAATCCTGGTGCTTGTATCTTTATGAGATGGGTGGTTAATGTCATGTTACAATCCCGGTGCTTGTATCTTTATGAGATGGGTGGTTAATGTCATGTTACAATCCTGGTGCTTGTATCTTTATGAGATGGGTGGTTAATGTCATGTTACAATCCCGGTGCTTGTATCTTTATGAGATGTGTGGTTAATGTCATGTTACAATCCCGGTGCTTGTATCTTTATGAGATGTGTGGTTAATGTCATGTTACAATCCCGGTGCTTGTATCTTTATGAGATGTGTGGTTAATGTCATGTTACAATCCCGGTGCTTGTATCTTTACGAGATGTGTGGTTAATGTCATGTTACAATCCCGGTGCTTGTATCTTTACGAGATGGGTGGTTAATGTCATGTTACAATCCCGGTGCTTGTATCTTTACGAGATGTGTGGTTAATGTCATGTTACAATGCCGGTGCTTGTATCTTTATGAGATGGGTGGTTAATGTCATGTTACAATCCCGGTGCTTGTATCTTTATGAGATGGGTGGTTAATGTCATGTCACAATCCCGGTGCTTGTATCTTTATGAGATGGGTGGTTAATGTCCTGTTACAATCCCGGTGGGTGGTTAATAATGCCATATGTAATGCCAATACTAATTAAGTACAATAAACAATGCGTTTAAGACTCAGTCTCTTCACTGCACTCGTCAATGTTGGACAAATTACTCATAAATGTTGAACTTAGATATGTTGAATATAGATATGTTGAATATTTCGAAATTTCAGAACGTTTATATTGTAGACATTGTAATGTAACCTGTAAATGTTGTACTTGTAACCCATAAATGTTGGACTCGAACCCAAAAACCAACCCAAAAACGTAACCCATAAATGTTGGACTCGTAACCCATAAATGTTGGACTTGTAACCCATAAATGTTGGACTCGTAACCCATAAATGTTGGACTTGTAACCCATAAATGTTGGACTCGTAACCCATAAATGTTGGACTTGTAACCCATAAATGTTGGACTCGTAACCCATAAATGTTGGACTCGTAATGTACCTCATAAATGTTGGACTAGTAACCCATAAATGTTGGACTCGTAATGTACCTCATAAATTGCTGACTTGTAACCCATAAATGTTGGACTCGTAACCCATAGAGTGGTGGAACCTATGCTCGGCGTATTCCTATCCTCGGCGTAATTTTATGAAAGTTGTGTTCACGATTTAAGAAAATAATAATATACGGCATGTGCAGTTAACTTTTTTTATAGGCCATGATATGTAGGATTTACGCCGAGCATAGGTTCCACCATTCTAAATGTTGGACTCGTAATGTACCTCATATATTGCTGACTTGTAACCCATAAATGTTGGACTCGTAATGTACCTCATAAATGTTGGACTCGTAACCCATAAATGTTGGACTCGTAATGTACCTCATAAATTGCTGACTTGTAACCCATAAATGTTGGACACATAACCCATAGAGTGGTGGAACCTATGCTCGGCGTATTCCTATGCTCGGCGTATTTTTTCCATTTACATCCGTATTTTAAATATTTAAATAGTTTTAACCTATTTTCGCTGACAGAGGTGAAGCATGGTTCAATAACATTCCGTTGTGCGTACCGGTAGCCTAATGCAACTGTCACCTGACTGGTTCAGTAGCCGAATATAAACAGACAACTTGTTGGGAACTTTTTTTCCACCGAAATGTGCGGTTTATGAACATTTCAGGTGGCTATCTGGATTGGGGGGGAAATGTACAAATACCCAGAAAAAAGTTTCTTATGAGTTGTAATATTGTTAGTTATTGATGTTACTAAGTCAAAATAATATATTCAGCATTTACCCATGCATAAATAAAAAAATTCATGTACGCCGTGCATAGGTGCCCTAAAGTATCTAGTTCCCCATGGAAACATGTGCCGTTGCGATAGCTGTATTGAGGACCATGGTCAAGTAATGAAGCTAAAATTTTCAACAACAATTTTATGAAAGTTGTGTTCACGACTTAAGAAAATAATAATATACGGCAAGTGCATTTAACTTTTTTTATAGGCCATAATATGTAGGATTTACGCCAAGCATAGGTTCCACCACTCTAAATGTTAGACTCGTAATGTGCCTCATAAATTGCTGACTTGTAACCCATAAATGTTAGACTCGTAACCCATAAATGTTGGACTTGTAATGTAGCTCATAAATGTTGGACTCATAACCCATAAATGTTGGACTCGTAATGTACCTCATAAATTGCTGACTTGTAGCCCATAAATGTTGGACTCGTAATGTGCCTCATTAATTGCTGACTTGTAACCCATAAATGTTGGGACTCGTAACCCATAAATGTTGGGACTCGTAACCCATAAATGTTGGACTCTTAATGTAACTCTTAAAAGTTGAAAATGTTCAAAATGAGTTGAAACTATTTCTTAAATTCTTTATAATTTAATATTTCATTCGAACTATATATCAATATCCATCAACTTAGTTTAGTTTAAACAATATTTTATTTCAATGAATATACATACTATAATGATCACAATAAGAAAATACATGTAGGATTGAGGAGAAAGCAACTTGCTTATATGGCTACCTCTTTCCATCAACTTGCTTATTGCATAAAGCATATACATGAACATGATCTGTGAGTCAATATATGATTTTGGTCTACCTGTGTATATATTTATATATGACTGTATGTATACATGTTGATTGTTGATACATGTACATGTAACTTGTTTGTGACAGGCCTGCCAAACCTCTGGATTTATGAATAATTGTTAAGCTTTAATTAAGCTTAATGTTGTCATTCACACACATAATTTAGACACAATATTTTGGTGTACCTATATCTACATTTATTCATGAATAGTTCTGGCAGGTCTGGCTGTTTGTCCTTGTAAATATTTTGTATATTCATGTGGAGGGCCACATGGAAGATTAACTCTTGTTAAATGTGTTACCCTCGTTAAATAAAGTCTTTACTTACTTACTTACTTACTTACATGCTAAGAGCAAAGCAGAATTATGCATAAATACATACGTACATACATAGTAAATACAGGACATAATGTAGATTTTACAGAAGAGTTATTCAAGTGTAAATGGAAAAAGAAACTAAATGTCTGACTGTTTATTACGTTTGTTGTGTTCGCATTCTGTAAATTTTGCTAAGTTGACTAATGACTTTTCAGATGTTTGATTCATTAATGTTGTGTATCAGGGTTCCCACAGACCTTGAAAACTCCTTGAATTTGTGTTAGGTCCTTGAAAACTCCTTGAATTTGGTATTGCTGGTTTTTGTCCTTAAATCCTGGGAAAAACTCCTTAAATTACCATAGCGTGTGCTTGAATCGCATGCAAGTTTTGAATTGTTGCTAAAATATTTTATTATTAATAAAATTCACCAATTTCAGCCGGGTGATTGGCAAAAAATGCGTCCGTCCCGAGTTAATTATTAGGTGTGGCCTCAAAAGATAGCGACTGCACTTTGCGGTGTTTTCACCTCTTTGTGCTATTAAGGCAAACCGGAAACAACAACAGTACATTTGGTAATTCAGCATGTTATTTAGTGGAGAAATATAAAAATAATCTTACACCATTTCCATATGTCTGAAGCACAATCCCGAATTTAACGAGTCCTTGAAAAACGATGAAATGTCCTTGAAAAGTCCTTGAATTTCAGTCTCAACAGTCTGTGGGAACCCTGTGTATTTATTTGATGTTGGCCATTTGCAAAAATAAGGTTTGAAATATTGTGATCTTAACTGTCTATATATGGCACTAACTAAGATGAAAATGGTATTCTGATTCTACTTGGTTCATACAATAGTAATAGAAGGTTCTATTGGAAGTCGTGATGGTGCAGTGGATGCGCGTTCGCTTCAGGTGCGAAAGGTCTGGAGCGAGCCCGCTGAGCCGTTACGATTATGTCCTTAGGCAAGGCATTTAAATTCCACGTTGCCTCTTCTCTCCCTCGTGGCGATGGATTCCATCAGGAATGAGGTCTCGAGAGTGATTTATATAAGTTGAAAGAACTTGTTTCGCAATCGAGCTAAAATAAATTTGTATAAACTTGGTTCATATTACAATTAAACATTTCCTATTGTTTCTATCTATTTAAATATCTTCCTGTTTCGATGGCTAATTTGTGTGAACTTATTCTGAGTCTAGTAAGGGCATATCTATATTTATGTTCAACTATTCTGTCTAGATATTGTTCCAGTCCGAAGGTGTGCTTAATTGAACTATAATTTAACAATTTCCGGGTGTTGATGATGCTGGCATACCAACTTTGTTTATACATATCTAAAATTCTTTGTCTTATAGGGGCTATGGGTACATGTAGCACTTTAATGAAAAAGTTCTAATACCCAAGCTTAACCTGTAGCCCTGGTTATGATGTACACCCCCCCAGCTTACCCTGTAGCCCTGGTTATAATGTATGCCCCCCTCCCCAAGCTTACCCTGTAGCCCTGGTTATAATGTATGCCCCCCTCCCCAAGCTTACCCTGTAGCCCTGGTTATAATGTATGCCCCCCTCCCAAGCTTACCCTGTAGCCCTGGGTATAATGTACAGTCCCCCTCCCAAGCTTACCTGTCCCTGGTTATAATGTACGGTCCCCCCCACGCTTACCCTGTAGCCCTGGTTATAATGTACGGTCCCCCCCTAAGCTTACCCTGTAGCCCTGGCTATAATGTACGGTCCCCCTAAGCTTACCATGTAACCCCTGGTTATAATGTACGGTAAATATATACATGTAAAAAGTCGCTTTAAAAAAATTGGATGCTGAATTCAGGACAGGAACACATTATTCAATGCTATTCAATCATATTTTTAATGAGTCTTAGAGAATTGGCAGAGTTTACTTTATAAGAACAATACATATTTAGTACACGTTTATTGCCCTACCCTACGCCACACATTAGTTTGATGCTGCATTTCAAACTTTTAAAAAATAAATTATATTTCAGATACCATTATGGATGAGTGGGTTTTTGTCAAATTAAAAGGCACTCCATCTAACATGAGATGGCCAGTGCAAGTCCTGAACATTGAGCCAGGTGGCCTGGTGGAGGTGTTCTGTAAAGCTGACGATGCTGTGTAAGTGTTCTAGATTGTATTTGTTTTAAAACATATTTAATAAATTCGATTATTCATCATGAAAATTATATTTTCCAAATAATACATACAAATGGTATTATACTGGAAGCTTTAAGCTTATTGTAGTCCTCTCCAATATTGTATCAATTGACTATTAAGACTATCATAAATTATATAGTAATCATTTGTGAAATCTGGGGCATGATTTTAGGAATAGCATAGAATTATTCTGTAATTTAATTACCCCGCACACCCTCCCCTCTTACAATGAAGCCACTAATTTTCAGATTATCTTAAGCTCTCAACAATTTTTAATGTAATGCATGTCCGAACAACAATTTTGTTTTAGAGTAACTGTACAGTATGGAGAACTAGAGTCCTTTCCAAGCAAACCTTGGTAAGAAAAGGGATTGAGTAAATATTTTAAATTTAGAATGTTCTATTGTTGAATATTTGTTCAGAGCCAACAGATAAGGATAGTTTGGTAGTAATTTAAAGCTAATTGATTTTTAAGAAAAAAATATTTGAAGTTAGAAAACTAATTGCTAGTAATTAGAAATAGAAACTGCGAGTTAAAAAACTCCATTATCAACATGTCCGGTACATAATATATACATCTCTTTGGGAAGTAAATTTGCATGGGTGTGTACTAGATTACCAAGATATACAAGCTAGATGGCCTTGTGCACAGT
>CM026390.1:29030904-29056089 GCA_014843695.1 Archivesica marissinica
CGAACGGTCCGGAGTTCGAGCCCCACTGGAGCCGTTACGATTGTGCTCTTAGGCAAGGCATTTAAATTCCTTGCCTCTTCTCTCTCCTTCATGACGATGGATTCCATCAGGAATGAGGTCTCGAGAGTGATTAATATAAGTTGTAAGAACTTGTTTCGCAATCGAGCTAAAATAAATGTGTATAGATTAAGTCAGATCAAAGAATGAAACACGTGACATGCATATGAAGTACCCAATTTCCGCGAAAACCATATAACAACACAAGGATGTACTCTAACCAAATAGCTCGCTTCTCACCAATGCAACCCGGGTTCGATCTTCGGACCGGGAAGAATGTGAGATGGTACGGTGGTCGCCTGCTCGGACAGGTGGGTTTTCTCCGAGTACTCCGGTTTCCTCCCACACGAATGACCACATATACGCTTTCATCCGTACCAACGAGAGTGATTAATATAAAATGTTTTCATTTATTCATATTGTATTGCATTCATTCTATATATGCAATGTACAGAACAAAACAAATGACACACTTGTATAATTATGCATAGTATATATATACGATTTATGTCATTGTTGTGCACACAAATTGTCAATAAATGTTGAAGCAAATGGGTTGGGCCACACGTTTTAACAACATTAGTTAAGGACCTTCCCAATATACTAGATTGTAACAAACAAAGTGACTGAATATATGAGTTGTGCAAATACTAAAATTGATGATTACTAAATTTAATATGAAAGGAAATGACTCGAAGTTACGGGCATGCGCATTCGCAGTGTTCGGCAGCGTTCGTCGCGAGAAAAGGCGTGTCCTACAGTGTATATACGCTGTGTGTGTATGTGTGTGTGTGTGTGTGCGCGCGTGCGTGCGCGCGCGTGTGCTACGCTTATTTATCGTCGTTACCGGTTGCCCATATGAGCAACGTCTTCTGAAGAGATTAAGATTAGATGTTTGGAGGATAGTGCAATGATACAGACAAGAGACCCATTCCAGAGTCCCCACTGGTTCTTTTACGTGCACGGTGTACAGCACCGACACGAGACCTCGGTTTAACGTCCCATTTGTTAACTGCTAATTTTATTAGCGTCAGACGGGTGATCGAATCTGCGATCCCTGGTTTACCAGTATGCTATATTTTCTTTGTGTCATTCAAAAGAATAATTAATGTAAATATAAGTAATGAATCGCTTTTAATAGTTGCCTTCGCCCTCTGCACACTTTAACCACGCCCAATGCAGTTCATACCCCGGTGGAAACTATTTAAGCGACAGTGAAAACACAAATTTCTACCGAACGTATCCTATTATATGGTATAATTTTTTCCAAATATTTGCCTCAAATACTAAGTATTTCAACAAATAAACAAACATCGTATACGCGGTTTGTTGACATAACAAAATAATGTAAACATGCATGCGTAATACAACTAGTGTATCCTAAATAACACGATTTATGGTACAGATTTACCGTTATATCTCACATGTGTGCCTATTTATTTGTAGACTGTTCTTACTATAGTTAAATTATCTCTAAACGCGTTTACTATTGACTCCGATGACAAACAAACGTCAATTCAGGTGCAGCATGGATGACCGTTATAATTATGAAACCATACTTTCAAACCACAAACACACTGTTTATTGATTCAATGTTAGTGTTCGAATGTATTCGAAAGAATTTGTAGTAGTAATGCATTTATTCGTGAAAAATGCATTTGATTTGCATTTTGCGATGTAATATCCGCTTTAACCAGCAATTCATTCCTTAAATGAAAATGCATTTGCATTAATAAATGTTCATGATTGGAAATATCCAATGATTATAGCAGTGCATGAACTAATTGGTCTCAGAATATGTCCCCAGCAGAGCAACGTTATTATTTGTAAAGGAAATCAGCTAGGGGAATTATAAGTATAGATAATCCCCGGCTAATTGACCATGTATTGGCATGGCAACGTTGCCTGATCGTCTGTTGCAAGATTGAATGACTGTCATTATGTAGTTCCTCGTATATTACATGGTAACATTACACTGTCACATTACAAGGTTGCAGACGAGGTAAGCATATCAAAATTTATATCGTAACTATATACATGTATAATACTGATTCGTGGCGCTATTTATGTATCTCTGGCCATACGCATCTCCTAAATAATTATGTTATACAGTAATAGCGTTGTGTTATAGGTAAATAGGCTAGTTGCTATAACATCTAATAACTTAGTAAGGAAAGACTTGACACATTTTAGACTATTAGAAAATGAATACAAGCACTAGCTGAACGTGACCAAAATTGTCTGTAATGTACACTAGAGCACAGGGATTCGGCACGTTTGGGGGTACTAGTATATATATGTAAGTATATATACTAGTACCCCCAAACGTGCTGAATCCCTGTGCACTAGAGGACATAGAAAACGCACACTTCGGATAAGTGTGTTTTTACATGAAAAACAACAACTATATAAATACATAGTTTTAAACATTTTGGAATATTTTAGTTGTTCAGTATGTGTTTTGTAATAAAGATGTGATATATCTTTGATGGAATCCTTCGTATTTCGTTTTCATGTAATAGTAATCATATAATGTAGGTGTGCGTTTTCTATGTCCTCTAATATATAATGTAGGTGTGCGTTTTCTATGTCCTCATGTATATAATGTAGGTGTGCATTTTCTATGCCCTCTAGTATATAATGTAGGTGTGCGTTTTCTATGTCCTCTAGTATATAATGTAGGTGTGCGTTTTCTATGTCCTCTAGTAGATAATGTAGTTGTGCGTTTTCTATGTCCTCTAGTATATAATGTATGTGTGCGTTTTCTATGTCCTCTAGTATATAATGTAGGTGTGCGTTTTCTATGTCCTCTAGTATATGATGTAGGTGTGCGTGTTCTATGTCCTCTAGTATATAATGTAGGTTTGCGTTTTCTATGTCCTCTAGTATATAATGTAGGTGTGCGTTTTCTATGTCCTCTAGTATATAATGTAGGTAGGTGTGCGTTTTCTATGTCCTCTAGTATATAATGTAGGTGTGTGTTTTCTATGTCCTCTAGTATATAATGTAGGTGTGCGTTTTCTATGTCCTCTAGTAAATGTAGGTGTGCGTTTTCTATGTCCTCTAGTATATAATGTAGGTGTGCGTTTTCTATGTCCTCTAGTATATAATGTAGGTGTGCGTTTTCTATGTCCTCTAGTATATAATGTAGGTGTGCGTTTTCTATGTCCTCTAGTATATAATGTAGGTGTGCGTTTTCTATGTCCTCTAGTATATAATGTAGGTGTGCGTTTTCTATGTCATCTAGTATATAATGTAGGTGTGCGATTTCTATGTCCTCTAGTATAATGTAGGTGTGCGTATTTTATGTCCTCTAGTATAATGTAGGTGTGCGTATTTTATGTCCTCTAGTATATAATGTAGGTGTGCGTTTTCTATGTCCTCTAGTATATAATGTAGGTGTGCGTTTTCTATGTCCTCTAGTATATAATGTAGGTGTGCGTTTTCTATGTCCTCTAGTATATAATGTAGGTGTGCGTTTTCTATGTCCTCTAGTATATAATGTAGGTGTGCGTTTTCTATGTCCTCTAGTATATAATGTAGATGTGCGTTTTCTATGTCCTCTAGTATATAATGTAGGTGTGCGTTTTCTATGTCCTCTAGTATATAATGTAGGTGTGCATTTTCTATGTCCTCTAGTATATAATGTAGGTGTGCATTTTCTATGTCCTCTAGTATATAATGTAGGTGTGCGTTTTCTATGTCCTCTAGTATATAATGTAGGTGTGCGTTTTCTATGTCCTCTAGTATATAATGTAGGTGTGCGTTTTCTATGTCCTCTAGTATATAATGTAGGTGTGCGTTTTCTATGTCCTCTAGTATATAATGTAGGTGTGCGTTTTCTATGTCCTCTAGTATATAATGTAGGTGTGCGTTTTCTATGTCCTCTAGTATATAATGTAGGCGTGCGTTTTCTATGTCCTCTAGTATATAATGTAGGTGTGCGTTTTCTATGTCCTCTAGTATATAATGTAGGTGTGCGTTTTCTATGTCCTCTAGTATATAATGTAGACGTGCGGTTTCTATGTCCTCTAGTATATAATGTAGGTGTGCGTTTTCTATGTCCTCTAGTATATAATGTAGGTGTGCGTTTTCTATGTCCTCTAGTATATAATGTAGGTGTGCGTTTTCTATGTCCTCTAGTATATAATGTAGGTGTGCGTTTTCTATGTCCTCTAGTATATAATGTAGGTGTGCGTTTTCTATGTCCTCTAGTATATAATGTAGGTGTGCGTTTTCTATGTCCTCTAGTATATAATGTAGGTGTGCGTTTTCTATGTCCTCTAGTATATAATGTAGGTGTGCGTTTTCTATGTCCTCTAGTATATAATGTAGGTGTGCGTTTTCTATGTCCTCTAGTATATAATGTAGGTGTGCGTTTTCTATGTCCTCTAGTAAATGCCTTAATATATAATGTAGGTGTGCGTATTCTATGTCCTCTAGTATATAATGTAGGTGTGCGTTTTCTATGACCTCTAGTATATAATGTAGGTGTGCGTTTTCTATGTCCTCATGTATATAATGTAGGTGTGCGTTTTCTATGTCCTCTAGTATATAATGTAGGTGTGCGTTTTCTATGTCCTCTAGTATATAATGTAGGTGTGCGTTTTCTATGTCCTCTAGTATATAATGTAGGTGTGCGTTTTCTATGTCCTCTAGTATATAATGTACGTGTGCGTTTTCTATGTCCTCTAGTATATAATGTAGGTGTGCGTTTTCTATGTCCTCTAGTATATAATGTAGGTGTGCGTTTTCTATGTCCTCTAGTATATAATGTAGGTGTGCGTTTTCTATGTCCTCTAGTATATAATGTAGGTAGGTGTGCGTTTTCTATGTCCTCTAGTATATAATGTAGGTGTGCGTTTTCTATGTCCTCTAGTATATAATGTAGGTGTGCGTTTTCTATGTCCTCTAGTATAATGTAGGTGTGCGTTTTCTATGTCCTCTAGTATATAATGTAGGTGTGCGTTTTCTATGTCCTCTAGTATATAATGCCTCTAGTATATAATGTAGGTGTGCGTATTCTATGTCCTCTAGTATATAATGCAGGTGTGCGTATTCTATGTCCTCTATTATAATGTAGGTGAGCGTATTCTATGACCTCTAGTATATAATGTAGGTGTGCATTTTCTATGTCCTCAAGTATATACTGTAGGTGTGCGTTTTCTATGTCCTCTAGTATAATGTAGGTGTGCGTTTTCTATGTCTTTTAGTATATAATGTAGGTGTGCGTTTTCTATGTCCTCTAGTATATAATGCCTCTAATATATAATATAGGTGTGCGTATTCTATGTCCTCTAGTATAATGTAGGTGAGCGTATTCTATGACCTCTAGTATATAATGTAGGTGTGCGTTTTCTATGTCCTCAAGTATATACTGTAGGTGTGCGTTTTCTATGTCCTCTAGTAATTAATGTAGGTGTGCGTTTTCTATGTCCTCTAGTATATAATGTAGGTGTGCGTTTTCTATGTCCTCTAGTATAATGTAGGTGTGCGTTTTCTATGTCCTCTAGTATAATGTAGGTGTGCGTTTTCTATGTCCTCTAGTATATAATGTAGGCGTGTGTTTTCTATGTCCTCTCCTCTAATATATAATGTAGGCGTGCGTTTTCTATGTCCTCTCGTATATAATGTAGGTGTGCGTTTTCTATGTACTCTAGTATATAATGTAGGTATGCGTTTTCTATGTCCTCTAGTATATAATGCAGGTGTGCGTTTTCTATGTCCTCTAGTATATAATGTAGGTGTGCGTTTTCTATGTCCTCTAGTATATAATGTAGGTGTGCGTTTTCTATGTCCTCTAGTATATAATGTAGGTGTGCGTTTTCTATGTCCTCTAGTATATAATGTAGGTGTGCGTTTTCTATGTCCTCTAGTATATAATGTAGGTGTGCGTTTTCTATGTCCTTTAGTATAATGTAGGTGTGCGTATTCTATGTCCTCTAGTATAATGTAGGTGTGCGTTTTCTATGTCCTCTAGTATATAATGTAGGTGTGCGTTTTCTATGTCCTCTAGTATATAATGCCTCTAGTATATAATGTAGGTGTGCGTATTCTATGTCCTCTAGTATATAATGCAGGTGTGCGTATTCTATGTCCTCTAGTATAATGTAGGTGAGCGTATTCTATGACCTCTAGTATATAATGTAGGTGTGCATTTTCTATGTCCTCTAGTATATAATGTAGGTGTGCGTTTTCTATGTCCTCTAGTATATAATGTAGGTGTGCGTTTTCTATGTCCTCTAGTATATAATGTAGGTGTGCGTTTTCTATGTCCTCTAGTATATAATGTAGGTGTGCGTTTTCTATGTCCTCTAGTATATAATGTAGGTGTGCGTTTTCTATGTCCTCTAGTATATAATGTAGGTGTGCGTTTTCTATGTCCTCTAGTATATAATGTAGGTGTGCGTTTTCTATGTCCTCTAGTATATAATGTAGGTGTGCGTTTTCTATGTCCTCTAGTATATAATGTAGGTGTGCGTTTTCTATGTCCTCTAGTATATAATGTAGGTGTGCGTTTTCTATGTCCTCTAGTATATAATGCCTCTAGTATATAATGTAGGTGTGCGTATTCTATGTCCTCTAGTATATAATGCAGGTGTGCGTATTCTATGTCATCAAGTATATACTGTAGGTGTGCGTTTTCTATGTCCTCTAGTATAATGTAGGTGTGCGTTTTCTATGTCCTCTAGTATATAATGTAGGTGTGCCTTTTCTATGTCCTCTAGTATATAATGTAGGCGTGTGTTTTCTATGTCATCTAGTATATAATGTAGGTGTGTGTTTTCTATGTCATCTAGTATATAATGTAGGTGTGCGTTTTTCTGTCTCAGTGAAAAACACATGAACATTGAAACACTTTCGTCAGATGCAATAAAACAGCCCCAAAACAACAGTACTGCAGTTAAATTCAAAACATTAGACATAAAGTTCTACAATAAATTGAGACGGGTATCCGATTATCATTAGTAAGCACATACTAATTATATATGTACGTTTCGTATCACTTCCGTCATGGCAGGTTGTAATCAGTTAGGAAGAGACCGCCGTGAATGGTTACTGTTGCTAATGATTTCCCACCCACCGCTCGAATTATTTCATGTGAACAAACTTTCCAGCTGAGTTGCAGAAGGTCTATCGGCTTAACTTTGAACCCCAACACAAACAAAATGACCGGTAACAAGCCTGTCATACACACACATCATGGCCTCGAATGGCGTTCGTATCACGACAAGGAAACGTGTATACGTCCCCGCGAGGGGTTCGACATTAACGGAAGATAGATAGATAGACCTGATGACCTATATAATTGGATTGGCTAGGTTCCATTTCCAGAAAGTTGCCATGGAGATTTACCCCTGTGGAAGAAAATTAGAAATGGTGCAGGCATACTGACATAATACACTCGGAGATGAGGAAACACAATAAAAAGTATATATGCTTAATAGACTTGGAAACGTTTCGAGTGTGTGTACATTTTTTGAACCTTTGAACAGCTGGAAAGATAACAGTGATGCAATTTTCGCTCCGAGAATCTCTGTAAACTAAAAGCAGCTGGACACTGAGTGGTTGATAAGCTCTAGTTTCGTTGAGAAGCCTGATTGGTTGATTAGTGTATAATTATGCTCTCACTGAAAGAATAAAAAAGGATGTCCAAGATGGGAAATCGCACGAAATTTGTTTATTTGTTTAAAAATTTGAGTGTAAACAGGCGAAAGGTAGTAATCGTTTTGATATACAAATGATTGCTGCGGAGAACTAAAATAGTTGCTTTATAGTCATATTTAGATCATAGTAGTGTATTACGGCATTCGAATGTGTAGCACGCGGTTTGTTTACATTAGCGACCTAGTTGCCTTTGAGTATTTAGTCTTGATAGTGACTGGGTGTCATTTTTAATCTTGCACGGAATGGTCTAAAAGTATATCATAGTGTTGAACCCGAACACATTTGTCCAGACCCCAAGCATCTGTGGAAAGAAACATTTCTGAATTTGCGTGTGGTCATGAGACTGAATGTGTTGTCAGGTAAAGAACCACCGGAAGGTCCTGATGCAAGCATTGAAGAGATACCAACATGAGTAAAATATGAAATATCAGATGAATTGAAATGCTGCTGGGTTGGTTTAATTATCTGATTGTGGAATGATACTTGAGATAACTATAATCCAAAAATGTGCGCGAGGGGCCTCCATCCATTGCTGAGTGGTTAAGGTCGCTGATTTAAAATCAATTTCCCTCGCCGCTGTCAGTTCGAACCATCCCACTGGGGGGTGAACTCACTTACCCCTCAACGCTGTCAGTTCGAATCATCCCACTGGGGGATGTGAACTCACTTACCCCTCAACGCTGTCAGTTCGAAACATCCCACTGGGGGTTAAAATCACTTACGCTTCACCGCTGTCAGCTCGAAACATCACACTGGGGGTGGGGGTGAACTCACTTACCCCGCACCGCTGTCAGTTCGAATCATCCCATGGGTGTGTCGAATTATTGCAAGTAAAGAAGCTAACCAGATGGCTTGTGGAAGGCCAGTTGTGTCTGTCTGTTCCTGGAATACAGATCGGAGGACCACCATAGGTCTTCCTCCACATATAATAATAATGATTAAATCGCCACAAACAAACACACAAGTAAAACAGAGCATGGTTGGAGATTTACCAAATTATTTTAACAATCTGGAAATTTGGAAAGTGAAATATCAGAGGCGGAATATATTAATGCTTTTATCATTGTAATACGTGCTGTGGTATTTGATTGGGGTGTGTATATATCCTATCGGTCGGCTATGATCAAATCCGAAATTATATTACTGTTATATATAAATATCCAGAATTGCCATTTGTTTTGCTATTCAAGTTACGTCTCCCTGCCACACTTCCACTCATGCTCTTACATCCCCCCACACCCACCAACCCCACATCCCCACCCACCCAACCCCACCTCCACAGCACCACCCACCCACCCAACCCCACCTCCACAGCACCACCCACCCAACCCCACCTCCACACCACCACCCCACCATGAGATGGTAACTACTAACATTCACAAGAGACAGACGAAATTATGCACATTACTATGACACAATAAAATGCAGACGACAATTAAGATTCGTCTATTTGTGATTAATTTTAAATATATTATATTTACAATTTGTCAATTAAGTAATGCAAGATTTCAACTTCAATTACAACACTATCCAAGAATAACTTCACCGGAACTGTTCATTCCGTCAATGACAACGCCTGTCCAAGAATAACGTCACCGGAACTGTTCATTCCGTCAATGATAACGCCTGTCCAAGAATAAACTCACCGAAACTGTTCATTCCGTCAGTGACAACGCCAGTCCAAGAATAACTTCACCGAAACTGTTGGTTTAAACATATTTATTCGATAATAATGTACATAACATATACATTGTATGCAAAACGAAAATGGATTAAATCGGAAGCTTATTGTTTCTCCATCTGCTCATTCCGTCAATTAGAACGCCAGGCCAAGAATAAACTGTTCATTCCGTCAATTAGAACGCCAGTCCAAGAATAAACTGCTCATTCCGTCAATTAGAACGCCAATCCAAGAATAAACTGCTCATTCCGTCAATTAGAACGCCAATCCAAGAATAAACTGCTCATTCCGTCAATTAGAACGCCAGACCAAGAATAAACTGCTCATTCCGTCAATTAGAACGCCAGTCCAAGAATAAACTGCTCATTCCGTCAATTAGAACGCCAGGCCAAGAATAAACTGCTCATTCCGTCAATTAGAACGCCAATCCAAGAATAAACTGCTCATTCCGTCAATTAGAACGCCAGGCCAAGAATAAACTGCTAATTCCGTCAATTAGAACGCCAGGCCAAGAATAAACTGCTCATTCCGTCAATTAGAACGCCAGTCCAAGAATAAACTGTTCATGTCGTCAATTAGAACGCCAATCCAAGAATAAACTGCTCATTCCATCAATTAGAACGCCAATCCAAGAATAAACTGCTCATTCCATCAATTAGAACGCCAATACAGGAATAAACTACACATTCCGTTAATTAGAACGCCAGGCCAAGAATAAACGCTCATTCCGTCAATTAGAACGCCAATCCAAGAATAAACTGCTCATTCCATCAATTAGAATGCCAATCCAAGAATAAACTTCTCATTCCATCAATTAGAATGCCAATCCAAGAATAAACTGCTCATTCCGTCAATTAGAACGCCAGGCCAAGAATAAACTGCTCAGTCCGTCAATTAGAACTCCAGTCCTAGAATAGACTGCTCATTACGTCAATTAGAACGCCAGTCCAAGAATAAACTGCTCATTCCATCAATTAGAACGCCAGTCCACGAATAAACTGCTCATTCCATCAATTAGAACGCCAGTCCAAGAATAAAATGCTCATTCCGTCAATTAGAACACCAATCCAAGAATAAACTGCTCATTCCGTCAATCCAATATTAAACTGCTCATTCCGTCAATTAGAACGCCAGGCCAAGAATACACTCACTGGAACTGTTCATCCCAATACTCAATAAAACGGCAACAGCCCTCACCCTGGGTTATAAGCACACTCGTAATAACACAATGCGGGAGACTGATTGAAATTCGTACGCGAGAAACAACTTGAGATAATGAAAATGACAAGCACAGAATATTAACAGTAGATCATTCAGCTTATAAACCCTCGCCACCGGCGAACAATTTGGTCGAGCACTATTCGAGTATTATACGAGGAATCGTTCATACTCTGAGTGGAGACAGTTCCCCAGGTACGGAGCAGTAGAATAATGGCTAATGATTTTAATAGAAACTATAAAACAAACATTATAGAGAACAAAATGGTTTATGAAATGATTTCGTAAAACGTTGATTCGTTTTGTACTGGATTACGTGCACAATGCTGTGCACACTAAATTAATTATGGTACATTAAACGGCGGATGGTTGGACTTGTATTATGTGATCTAACAAAATGTCTCGATATCGATAGTGGTCGTAGGCGCGTCTGGTGAATCAAATAGCAGACGACAAATACGTTATCGATATGAAGTGCAACGAGATGGAGTGTATTAAATGTAAACATCTGCAATTTGATAACAGTGTGTGATAGTGATGGTGGGTGTGTGTTGTGTGAGGAATATATAAAATTAACTTCCGATACACATACTTAGACACTAACCAACCTAATGCACGAATCTAACGACGAACACGACTTAAAACTGAGAATTTAAACATCAGAAAATAAAGCTTCATTAAATTCGAATATAACTTTTGACGATTATATAAATTATGTTTATTTTGGAATAAATCTAGTGTATTCCGGCTGGAAAAATAACAAGAAAAATTATTACATATAAATATGTAATAGAAGGACGATTGATAACTCATTCTGCATAATACACACTAGGATAGTGTATTGTGTGAATGTATATAAATATGTAATAGAAGGACGATTGATAACTCATTCTGCATAATACACACTAGGATAGTGTATTGTGTGAATGTATATAAATATGTAATAGAAGGACGATTGAACATTCACTCTGCATAATACACACTCGGATAGTGTATTGCGTGAATGTATATAAATATGTAACAGAAGGACGATTGAAAACTCACTCTGCATAATACACACTCGGATAGTGTATTGCGTGAATGTATATAAATTATATAGTGCATACTTTAGTAATTAAATGCAAACATGTTTACAATAACAGGAAACCCTGTCCAGCATAATATTATATACAACATCCCTGCTGGAACATCCGCAAATCATATGGGAACCAATTATTTGTTGGAGAATTTCAACTACGTAAATAGATTGACGTGGCCATTTCTGGATTCCAGCTCAAGTCTGTATTTCTACGTGCACAACAGTGAAAGCTTGGAACTAGTTCCCTGAAAACAATTGGACAATTTTAATACCTACAATACGAATACATAGCCGTAATTCTTATCACATAAATTCCCATTCGTCCAGAAACATAATATTGATGATGCCAGAGGCGTCTTTGACGGACACTGACAGCGCATCCGGTGGTAATGCTTTGGACTCGCTGGACGTTCTATTGCCGTCATTTCTATTCATCTGCATTCTTATCACAGTTGGAATACCAGGAAATGTGTTGGCCATTGTAGTATATGGGTTTAGGCTGAAGAACGCGACCGGACGTTACGCCATTATATCGCTGGCAGCATGTGACGTCATGAACTGCGTACTAAGCATTCCCGTAGAGCTGTATATCATGACGAGGTAATGTAATTTTCTTCGTCCAATGACTATGCTGGTTTTTCTATTACCTCCATTTTGGTAGATAAAGTCAGATTGATCCCGAACTGTATATTATAATTATCATTTTAGTTGGATTCCTTTGCTTTTACTGTTGTTCCCTGACCAAATGTTGCGGTATGATAAATTTGATTTTCAAATTCGTGTAAATTAATTTTTACAGTAACATATCTCTTGGATATACTGTAGGATAATTGTCGAGATTTGATAATTTAATAAATTAATCATTAGATGAAATTTGATAGCATGAGGTGCAGTGGAAATAACGATGAAAACAGAGGAAACCAATTAAAATGCATATTCTCCTTAAAGCAACATTACACCACAGCAATCGATAAAAATAGCATTTATACGTATACATATCATTGCTAATACACATTCTTCAGATATGATTCGAATACAAACTTTCTATCAATAAATAGTGTTTTTTACTGTCTACAAACTCTTCACATAAGATTTCATATAGCGGTCGGCCACGCTCTTGAATTGACGTTTTGAGTCTATACTAAACGCATGATGCTGATATCTAGAGATAATTTGAATCAGATTAATCTAAAAATAAGCATTTTATATATCTTATAATCAGGATACACGCGCTGTATTACGCATGGATGTTGGCCCTATTTACATCCTTTTGCTGTCAACAAACGTCGTATACGACGTCTGTTTTATTAGACGAAACATCCAGAATCTGTGGTACACATTTATATATTATCATCATTAGAAACTGTGCACTTTATATTGAGCGCTACTTTTTCGCTACACATCTTAGAATTATGGATTTTACTATCATGAGTGAAGAAAATAATCCTTCACACATTGCAAGGATATACATTTAACTCTAAGGCAAGTGCACCAGTTTCTTTTTAGTGTTTGATGTCAGTATATATACTAGAAGACATAGACAACGCACATCAACGATATATCACATCTTTATTACAAAACACAAACTGAACAACTAAAAATATTCCAAAATGTTTAAAACTATGTATTTATATAGTGTTTTATGTCAGTATATATACTGTAGGACATAGAAAACGCACACCTACATTATATGATTATTACGAAATACGAAGGATTCCATCAAAGATATATCACATCTTTATTACTAAACACAAACTGAACAACTAAAAATATTCCAAAATGGTTAAAACTATGTATTTATATAGTTGTTGTTTTTCATGTAAAACACACTTATCCGAAGTGTGCGTTTTCTATGTCCTCTAGTGTACATTACACACACTTTTGGTCACGTTCATCTAGTGCTTGTATTCATTTTCTAATAGTCTAAAAACACACTTATGCGAAGTGTGCGTTTTCTATGTCCTCTAATATATAATAGGAAATAATAGTCTATAGAAATGAGCGTCTTAATTGAAGCACATACAAAACTCTTACTCTGTTTGCAATGGGCAAGACTTGCGATCGTGTATTCACTGTAATGGCGAGGTTAATTACAAGTACAAAAGAAATGTTTTCAAATATCTTTGACTGTACTACGTACATCTAGTCGAATACATGAAACATCCCTCGGCGCAGACCGAGGTACACGGGACCAGGGTAAAAACCAGAGGTAAAAAATCATTAATGATAAAGACCGCCTCCGTTGTCGAGTTGTTAAGGTCGCTAACTTGCATACCACTGTAACCTATCACCACTGATAGTCACGGGTTCGAGCCCCTCTCAAGACCGTGTTTCATTTATATGAAAAAGTTGGCAGTTTGGAGACGGAAATTGGAGCAAACAAGTACTGGTTAACCGCTTGAGCCTGTCCAGGAAAGGTGTTGTTAGGTAAACTGCCCGTCGCTCAAATGTGCAACAGGTAGCAACGTTAAATTTAAAAAAAATGAAAATGTAAAAAAACTCTGGAAAACAGTATCCAATGTACCTCGGGGATGTTTCATATATTTTAGTAACAACATATCTTTGATTGTAGATTAAAATATTTTCCAAACGATAACATATTCGTGGCTGTATGATTAGCTCAGTGGTTAGCGCGTTCGCTTCTCACCAATGCAACCCGGGTTCGATCCTCGAACCGGGAAGTATGTGAGATGGTACGGAGGTCGCCAGATCGGACAGGTGGGTGTTCTCCGGATACTCCGGTTTTCCTCCCACACGAATGACCGCATATACGCTTTCATCCGCGCCAACGAGAGTGATTAATATAAGTTGTTAGAACTGGCTTCGCAATCGTTGTAAAATAAATAAAGTTTAAACTTCTAACATATTACGGTTTTACGATATACTGTATGATTCTTATAACGATAACGAATCTGAATTCAATTCGATTTTAACATTTATAGATCCCATTCCCGAAACAAATCGAATTTGAATAGCGAAAGTGCTTGCGAAACTATCTAAGCCTAGCGTAGAACTGACGGTCAATCGAACCAACATGACCAAGCACGCACCCACAGTCATATGATCATCTTTGTAAACACCAATAATTCACACACACAATCTTGTGCCAAGTATTTTTAAGACATTTAAGACAGAACTTGAATTTTTTTTTACCGATGTACTTCCGCTTTAAAGAGTATCCAGGAGGCAATAGCCTCTCATTTAGTCAGGCGTTGAATCATTGCATAGGATCGCTACGGTTCGCCTGTAGCGTAGACTATATCGGAACAAAACAATATTGGATTTGAACTAGATTGCATTGAACGTGTTTCCGCTTTATAACCATATGTAATAGCCTTTTCCCCATCGGGCCCATTATTTAAAGTTCTACCCAATGTTAATGGGTTACAGTTTGTCTCATGTATAGTCATTTTAGATTGTTGGAGGATAGTGCAATGATACAGACAGTGACCCATTCCAGAGTATCCTCTGGTTCTATTACGTGCACGATATACAGCACCGACACGAGACCTCGGTTTAATATCCCATCGTAAAGACTGTTAATTTGATTAGGGTCAGACGGGTGATCGAACCTGTGATCCCTGGATTACCAGTGCAGCGTGTTACCATTGGACTACAGATCCGTCTGTTGCGAATGTAAAACAGAACAGGTAATTTTTATGCCCAACTTGACAATGTCGTGATATCAATATCGCGCTTTGGGTTTTACTAAGGATGCCCTGTATTTATAACATGTCTATCAGTACAGAATTACGCATATGATAACGTGATGAATTTTGGGTCAAATTTTATGAAATGTACATGTTCGCTTATGTGTGTGTGTTACGTTTATTTATCGTCGCTACCGGTTGCCCATATGAACGACGCCTCCTGAAGAGATTAGTCACTTTAGATTGTTGGAGGATAGTGCAATGATACAGACAGAGACACATTCCAGAGTCTCCTCTGGTTCTTTTACGTGCACGGTGTAAAGCACCGACACGAGACCTCGGTTTAACGTCCCATCTGAAATACTGTTAATTTTATTATGGTCTTCGGGGAATCGAACCTGCGATCCTTGGATTACCAGTCCAGCGTGTTACCACTGGACTACAGATCCGCCTGTATGTTCGCTTATGATTTTTAATACCGTAAATATTATACAAAGTTTACGATGACAGTTTTAAAGCTTTACACGTTAACTCAAACTTTACCAAGAAATGATGCAATGTCTTCTTAGATAAGCACGGACATTTGTGAAACACGGATGTGCATTGGGTCATGCAAGTGCGCGTGCGCGCACGTGTGTACCGTATATTTCAGTCTCCACATCTACTGAACGGCAAAAGAAAGTTTACATATGTATTTCTCAATAGAATACAAACATATATACATGTGACTTGTTTTCTACATACCTGCATTGCACTTAACAAAATGCACGTGCACAATTTTAAAACCGATCAACCGTTAAGTCAATAGGCCCATAATAGCTGTTTTGCACGAAATGCACGTGCGCTTGTAATCAAAGATTTTTTTTTTTATTAGAATTTTCTTCTCATTTGAAGCACTGACGATAAACGCACTAGAAAAACAGTTTAAGAATTTAAAAATAGTGTCAGTGTGATGGCACGACTGAATCAAATCCAGCGCGAAAGCGCAGTTTGCATGTTGCAATGCAACATAAGCGTTGAGGCTATATCAAGAATATTTGGTTGCAGCCGAGTTACCATCAATAAGTTGAGAAGACGTGTTCATGTAAATAACAGGTTTTGTTCGAAACATTAGACAACAATAATTTTATACATTGATTAATCCATTGATATTTAAACTGCTAAATTTAATGTTGTTTGTGTAAATGCATGAAGGCCTCGGTGTATTGATAGGACGTTTATGTGGTAAATTCGTAAGTGCGAGATTTATGGATTTTTAGTTAGACGGTTGGTATTTTTAAACGGTCACAGTGACGTTAATATTTAATGAATTCCAGTGAAATTTGAAAGATTTAGGCGTAAGTGAATATTATTTTATTTGTTATACGTTTTGTTATGATTTTATTATTGAAACATTAAAAAATACAATATATATCACATGTAAACTTTCTTTTGCCGTTCAGTATATATTGCAAGTATGATCAAATGTAGTATAGGGTGTTCGCGAGGGATAATTCAAAAGTGTTATATGCCGGCTCAAGTGTACGCGCACGCGCGCACTCACACACGCGCGCTCACACGCACGCACGTACGTATGCATCGCGTGTGTGCGTGCACATGTACTGTGTATTCAATCTTACACCTTAAAGATAGTGGGCTGACCTAGATTACGGACAACTCTGGCATGTGGTTTACTGTTATATTACCTGTCACTACTAGTAAGAAATTGAGGCCCAGGAAGAGTTATCGATTATAATCAATTAATTGTTAAGATCAATATGGTATATATAAACCTCCATAAAGTTATGGCGATGCCTCAAAATATCCACTGCAAATAGTATAGCCAGTTAGAACAGTTACACGTGAGTTTTTCATGTAGCACGAGGGAAGCAATCATAAGTAGTATATACACTGTTCCTTTCATATGCGTACATCACTTTAACAACAAAGGTTAAAACTATTGTTAAATATTAGTATAATAGAGTACCACATACCAGATCATAATTATTAACTTTTTATCACATAACTTTGCTTGTATTCAGTGTAATACAGTCATCTCATAAATTATTGTATGGCCACACGTTTAATAACACCTGGAATGATTCTGATTGGTCGCAGCATGACACTGACAGCTTGCAATAGACATGACATGTTGTTTGTGTTCATGTTTTATTTGTTGGAAGTGAACTGTTTAATGTGTGTGTTTTACGTTTATTTATCGTCGCTACCGGTTGCCCATATGAGCGAAGCCTCCTGAAGAGATTAGTCATTTTAGATTTTTGGAGGATAGTGCAATGATGCACACACACACACAGAGAGAGAGAACCAGAGTCTCCTCTGGTTCTTTTACGTGCACGGTGTAAAGCACCGACACGAGACCTCGGTTTAACGTCGTATCTGAAAGACTGTTAATTTTATTAGGGTCAGACGGTAGATCGAACCTGCAATCCCTGGATTACCAGTTCAGCGTGTTACCACTGGAATACCGGTCCGTCTGTTTAATCAATAAAATGCTAAATATGAACTAGAGGGATACAGTGATTAAATATAGTGTGCATATCATTTGTAAGAAGTTGTTTGATTATCAGGGACTACTTACTTCGGCGCACGGATGCAGATTAATGTAATAAGGCTCAAAAATATACCGACAAACATAAAGGTTGTAAAACAACAAATAAATTGCCTATTAAAAACATACAGTTTGTTCATTTATATTTCCAATCTTACATTTCTTCTGATACCACATCCACTGTGAAGAGGTATTCAAATCAGCCTGAAACACACCAAGAATATTTCAAATGTTAAGTTTCAAATAACCAGTGCTCGCCTGTGAATAATGTCACTGTGTTTACACACTGTATTCCTCCGCCAAATAATACAGTATACCGACCTTCAGTTTGCAATGGCCTGAATTCTTATACCACATTTATTCTACACATCAACTAGTCTGAAGTCTTCTCAAGTCACATAATTTCTAAGAAAACACAAAAACTATACACTGCCTGTCATGAAAATGCATTTTTACCAAAAAGAAAAATTAACTATATTAGTTATTGGAACTATATTCGATTACATGGACCGCGGATGTACTTCTGACTATTTACGTATATACAACATTATTAAAGGTATTTGTTCTTCTGGTTGATGGTTGCTGTTACTATGACAATGTGATACAATGGAACTTAAACTCGTGGTGATTTCATACCATATGTTATGAAACTCGTTTCATAAAAGGCTCGCCTATTAGCAAAATTCCCAAACGAGTTATGAAATCATCACGAGAGCTTAGTTCATACACATTTATTTTAGCTCGATTGCGAAACAAGTTATTACAACTTATATTAATCACTCTCGAGACCGCATTCCTTATGGAATCCATCGCTACGAGGGATAGAGAAGAGGCAACGTTGAATTTAAATGCCTTGCCTTGCACAATCGTGATGTCTCCAGTGGGACTCGAACTCCAGACCTTTCGCACCTGAAGCGAATGCGCATCCACCACGAGAGTTAAACCCTATAAATATATAATCTGTTCTATTAAATACAATCATTTCTTTCTATTATAAACAGGTACTGGACATTTACAAATGCTGTTCTCTGCAAGATGTCTAGATACCTCACCTACGCCATGAATAACTCGTCGGCTTTAATACTTCTCGCCATAGCCATGGAGAGATATCGGACTATTTGTACCCCGCACAAGCCAAAGATCAGCAACACGTGTATTCTTAGAACGTGCATATTATTAATCATAATCGGATCAATGCTTGCATTACCAGCGTTGTGGATTTATGGGATTCAGACTGACGCATGGTATCATGGCGAAATTACACCAGTAGATCATAATTTCGCTCACAAACACAACAACACAATCATTTATCAGTCTAGCTCAATTATTGGTTCAATTCCAATAACACATGCCAGTAACCAATCAAACAAGGATATTCAAATAGAGACAAAGCGATGCCTCTTTGACGACAGCTTTAGGCAAACATGGTTTGCATATTCTCATCTTGGATTAGTTACGATAGCTACTGAGCTTATTCTACTCATATTGATTGTGATGTATGTTCAGATTGGAAGAAAAATCGTAGGACTCCGAAACAGTAACTTCCTGTCAGCAGAGGAAGAGCGCATGCGCTCGTCTACAACGAGAAAGAAGCAGGCGACACTTGTACTTTTTCTAATTACCCTGGCATTCGAATTTACATTTTTGCCTTTTATTATAATAACAAATATCAGGTTCTTTAAGGGGCCTACCTGGTATAATAACCAGTCTAGAGGTGGGAAAATGGCATACCATTTTTTCCTACGATCTTACTATTTTAATAACGCCGTTAACCCATTTATTTACTGCATAGGCAGTAGTAACTTCCGGTCTGCGTTGCATAAACTTGTGCTAGCGTTAAAGCATAGAGTAACTGCGTGCTGTCATCGTACATAGATATAGACCCGCTGTCATCGTATGGAGAGATAGGCCAGCTCACATCGTACGTAGAGATAGACACGTTGCCATCGTACGGAGAGATAGACACGCTGTCATCGTATTGAGAGACAGGTCAGCTCACATCGTACGTAGAGATAGACACGTTGTCATCGTACGGTGAGATAGGCCCGATGTCATCGTAGGAGATATAGACACGTTGCCAGCGTACGGAGAAATATATCAACTGTCATCGTACGGAGAGATAGACCGGATGTCGTCTACACTGTATTGACCTCTATATCACAATAATACATAAATTAATATTATTAAAGGTTCAATTACAGCATTTAGTATGGAATAATATAGACTAATAGTACAAAGAACATAATAATGCAGAAATTGGAGGAAGGGGTGTTAGGGTGAACCCATTACTTCGACGGCTATTAGTGCAAGTGACTATACATGTGTATTTAGATAAAATAAGGACGTATATAGACCTAAATTTTATATGTGTTATAATTGATTTTTTGAATAGGCATTTTCATGTTTTCGAGTTATCGAATAAGAAGTATAAGCTCCTGTATACGCTGCATGTAGGAATCTAGAAAGCATATCGGTAGGTACGCCCCTGAAACGTACAGCATCAGAATTTCCAAAATAACGTATAAACTCACCTGACCCTAGGGTCGGACAAACCTTGGCGAGAAGCAGAGTATTCGGCGTTCACCGTCTATCAACAAATGAACAATTCCAATCACATAGTTGGAATTATTCCGTATTTGATCTATATATTCCTTACAATACCAACTCAAATAAAGCCACGTGGGTGAATAACGAGGTCAGTAGGTCAACATGAAAGAAAACTGTCAAACGATTGCTTCCCTGGAGCAATGAAGAAATCTTTCAAACGATAATAACTGTTCGTCGTTATCAGTGTAAAGTGGTAGCTATAGAAACAGACATCAAAACATCGTCAATATCAGTAACGCGGTAGCTATAGCAACAGACGTGAATTCACATAATTGAAAACCTGCGCTGAATGTAATGAAATTGAAAAAAAGTAATTGTCTCCAGGTGTATGGACGCTGTCTCGCCATCGGATATTCCCTTTAGAATGGTGCCTATATAATGATGTAGCAGACTCATTACCGTCTGCCCTACAATAACCTGATTCTATTAAAGCGACACTACATCGTAGAAAGAAAAAAGCATGCATAGTTTAAGTATAAATAATATTTATATGACCCTACAATAAGCCATCATCACCCGATTCTATTAAAGCGACACTACATCGTAGAAAGCAAAAACATGCATAGTTTAAGTATAAATAATATTTATATTACCCTATAATAAGCCCTCATCACCTGATTCTATTAAAGCGACACTACATCGTAGAAAGCGAACACATGTATATGTTAAGTATACATACTATTTATATTACCCTATAATAAGCCTTCATCACCTGATTCTATTAAAGCGACACTACATCGTAGAAAGCAAAAACATGCATAGTTTAAGAATAAATAATATTTATATTACCATACAATAAGCCATCATCACCCGATTCTATTAAAGCGACACTACATCGTAGAAAGCAAACACATGCTTATTTTATGTATAAATAATATTTATATTCCAAATTCAAACACTAGGATTTCATATAACGGCCAGCCACTTTTCTTCATTTAATGTTTGTTTATTATTGGAGTATATGGCTAAATACTATGGCCCAACGATAACGTGTTATTTACAAGCATTACTATAAATAGGTTTGGAATAAGCCAAATCAATACGTAGGGTGTAATAAATAATCCTGTGTGCTAAGTAATGCATACATAAATGATAATAAACGACTTTTTACCCGTTATAATAATATTAGCCCGTGCTATCTTTTTCGCGGGAATCACGTTATCGTTGGGGTATAGTCTATAGTATAACTGTCGCTTAGAGATAATTTAATTCTGTTCAGTCTAAAATTAAATATGCACAGGGTTGAAAGTGAGATATAGCGGTAAATCTGAACTCTAAATGTTGTTATTCATGACAACCGCGTTGTAGTATGACTGGATGTTGACCTTTTCGAAAAGAATAATACAATATAATAAGAAATTACATTCTGTAGAAATGTGATCTTTTCACCGATGTAGTGTCGCTTTAAATTAGAACATTTTCCCACATGGCGTATTGAAATTTCATAAAGTTTCAAAGTTTTATTTGTTTAAATCCAGAAGGTCTCAGACCCATGTGGCATACATGTACATATACATAAATATGGCGACAGCAATTCACTATGTCAATATATCTAATTAATTATGTAACACTAAAGCAAATATTTATATGTGATAATATGTGATAATATAGAAGAAAAATGCTTTAATAACATATGCATGCCATGTTAACTTACTTTAAATGCTTTTATTTTTTTATAAGTAACACACCAAACATCTTTCATGCAATTATTAAGAATGTATTACGTAAATATTAAATTTATTATTAGTATATAAAATTATTTTATTATATAGATTAATATTGTGAAAACTAAAATATATATCCAATTGGACTTTAATTTACAGCTGTATTTGTATATCATAACATTAAACTACTAGTAAATATTGGTGTACTTATGATCTTAACACACATGCAAATAGTTTAATGGCCCACACTGCAATGAGAATGTATCCTAAATATATTGACATGCTTTGATAGTACGAAGTCCGACAACCTGATGACTATGCTTATTTTAATAATAAAACTTCATATTAGAGTTTGAGGTAAGGTTGTGGCTCAATTTCCAATTACGACACTGACGCATGTGTCTCATTGGTGTTGGTGTTTAAACTCACACCGACAACTTCTAAGGGCAGCGGACCTTCCGCAATCCAGCTGGCTAGCTTCCTTTCATGAAAGAATTCCACAAGTGGGATTCGAATATAGAACAGTGAGGGGTAGTGATTTGAAGTGGAGAACTCTGACCCCCCCCCCCCACCGCACCACCACACACGGACGCAGGTGACTGAAACTGGAAGAATGTCGTTCTCTCTGCGCTAAAATAGTCAAACATGTACATTACGTTCACTGTTTTGATAACATTACTCAGTTGTCTTTTATTTAAAAGGCACAACCGACTTACTTTCAAATCTCACTAAAATCATGCAATGTCACACTTTACATACTTTTTACATCTTTTGTACACGATTAACTGTAATGTAATTGTGATAGCACTGTTGGTGCGCGTTCGCTTCAGGTGCGAAAGGTCCGGAGTTCGAGCCCCGCTGGAGCAGTTACGAGTGTGCCCTTAGGCAAGGCATTTAAATTCCTCGTTGCCTCTTCTCTCTCCCTCGTGGCGATGGGTTCCATCAGGAATGAGGTCTCGAGAGTAATTAATATAAGTTGTAATAACTTGTTTCGCAGTCGAGCTAAAATACATTTGTATAAACAAAACCTGTAATGTTGATATTGAAAAGCTTGGATCTTCTTACTTTTCATGTGAAAATATTGCACAACACCCCCTCCATCTCGACCATGTCTTTAATAAATGCATTATATGAGTCTATTGTAGGAAATGCAGTTTGAATGAAGCTTAGTAGAGGTGCCTACAATGTATATGTTATATTAATTATGATGCTATGTTAAGGAATTATATGAGTATGTAACTATATGAAACAATTGTTTGGATCATATTATCAAGGAAGATTGCAAACATGACCAAAGAATTATTTTTATTATACAAATTTATTTTAGCTCGATTGCGAAACAAGTTCTTTCAACTTATATTAATCACTCTCGAGACCTCATTCCTGATGGAATCCATCGCCACGAAGGAGAGAGAAGGGGCATGTGGAATTTAAATGCCTTGCCTAAGGTACACAATCGTTATGGCTCCAGTGGGACTCGAACTCCGGACCGTTCGCATCTGAAGCGAACGCGCATCCACTGCGCTATCACGACTTCCACATTTCTAGTATTATTTTAATAGTGATTATGTTTCCATCGGTAATAAACCCAGTAACAGGAGAGATACACCCCTCCCCCGCACACAGTAACAGGAGAGATACACCCCTCCCCCGCACACAGTAACAGGAGAGATACACCCCTCCCCCGCACACAGTAACAGGAGAGATACACCCCTCCCCCGCACACAGTAACAGGAGAGATACACCCCTCCCCCGCACACAGTAACAGGAGAGATACACCCCTCCCCCGCACACAGTAACAGGAGAGATACACCCCTCCCCCGCACACAGTAACAGGAGAGATACACCCCTCCCCCGCACACAGTAACAGGAGAGATACACCCCTCCCCGCACACAGCAACAGGAGAGATACACCCCTCCCCCACACACAGTAACATGAGAGATACACCCCTACCCGCACACAGTAACATGAGAGATACACCCTACCCCGCACACAGTAACAGGAGAGACACACCCTCCCCCACACACAGTAACAGGAGAGATACACCCTCCTCGCACACAGTAACAGGAGAGATACACCCCTCCCCACACACAATAACAGGAGAGATACACCCTCCCCCACACACAGTAACAGGAGAGATACATCCCTCCCCCGCACACAGGAACAGGAGAGATACACCCCCCTCCCCCGCACTGGTATTTGACACAGGAGTAAATGCATGATTTCATATTTCCTTGATTTCGTCTTAATACGTCAACTTCAAGGTCACATGGTATGGGTAATTTGAAAGAGAAATCATAGACATATAGATATTCCATTGTACCTATATGTCCGTCTTGATTCGTTTTCGAGCTACACACATGTATAGTTTACTACAAGTCAATGGTATGGACACTTCGCTGACCGCCCTAACCACATGCATTGACCGATTTATCCGAACATTGTGCTACTTCCTCTTGCGTGTGTTTTACATTTATTTATCGTCGCTACCGGTTGCCCATATGAGTCACGTCTCATGAAGAGATTATTCATTTTAGATTATTGGAGGATAATGCAATGATACAGACAAAGACCCATTCCAGAGTCTCCTCTGGCTCTATTACGTGCACGGTGTAAAGCACCGACACGAGACCCTCGGTTTGAAGTCCCATCTGAAATACTGTTAATTTTATTAAGGTCAGACGAGGCTCGAACCTGCGTAATAGAGCGTAGAGGTACCCTGTCCAACGAACAACATGTAGAGCTACCATTTCCAACAAACAACATAATTATAGAGCTACCCTGTCCAACGAACAACATGTAGAGCTACCCTGTCCAACCAACAACATGTAGAGCTACCCTTTCCAGCACACAACATATAGAGCTACGATGTTCAATGAACAACATATAGAGCTACCCTGTCCAACCAACAACATATAGAGCTACCCTGTCCAACCAACAACATATAGAGCTACCCTGTCCAACCAACAACATATAGAGCTACCCTGTCCAACCAACACCATATAGAGCTACC
>CM026390.1:29057089-29088477 GCA_014843695.1 Archivesica marissinica
AGCTACCCTGTCCAACCAACAACATATAGAGCTACCCTGTCCAACCAACAACATATAGAGCTACCCTGTCCAACCAACAACATATAGAGCTACCCTGTCCAACCAACAACATATAGAGCTACCCTGTCCAACCAACAACATATAGAGCTACCCTTTCCAACAAACAACATATAGAGCTACCATGTTCAATGAACAAAATTCAGCAAGTCATAGCATCACCATGGCTAGTTTTCACCATATTTCAATGATTACAAACATCGGTTCATAATGGAATGCGTAGGGATCATAGGGCAGTTTCCTCATCCATGCGCCAGAGAAAGTAGTACGGAAATAAATTCACAAAATATATCCTTAAGATGAACACATCTGCCACCGATTCAACACAACCACAATAAGAAATGCAAACAGTCTCTGGTTGCACAATAAAACAGCAGCAAAGTATGGTCTGCTTGTTTGCCAAAACTACTTTCGAGGGTACAACGACCCGGAACCAATTCCTTCAGTTGGATCACACTTGAGACAAAGATACCGTAATAGCTGTTCTAGTAATTGAATATGGCAACCCATAAAGATAATATGTAACAGGAGATATATTTTATTACCACGCATCCAGTACAAAGAATTCGTCTGCCAATGCATTCCAGATTTGAAAATAGCTCTTCGTAGCAATGTACATATTAGTTTAGTTTATACAAATTTATTTTAGCTCGATTGCGAAACAAGTTATTTCAACTTATATAAATCACTCTCGAGACCTCATTCCTGATGGAATCCATCGCCACGAGGGAGAGAGAAGAGGCAACGTGGAATTTAAATGCCTTGCCTAAGGGCACAACCGTAACGGCTCCAGTGGGGCTCGAACTCCGGACCTTTCGCACCTGAAGCGAACGCGCGTCCACTGCGCTATCACGACTTCCACATTGTACATATTGACATATAACATACATATTGTCGAATCAATTCATGTGTTATATAATGATAACCCTGTCCAATCGTATATTGATCTGCCAGTCGATGTAGTCATTTGGCTTCTAAGTACACCACGTGAAGCCATATTATGCAAACCAATGAGCGACATTGATGGGATTTCTGTTAGTTCGAGTTTTACGCCTGCATCAGTACCATTTTGGGCTATATCGCCGGCGTGCAGTTTACCTAACAACACCTTTCCTGGGCAGGCTCCAGCGGTTAACCAGTACTTGGGTGCACCAACCTCCGTAAGAAACTGCCAACTTTTTCATATAAATGAGACACGGCCTGAGCGGGGCTCGAACCCGTGACCATCAGTGATGATAGGTTACAGTGGTATACAAATCAGCGACCGTAACAACTCGACCACGGAGGCGGACTGGTTTTCTGTTACATCAATTGGTAGTTAAAGTGAGATTTAACGCAAACTGTATATTGGTCATTTTAGTTGGAATGCTTTGTTTTTACCGTTGTTCCCTAACTATATGTTGCCGGGTATGATAAATGAGAGTTGATCAAATTAACGTTAAATCATTGATAACACTGTTTAACAGTAAAACATTCAAGTAAAATACTGAAATAAATAATGTTTAAACTAACAGTAAAGTATCCAGTGGATATACTGTACGATTTCTTTCGAGATTTAATAATTATAAGATGAGAAAACGGACGAAAATTGATAGCATGTGGTGCAAAGGAAACAACGATAAAAACAGAGGAATACGATTAGAATGGCATATCCTCCTTAACATTATTCAGGAGGCAGTGGTTAATCCATTATAAGATCGTTTTTTGCTCACCAGAAGTTGAACTTTGTGCCGAATT
This sequence comes from Archivesica marissinica, assembly GCA_014843695.1. Taxonomy (NCBI): domain Eukaryota; kingdom Metazoa; phylum Mollusca; class Bivalvia; order Venerida; family Vesicomyidae; genus Archivesica; species Archivesica marissinica. The sequence goes on from CM026390.1 coordinate 29,058,884, forward strand.
TATCTTTCGTGATGAAGAGTTAACAAGGGGAGATAATTTCAACTGTACTTATTGAACTGGGCTATAGCTGTCATTTTCAGGGCTAAAAGAATGTTGTAATAGCATTGTTGAACAGAAACTTTGTTCAATATTGACCCTAATTACGACATCTTCGGGTGAACTTTTACATGAGATTACTATTGTTGGTCGACGCCTCTTGCATTTAATATGGAGGTATACTAACAGCTTAACAAGAGCCCTAGTGGCCTAGTGGTCTACGCACCTGCGGGTTTGCTCTCAATTCATACATGTATATATGTCTGGAATGTTATTTGTCACAGGATTATATTTTAGTGTTTAAAGGCCTGCAGTTTGACCCCGTCCAATTGTAAAGATTTATACTTTACTACCTGTTCCATGTGATTAGTGGCTTGTATCAACAATGTAGCAGTACATTCAGTATAATTTGGCGTATGTAGGTATTTTCTAACGGTTAATATGCACGATCACTCTGTGAGCTGAGAATTAGTCAAAATGAGGCCTGACAATTTAAGTAAACGTATATTATTGATTGTAAAGAAAATTGATAGTTACTTTGTGTTTTACGTTTATTTATCGTCGCTACCGGTTGCCCATATGAGCGACGCCTCCTGAAGAGATTAGTCATTTTAGATTATTGGAGGATAGTGCAATGATACAGAGAGAGAGAGAGACCCATTCCAGAGTCTCCTCTGGTTCTTTTACGTGCACGGTGTAAAGCACCGACACGAGACCTCGGTTTAACGTCCCATCTGAAAGACTGTTAATTGTATTAGGGTCAGACGGGGGATCGAACCTACGATCCCTGGATTACCAGTCCAGCGTGTTACCGCTGGACTACATATCCCTCTGTTTCGAGTTACTAGTATATTACATATATATCTTTTTTTCCGTGTGTGTGTATAAACGTGTTTAAAACGTTGTGACGTCATACCTTTGTACTTGTAGTCCATTATTATTAATATTGGACGGCTGTCAAAAGGTCAGAGTATTAAATTAAATCCTACGCGTACATGTACGAAATTAACAATTTTCTTTAGTTGGATCTTGTTATATAAGTGTGTATAAGTGTGTAATGAATACGCCTCAAACAGATCCAATATGTAACATATTGGCACTGTCTTCGGTGCTACGCGCCTCACACAGTCCAATATTTTACATATTGGATCGTTTTCGGCTTATATCCTATACTTAATCGATTGAAAGCCATGACGGGTTTCCACTAACAATCGGTTATCCTGAGTTCTTGGAAATTCGATAACGTAATGCCAATCTTTATATAATAGGCAACAAGACTCTCCAAAGTAACTACAGACCGATTACATTGATAAACTGCACAGACAAAGTAATGGAACAAATACTGTTCAAACATATTTACAATAACTCCATTCTATCAGCCACTTCTACCCAAATAAACCGGATTCCTACAAGGGCACTCAACTATCTTTCAATTAATAGTTATATAGAGGAAGAAGAATGCTTTATTAAGACTTAAACTTTACAGTTTCTCGTCTGTAACATTTAAACATATTTACAATATATATACTGAGTCAAAAAAGAAACGATACCTGGTGTTTATGTGTCTATAATTTCAACATTTATTAAGAAAATTCTTTGAAAATTCATAAGATGATAGTCCAACATGTTTGAAAGAGGAGCACATAAGCATAATGAGCCTCCGAAACTGTCTGCTGCGTGATGACGTAATTCGTCGGACAGGGGTCTAATGGAGTTTTCACACAGACGTCAATACCGAGTATGGGCACCATTTGCGTCTCTCACTGCAATGCACCGCCGTCGCATCGAACGGAAGAGTGTCTGAATCTCTTGCTGGTCAATATGTGTCCACTCCTGACGCAAAACATCCCTCAGTTGGTTTAACGTTACCGGCTGACGTCGTCTGACGCGGCAGTCTAACGTATCCCACAAATGTTCTATGGGTGACAAGTCTGGTGACAAAACAGGCCACGGCAGGGTTTCAATATTGTTCTGCTCCAATAATGTGGTGGAAATCCGAGCAGTATGACACCTGGCGTTGTCCTGTTGGAACAGTGTGACGTTTCTGTTGGCGTTAAAGAACGGCACAACAACTGGCGCAAGGATCTCATCACAGTACCGCTGGGCGTTTAGGTTCCCGTCCACCACTAACAGTTCAGTGCGACTGCCGAAGGTGATACCGCCCCACGCCATAACGCTTCCGCCCCCGAACAGATCGACCTGACGTACACATGCGTCGGCGTAACGTTCACCGCGTCTGCGATATACCCGCTCTCTGCCATCCGCTCGACGCAAACAGAACCGCGATTCATCGCTAAACATCACCGAATTCCACTGTAACCGAGTCCAGCGAGCACGTTCCGTCGTCCATTCCCGCCGTACGTCACGGTGACGTCGTGTCAGGATGGGTCCAACGTATGGCCGATAGGCACGAATGCCACGTTCACCGAGCCGGTTCCTGACTGTTTGTGCACTGATGCGATTGTTGGTCATCCCAGGAGTAACAGCAGCTGTGTGCGTAGCAGGTAGGAACCGGTCACGTAAATGTGACGTCCGAATGTGACGGTCCTGTTCACGCGTCGTCACACGTGGTCGACCAGATCTTGGACGGTCGTCCACCGATCCATGTGTTCGATAACGTCGAAGTAGACGTGTTATCGTGATCCGCGTAACCCCGAGTCGATTTGCGACGTCACGCTGACGTAAACCGCCGTCAATCATGCCAAAGGCACGCATTCTCTGATTGCGGTTTAGCCTAGGCATTTTGTTAGAGGTAACAATGGGTATGTAAGGTGTTTTTCCTCGATGATAATGCAATACCAGTACAATAAACCGGTTTTCCGATTTGTACATGTGTAGGAAGTTGTCTTTGTTGAGGAGCGAGTGCAAATCGGACATTCGGCGTTCCAGAATTATCGGGTGTTTATTTACCTGTGTTTATGGTTGGCTGAAGTTGCAATAAGATACCCGGTACTGATACGTAATAATATATTAAACCTTTCTATGGTTTTATCCATTTTACGTCATTTTTAGTTTGGTATCGTTTCTTTTTTGACTCAGTATATATAGTACAATATTATGATATATGCAATCATGATGAGGATGGACAAATGATGTAATGATTATGGACATACATGGGAAAATAATGACAATGCCATGATGGAGTTTAGACTATGCAAAACATGATCATGACTGTATTAAGAGTGTAGGAATATTCAACTGGTAACTCATATATCCTAAACAAGTGAATTACGAAGGGATAAAGCCTCATGAATATATTTACTAAAGTTTACCAGCTCTTGGGAATTGTCACATTGAAATATTTGAAATAATTTGAACATACTTGGTCGATTAGAATATAAACGTTTAATATTTTTTTTTCTTAATGTACTATACACCTCACATTTAAACATGAAATGAAACTCATCTTCCACGTTGTTTGTATTACACAATAAACATAACCGTATATACAGACAAACCTGTTAGTGGTCACCTCCATTAAACGTTTATAGCTTACATGTGAATATTGGAGTATGCTTCTCAGATCTGGACAACAGGGGGGTTACATACCTGGAGGTTATTTATATTTTCTTCAATCAATCTCAACCTTAATCGCAGGCTTCTAATTGGTTCAGCCGAGAATCTCAGAATCAACCAATCATAATGCTTGAGCTTGAACTCTGTGATAAGTGTTATAACCTCTCACCAAGAAAAGGAGTCTCTTGAAAGTTTGAAGCAGCTATACCCCCCTCCAAAGACAATTGACCATTTGCATCGCCTACACACAAAAAACGAAAAAGTCATATTCTGTTTCAACAATCTGCCATGTACAAACAGCACACACAAATAAGTCCATGACGTTCACAGACGTTCACATTCTAAAGCTTGCGCGACTTTAATCCATAAAATCAAATAAAACGACTGTGAAAAGATAACCAGACATACATTGATAGAGCTGTTTAGACACTAGATACTGTCATACAAGGGCACTCGACCACGTCGTTATCTCTAATTAGTCATGACATGACATGACATGAACTTTTATTTTCTCTAAGGTACATATGTATAACATGAGGGTATACACAAAGCAGAAACAAATAGTTAGTCAATGGTGCTTCCGATAATGACTTGAAAGGAACAGCATTTGTATAACTAACCATATCATACATAATAATGTATAGTAACTTGATGGAAGGAACAACAGTTGTATAACTAACCATATCATACATAATCATGTATAGTAACTTGATGGAAGGAACAACAGTTGTATAACTAACCATATCTATAATAATGTATAGTAACTTGATGGAAGGAACAACAGTTGTATAACTAACTGTATCATACATAATGTATAGTAACTTGATGGAAGGAACAACAGTTGTATAACTAACTGTATCATACATAATGTATAGTAACTTGATGGAAGGAACAACAGTTGTATAACTAACCATATCATACATAATAATGTATAGTAACTTGATGGAAGGAACAACAGTTGTATAACTAACCATATCATACATAATAATGTATAGTAACTTGATGGAAGGAACAACAGTTGTATAACTAACCATATCATACATAATCATGTATAGTAACTTGATGGAGGATTCTTCATATCCTAGATTTACATACAAATACTATACTATTCCCGACATGCTTCCACTTTTCCGGATATATAGCATAGAAAGAACGAGAAAAAACAAAGAAATGTAGTGGATTAACTAAATATACATATTCTGTTGACGTTTATTTTGGTAAGAGGTCATTCGATTGTTAACCTCTAGGTACTGTGACGTATGTTATCCTCTAGGTACTGTGACGTATGTTATCCTCTATGTACTGTGACGTATGTTATCCTCTATGTACTGTGACGTATGTTATCCTCTATGTACTGTGACGTATGTTATCCTCTAGGTACTGTGGCATATGTTATCCTCTATGTACTGTGACGTATGTTATCCTCTAGGTACTGTGACGTATGTTATCCTCTAGGTACTGTGACGTATGTTATCCTCTATGTACTGTGACGTATGTTATCATCTAGGTACTGTGACGTATGTTATCCTCTAGGTACTGTGACGTATGTTATCCTCTATGTACTGTGACGTATGTTATCCTCTAGGTACTGTGATGTATGTTATCCTCTAGGTACTGTGACATATGTTATCCTCTAGGTACTGTGACGTATGTTATCCTCTAGGTACTGTGACGTATGTTATCCTCTATGTACTGTGACGTATGTTATCCTCTAGGTATTGTGACGTATGTTATCCTCTAGGTACTGTGACGTATGTTATCCTCTATGTACTGTGACGTATGTTATCCTCTAGGTATTGTGACGTATGTTATCCTCTAGGTATTGTGACGTATGTTATCCTCTAGGTACTGTGACGTATGTTATCCTCTATGTACTGTGACGTATGTTATCCTCTAGGTACTGTGACGTATGTTATCATCTATGTACTGTGACGTATGTTATCCTCTAGGTACTGTGATGTATGTTATCCTCTAGGTACTGTGACATATGTTATCCTCTAGGTACTGTGACGCATGTTATCCTCTATGTACTGTGACGTATGTTATCCTCTAGGTATTGTGACGTATGTTATCCTCTAGGTACTGTGACGTATGTTATCCTCTATGTACTGTGACGTATGTTATCCTCTAGGTACTATGACGTATGTTATCCTCTAGGTACTGTGACGTATGTTATCCTCTAGGTTATGTGACGTATGTTATCCTATAGATACTGTGACGTATGTTATCCTCTAGGTACTGTGACGTATGTTATCCTCTATGTACTGTGACGTATGTTATCCTCTATGTACTGTGACGTATGTTATCCTCTAGGTACTGTGACGTATGTTATCATATAGGTACTGTGACGTATGTTATCCTCTAGGTACTATGACGTATGTTATCCTCTAGGTACTGTGACGTATGTTATCCTCTAGGTTATGTGACGTATGTTATCCTATAGATACTGTGACGTATGTTATCCTCTAGGTACTGTGACGTATGTTATCCTCTATGTACTGTGACGTATGTTATCCTCTAGGTACTATGACGTATGTTATCCTCTATGTACTGTGACGTATGTTATCCTCTATGTACTGTGACGTATGTTATCCTCTAGGTACTATGACGTATGTTATCCTCTATGTACTGTGACGTATGTTATCCTCTATGTACTGTGACGTATGATGAATGAAACATTGTATTACTATCAATCTGACACATGTTGTAGATAAAATAGTCCCACCATGCGGATTAACCTTCATAATTGTAGGTAAAAAGGTCTCGTGATTGGTTTAATGCTATTATTCCCATGGTCATGAAGTACGGCTATAGCTTTTGTAGAAATGGTTTCCTGTTTGTGAACGATAATGTAGTTGTATTTAATTATTACAATGGAACAGGAGTATATATGTACCAGGCTTTTAGAATTAACATAGTATGAATCTAAGTTATTCAATTTTAGTATAATTAATTATACTTTCATACGTATTCGTCATGGATTATCACAGTTTAGCACCCTATATAGTGGTAGGTATATTTCTGACATTATTATAATTAATGCAGTACAATTTAAATCTCGTAACGTGTCCAACCTGCAATATTATAAATGGCGAGTACCTGCAATATTATAAATGGCGAGTACCTGCAATATTATAAATGGCGAGTACCTGCAATATTATAAATGGCGAGTACCTGCACTATTATAAATGGCGAGTACCTGCAATATTATAAACGGCGAGTACCTGCAATATTATAAATGGCGAGTACCTGCAATATTATCAATGGCGAGTACCGGCAATATTATCAATGGCGAGTACCTGCAATATTATAAATGGCGAGTACCTGCAATATTATAAATGGCGAATACCTGCACTATTATAAATGGCGAGTACCTGCAATATTATAAATGGCGAGTACCTGCACTATTATAAATGGCGAGTATCTGCAATATTATAAATGGCGAGTACCTGCAATATTATAAATGGCGAATACCTGCACTATTATAAATGGCGAGTACCTGCAATATTATAAATGGCGAGTACCTGCAATATTATAAATGGCGAGTACCTGCAATATTATAAATGGCGAGTACCTGCAATATTATAAATGGCGAGTACCTGCAATATTATAAATGGCGAGTACCTGCACTATTATAAATGGCGAGTACCTGCAATATTATAAATGGCGAGTACCTGCAATATTATAAATGGCGAGTACCTGATTTTCGTAACCAATACCTCCATAATTATGTAAAGATTGGTACTACCTCATGGTCGTATAGTTTTATAGTTAAATCTGGTGGTAAGTCAGCAGGTACTACCTCATGGTCGTATAGTTTTATAGTTAAATCTGGTGGTAAGTCAGCAGGTACTACCGCATGGTCGTATATTTTTATAGTTAAATCTGGTGGTAAGTCAGCAGGTACTACCGCATGGTCGTATAGTTTTATAGTTAAATCTGGTAGTAAGTCAGCAGGTACTACCGCATGGTCGTATAGTTTTGTTTTGTTTGGTGTTTGTTTTGTGTGGGGTTGGGTTTGGTTTGTTTGTTTGTGGTAAGTCAGCAGGTACTACCTCATGGTCGTATAGTTTTATAGTTAAATCTGGTGGTAAGTCAGCAGGTACTACCGCATGGTCGTATAGTTTTATAGTTAAATCTGGTGGTAAGTCAGCAGGTACTACCGCATGGTCGTATAGTTTTATAGTTAAATCTGGTAGTAAGTCAGCAGGTACTACCTCATGGTCGTATAGTTTTATAGTTAAATCTGGTAGTAAGTCAGCAGGTACTACCGCATGGTCGTATAGTGTTATAGTTAAATATGGTGGTAAGTCAGCAGGTACTACCTCATGGTCGTATAGTTTTATAGTTAAATCTGGTTGTAAGTCAGCATGATTTCTAGATCTTGGTTACCCCATTTAAAATTAAAGTTATTAAGGTTCCTAGGTCCAAACACTATTACTTTTGTTTTATTAGGGTTTACTACTAATTTCCATTGGGCACAGTAATTATTAAAATGGTTCAGACTGTTTTGAAAGTCGGCAGGGTTATTGGAAACAATGACGGTGTCATCTGCGTACAGCATTTGTAATAGTTTAAGCCAAGTTACATCACTGAATGGGTCCTCAAGCTGTATGCCCACGGCACCGTTTACTTCTAGATGTGATTGTAGATCGCTTAAGTATAAGAGAAAAGGATAGGGCTTAAATGTTCACCCTGTCGAACACCAATTTCTGAAGAAAAGAATGGAGATTGGTTACCATTATGGGTAACACATGATTTTATATGTTATGTTATATATAACCTGAAATAACTTTCCATTTATAAAATTTTGCAAAAGATGTGCCATAAACCGAAACGCCATATTTCATCAAAACATTGAGCAAAATCTATAAAGGAAGAGCTTCTGTTTTCGTTTTTTCCCGGTATTTCTACAAGGGCGTGTAATGCTTGATTTATGTTCAATAATTGGGAATCCAACATAGCTTGTTAATCTAAGATTAAGTACAGCAGTGAATAATTTACCTAGGCATGACAGTATTGTAATTTGTCTATATGATGCTGTGTCTCCAGGGTTCCTTTATTTTTATATATTGGAATTATAGAGTCTTCTAGCCATGATCGTGGTACGATTCCTGAGTCTAGGATACAGTTAAATAGGCGATTATATATTGGTAATAGGGCGTCTGGTGTCGCCTTTAGATACTCGTTTAGGATGTTGTCTGTCGAACTAGACGCTTTACCGTTATTTAGTTTGCTTATATACTTAAGTATTTCCTTGTCAGTAATTTTTGAGTTAAGATACTGGTTTGAATTTTCCTTCAAGTCATTGGTAAATAATTGATTTGTTTTCAATGTCAATGTGGGGATTTGTATTAATCCGTTTAAAATGTTCAAACATTCATTTATTTCTGGTGATCCGTCAACCTTAGATTTTGGTTTCAGCCCTTTAAGGAACTTCCATTATTGTTTTGGGTTATTAGAATACATGTTCTTTAATTTACTTGCATTTGTATGCTTAAATTTACTAATATAGTAATTCATTGTACCCTTAAATTCTTACTAGCATTTTGTAAGCGCAATTTGTTATCTTCAATATGATTAAGTCGATACTCAGATTTTGCACTGTTGTAAGTTTGCCTTGCCCTAAAGCATCTGGGACCAAACCAAGGTTTATTTTATGGCGTGGTATATATATGCCAGTTTTCGGGAACGTTTCAGATTCAGATTTTTCGAATAGAATTCTAATTTCATCAGTTACAGTTTCAATATTGTGCTGGGTACCAGGATTATCGATCGATAACATACTTAAAATACTGTTAAACATCAACATTTTGCTGAACCTTTAATATTTTGTCGTCTCTCCATTTTGGCTTATTAATTTCAAGCCTTCGCTATGTTTTTGTCTAGATGTGTAATGTAACGTAATCGTTCTATAGAGTGCATTGCTATCAAACTCAAATTGATAGCTTGTTCATTTCATAGCCGGTTCATTTCATAGCACAGCCTGTTCATTGCATAGCCTGTTCAATTTCATAGCCCGTTCATTTCATAGCACAGCCTGTTCATTTCATAGCCTGTTCAATTTCATAGCCCGTTCATTTCATAGCACAGATATAGAGTGCATTGCTTGTTCATTTCATAGCACAGCCTGTTCATTTTACAGCCCGTTCATTTCTTAGCTTGTTCATTCCTATTAGATGTATATTTTGTATATACAATAAGGGAGTCAATTTATGCATAGAGACTTCAATTTCATAACTAATAAGTAACTGTTTTACTAAATTTCGAAGAGTATATACATTTATAATTTAGAATTATTGTTCGTTACAATTAAGCACATCAAATATGTCATATCTTTACACAGATAATTACTGCCATTCACACTAGATAGTTATTATGCCACATCTATATTACTTGTAATAGGATGACAGGAGATTAGTGTCAGAGTAGATTAAACATTAATTATTTGTTCTGTTGTATATTTGGATACATAACATAACATATATTTTATTAGGCATTAAATGGTACAAAACACATCTCTAGCCAACAAAATTAACAAATATATAAAGTGCATATTTGGATACATAATACTGTTGTTGATTCAGTTTATTTACCCTCGCCACCGGTAAACCATATGGGCGAGCTAACGTGCTTTCGCACCGTCGATTATTCGATGATTGTTGTGTCGTCGGTGTCTTGTAGAGTGGTGTAGATTGAAGATTGAAGTTGTAGATTCCCGTGAAGATTTCGGTCCAAGATGATTATGTTACTCGATAGTTATTCCTTGTTGGTTGTGTCTAAGTTGATTAATTCCAAGATGATTATGGTCTAGAAGATTATGGTGCTGGTGATTATGGTACTGGTGTCTCTCTCCGCCATCATGTCCAAGGTGGTTATATTCTCGGTACTTCTTAGGGCCACATCCTCCACGATTAGTCGGCTCACAGCAGCAAAATGGTTCGGTTGTTCCGTTGTTGTCCACCCCGTTGACGCATCCGGGGTCGAGGTCGCATCCCTCCGTCTCCAACCGCTCGCCCATCATTGGAGACAGATAAAAAAGTTCGAGGCGACGAGTGCGCCATCCACGCGAAACGACTGCCGTCCTCTTCTACCCAGTCACTCGTCGCCTCTTCAGCGCCCCAGTATTAGCTGTCGCTGATCTAGGAAAGTGTAAGACACTCAAAAGAGTCGATGCGGGTCCTCGTCTGTATGCGTCAGCGGCGTGGATTGGTCACTTCGGAACAGGTGATCCAATTTCCTGCTGTGAGCTGTGCCTTGTTCCCGACGTGCACGGTGTGGAGGCACGAACAAGGGATACATAATACATAATAAAAGTGTCGACCAAGCATCTGCCACAAAGATATATGCCACGGGAATTCTGGGTCCATGAAGATTCAAAATTCACCCATTGGCTGCCCAACCTGGGTAGGTGTGCATTCGAACTGCGCACGCGCAGATCCATCCAGCACTAGCTGATATACCCCCGAGATTCTGGACGCATCACGCTTAATCCAGAATCTGAAACAGGTTAAATAAATAAGAATTAAACTTTTCGTAAATTTAAATTGTGAATTGGATCTTTGAATTATAGGTACGAGTCTCTAATATGCTTTCATTCTCATTAATAAGCATTGACGTCGCACTATATTGTATGATTTGATGATAGCTGACTTAAATATTAATTGTATTGCAAACAGCTGATTCTAATACCTTGTAGTTATTGAGCAAACCGATCGGGTATTCTCTGATGTAAGGGAGGTAAATTGATCTAATAGAGAACTATTTTTCTAAAATGGCATTTGCAGCACTAGCATATAGATGCATGAAACCGGAAACAACTGTCTATGTTAATTTAACCGAGATCGGCGAATAATAACTAGAATATTCACAATACACATATACACACATAATGAATATACTGACCAAGCAATAATACGTTTGTAGTTGACATTAGATATTTTTCGTCATTGCAAAATAGTTGTTTTCTTACCTCTAGTATCATTCATATGGGTTCACTTACGATTGTATGTTGAATAGCACGTGCGACGGTTTCTAAGGCATTTATGAGTTGTTGGCAAAATGGAAGAAAACAGACAGCTTTCTTTAATGACTTCCACAATCCATGCAATAAACCATTCAACATGATGTATCCCGTCTAGAATAGCATTGACTTCCCGGCAGCCACTTTATCAAGGTACTATTAAGCTACTTTTTCAATAGTTCTAATAAACAAGTTTAAAGTTTCAAATTTATTGGCATAATCAGCAACTTTATTGCCTTTGGCCATTTACAATGATAGAAATATGGCAGACATCACAAAACATGTTACATATATTACATTGATAATTCATAGTCTTACCCCCTCCTAGTTTTATTGCAGTTTTTTTAATTAGGAGATTAGCAACGTTCATATAGATTTATCAGTTTTAGATGTGTACATAGTTATAAATAGTTATAAATGATAGAGTCTATCTTAAAATACTAATTGTGATATAATTTATGTGTATCTAGAAGCATTATTATAACGTCTCTTATAATTCTTCCAAAATGGCAATGTATATTTTTATAGTGATAATTTATTTTCCACATGTCTGTAATATTGTATTATACATTGATGAGACGAAAATAAAGATATACTACTATACATATATAAACAAATACAATACATTTAAGAAACAGTAGTAATTGACAGAGTATTACTACGTAATGACATAGCTTATTTGATGTACTTACAAACATTAATCAAATATTTTTTATTTTTGCATGACATGATAGATATAAATTTATTTATTGATGGCCATGCTATGTTATTGTAGCCCAAATATTTCCATCTTATATCTCTGTATTTTTCACAACATAATATAAAATGGTATTCTGATTCAATTACATTTTGATTGCATAATTTACATAACCTATTTTTTCTATCAATACCATTAAATCTTCCAAATTCAATTTCTAATTTATGGGATGTTAATCTTAAACATGTAAAACATTGACGTAAACTATCACTAGAAATTTGATCAATATAGTCTTCATAACGGAATGTCAGCTTAAATTTACAATAATAATCAAGTTTCGACATTGTGCTTACTGATGTGTTCCAGTCTTGATCGAACTGGTCGCGTAATCTCATTTTAAACATAGGTAAATAGTTAATATTAGCATAAAAATTGCGTCGAACATTTGTAAAACCGAGATGATCAATTAAGGAATTAACTCGGCTAGCCCAAAATTTACCGTTAACGTTATTACACAGACATTTTATACATTGGAGAATCAACATTTTGCATTACTTTAAACTAAAATTTAATTACTCTCTTTTTACATATAACAGATAATGGAAATCGTCCTAATTCACCATATATAGCATTGGTAGGTGTTTGCAGCTTAACACCCAAAATATATTTACAAAATCTCAAATGTAATTTATCGACATCCTTCCAATCCTTGTCCTTGTAGACACCCCAAACCTCAGAATCATATAAAATAATAGATACAATCATTGTATCAAACAACTTAAGTTTAGTTTTAACATCCATATGTACTCGATCGAATAATGACAATAAATTGTGATAAGCTCTTAATGCTTGATGCTGTAAACATTTTATAGCACCACTTAAAGTTCCTGTATATGTAAACTTAATACCAAGATATGTAAAGCTATCAACAATATCTATTTGTTTTCCATTGATATAAAAGATAACATTATGATTCTGTTTACGATTTTTTAATATACAAATTTTTGTTTTATTTACATTAAATCTGCTAATTGCAAAAACTGGTTTTATTTCGTCAAGAAGCATTTTGCAGATCATAATTTGGTTGAATTTTGTAATTTGTCTGTACCCATATCTAAACACACATTTGTAGATCGTGTAGAAAAATCTGATATGGTAAAATATGTAGCAGAGTGGTCTTCCTCTATAACTAGCGTTTCTGGTACATCCGGAAGAGGTCGCAATAAATTAAGAACATATTGTACATTTAAAACTGATTTTCGAACTGAGGAATATTGTAACCTAATTTTACCTACAAGACATAGGTCTGCATATAGTAAATTTAGGTGTGGAGTTGCCCCAATTCGCATAGAAACTGGAAGGTATGAAAATCTACATTTAGAAGATCGCAAATGTCCGTTTTGTAGTGTTTTGGAAGATGAACGCCATATACTATTAGAATGTACCATATACACTGACCTTAGAACTGTTCTTTTTGAAAAGGCAGTGTTGTATGAACGCAACTTCCTTAATTTAAGCAAAACTGATCAACTTATTTTTCTGTTTACTGATCCATATCTAATTAGAATTTGTGCCAAGACCTGTTTTAATATACTTCAACGACGCTACTTTTACCTTTGTAAATAATATATGATTTATTTTTATTTTTTAAATATATGTGTTGATACCTTTTATTTATCACAAGAAACAGCTGCTAATTAGTTCATTCTCGATCTGATCGAGGCTGATAATTGATCTTTTAAAATATTTCTTAATATGCACATTAGTGCCCTCTTTTCCATTTCAGTGTTTGAAACTTATGTATTTTAATTCATATTCAACAAGAGAATTAGCAACTGTTTCTTGGTTTTATGTTGTAAATACCTTGGTGAATTGTACTGTAATTATGTGATAGTCGTACTGTGATATATAGTCTCTTATAATTCTTTGAAGAATGGCCATGTACTGTTGTTAATGTGTAAGCTTTTATGTATATATTTTATGTAATGTACATGGATGAGACATAAATAAAGATTAAATCCTTTATAGTTAAGCCCCATTTCACAGAATACTGGTAAATACTATCAATTTGAGATTGTAGACTCCTGGCATCTGTCGTGAACAAAACAATGTCGTCAGCAAATAATATCAAATACATGGATAATAAATCCAGATCTTTTTCAGTTAACGAGTTAACATCCAAATTTTCAATAATATCATTAATACATATAATACATAACAAAAGTGATAAGGGCTCACCTTGTTTTAACCCAATTGTAACATCAAAGAAATCTGAAAATTTCCTATTATTAAGCATTTACACGCAAGATTGAACTCTGTTATAAATACATTTAGCATGTTAACCATTTTACAGCTTACGCCAGATTGGATTAATTTTTTCCACAAAGCATCCCGATTTACGGTATCAAAAGCACGCTGATAATCTATAAATATGCACCAAAGCCCCGGTACCTCACACTAAGCGAGTTCCCCAAACACTACATACACTACAACAGAACCATAGACCGTAGAAAACCAAACCGATGTACCTAGAAACCGTAGACCCAACAAGACACTCGAGAAAAGTGTATCTGTTTCAATAATTTCAAAACTGTTAAGATGCTTAAAACAGTCAGCAGTTAACAAAAGATAGTCAATAACTGATTTGTCTCGAAAAGTAAAATCCCCACATGTATCTTCGCCAGACCGACCATTAACAATACACACATTATTATTTCTACACAATTCAATTAACATTAAGCCGTTTGGATTAGTTTTCTATTTTCTATTGCTAGATTCTCAAGAATGTTACATTTATCATAATGGGACAGTGCTAAATAAATCATTTAAGAATGGATCTGACGGTATAAAACCAGTCAATTCTGCGCCATTTGCATCGCCTGCAAGAAAAACATATTTATTCAACTACAAGTAGAAATAATCGCAGTTTCAAAACTAGTAATATCGATGTCGTTTAAAAAACGAGAATTACCAGGTGGTAAATAAATTACACCTAGGATGGCGTTTTCTGAAAGCTGTAGTAACGGTTTGTCAATAGAGACCCACAAAATATAATCATTATTGTTTGGGATAACTTTTACATATTTCGAATATTTTGCTCTTACATACAAATACATTATAAATCATGACCAGTCTAAAAGTGACAGATTGTTGGCAGATAACTTTCGAGCTATTTTGACTGCATTGAAACATAGTGATACTAATCTCTCACTTCGTGGCTCCAGGATCGTACGTAGCACTAATAATCGTCAGAATACAGGCCGTAGTGGCACGCGTATACAAGGTCATGACTCAAGGCCTAGTCGTGGTGAACGTGACCTTCAGAATAGACAGACTGACCGCAATCAATCGCATGGAGCTAGGCGTAAGCAAGAAAATCAACACAGGGGTTCACAGCACGGTCCTCAGAGATCCGTATATCGTCGATAGGTATCAGCAGGTTTCTGGAATGTTCGTGGTTGGTCAACTATCCCTTTAAGTGACCATTTTCAGTTAAGAGCCGCCTGTATTGAAAATAGTGATCTTGATATAGTGGGCATCGCTGAAACCCACCTTAGGAACAGTGACATTTTATCTCTTGAAGGATACCAGTGGTTTGGGCACAACCGTCTACGTATTCATAAGAATGTAAGATCAGGTTCCGGTGGAGTCGGTTTCCTTATCAAAAATGACTTGTGCACTACTTTTGATATTTCAGTATTAAGTGATACTAACGAAGGTATTTTATGGTTAAAGATGGTGCACAAAACAGAGAAAATGACAATATTACCATGTGTGTGTTACCTTCCTCCGGAAAATTCCTCACGTCAAGTCGATGCTAATGTGTTTTTTGAAAATCTTCTTACAGATTTTTATTTGTACCAGAATACCGGTCTTGTTTTTATTTGTGGGGATTTTAATAGTAGATGCGGAGATCTTGATGATTTTATTGCTGGTGTCGATAATATTGAACCTAGGGTTGTCAAAGATTTTAAGTCTAATTTGTATGGAGAACTGTTCATCGATTTCTTAATTAATACCAATATGTGTATGTTGAATGGAAGGTGTACCGAAATATCAAATGATTTTACGTCTGTGTCTGTTAAAGGATGTTCCGTTGTCGATTACTGCATTGTTACCCATAATGACATTGACCAATTTTCTGATTTCAATGTTAAACGAACGGGTGTGAGCTCGTAAGTGAAATCAGTAATTTGTCAAACTTTGTTACACCTGGAATGCCAGACCATTCGTTGTTAACATGGAAATTGAATGTTGCTGATGCAAACATTGTTAACCAGGAAGATAGTGTATCTTCTTTTGACAAGTTTGATCTGAATACCATTTCAAATAATTTCATGTCAAATTCTGAAACCGTTCAATGTATAAACGATGTTATTGCTGCTCTAGAACATAGCTTGCAAACACAATCAGATATAGATGGTATATATGGTGATTTTTGTAATATTGTCAAACTTAATATGTATGATAGCATTCCTTTTAAAAATATCAAACCTGGGTTCAATAATAATAAGAAGCGAAAACCGGGTAAACCTTGGTGGACTAATACACTTTCAGAGTTATGGTCTAACGTATGTTTAGCTGAAAAAGAATGGATTAAATACAATGACCGCAATAGTAAAGTGAGATTAAAAGCTGAATTTGTCTCAGTCCGTAAGACATTTGACCGGGAAATTCAACGAGCAAAACGACGTCATTGGTATTCTATACAGTCTGACTTAATGCAGGAATGTGATACAAATCAGTCCACTTTTTGGAAGTCTATAGGCAAAATTGGGGTTAACAGTAAATCTAAACGTATACCTTTGATAATTGTTAATGCAGATGGTTCTACCACGACTAATACCACTGATGTACTGAATAGGTGGAAAACTGATTTTGGAAACCTTTTTATATCTGGAAATAGTACTAGCGATACTGATAGCACATCTATAGAAAATATCGATATCAATTCTTCAGGATGTTTTAATGATAGTATTTCTATCTTAGAAGTAAAGAAGGCCGTCGCCGGTGCTAATCGTGGTAAAGCTTGTGGTTACGATACAATTCCAGCTGAAGTTATCAAGAATGACGTGTGTATTGTATTTATGCATTCTCTGTTTAATGTTTGTTTTCATAACAGTACCGTACCATCAATATGGGTAAATGTATTATTAATCCCATACCTAAGACGTCGTCAAATGATCCTAGAGACCCATTGTCTTATAGGGGTATATCATTAGCGTCATCTTTGTATAAAATATACTGCTCAATTATTAATGGTAGACTGACGAAATGGTCAGAAGATAACAACAAGATAACGGATGAACAGAATGGCTTCCGAAAGAACAGAAGTACGGTTGATCATATTTCAACTTTAACAAGTTTAATTGATACCAGGAAAAAGAACAATAAATCTACTTACTGCGCCTTTATTGATTTCCGGAAAGCATACGATTTCATTAATAGATCTAAATTATGGAAACGTCTGACGGATATTGGTGTTTCAGAAAAACTATATTTATCCATTAAGTCACTGTATTCATCCGTTTCTTCTTGTGTCCGTGTTAACAGCCTGCATACCGATTGGTTCGATGTAAATTGTGGTCTTCGTCAAGGGTGCATACTCTCACCATTATTGTTTAACCTCTACGTAAATGATCTTGCAATTTATTTGAAATCTTTTGGAAAAGGTATTGTCTGTGATAATGACACAATATGTATTATGATATATGCTGATGATATTGTGCTACTTGCCGAATCTGAGCATGACTTACAATTGCTGTTAAATGCATTACATGACTGGTGCAATAGAAATGACATGCGTGTAAATAATGATAAAAGTAATATTGTACATTTTCGTAAACAGTCTAGTCCAAAGACAAACTTTATATTTAAATGTGGCAACACTGTCCTGAATATAGTAGAAAAATACATGTATATTGGTGTGTTAATGACTGAACATCTTGATTTTGAAGCAACAGCTAAACATGTTGCCCAGAGTGCAAGCATAGCTCTTGGTCTATTGATTGCAAGATGTAAACTGGCAGGAGGCCTTCCGTATGCAGTATTTACAAAATTATATGATTCTATGGTATGGCCAGTGATTGGTTACAGTGCATGCATTTGGGGTTATAAACAATATTCTTGTATTACTGCTGTCCAAAATAGAGCTATCAGATTTTTCTTAGGTGTTGGTAAATATACACCGAATGCTGCTTTGTTAGGAGAGATGGGGTGGGATCCGTCATATATTCGCCAACTGGAGTGTACAGTTAGGCACTACAAACGATTTTCAATCACCAATGCATCACGGTTAAATAAACGAATTGCATTGCGGGCAGATTCAATGGCTTCTTTGCGTTGTAAAAATTGGTTTTACATATTCCGGAAGTGTATATTAGAACTGGGAGTAGAATTTCCATTAAATATTTCGCATCCTATCACTTCTTCATCTGTATGTAAAGTCAAAGCTGCTGCTATGAATGAATTTAAGGCAATGTGGTATACACAGATTAATAATACTGTCGGCCCTTCCGGCAGAGGCAGAAATAAATTACGAACTTATTGCTTATTCAAATCAGAATATAAAACAGAAGAATATTGCAAAATTATACTTCCTTTACGCCATAGAGCAGCGTTTGCTAAATTTAGATGTGGTGTAGCACCATTGAGACTAGAGACAGGTAGATATGAAAATTTGTCATTAGAAAATCGTATATGTCCCTTTTGTGACAATTGTATTGAAACTGAGGCCCATGTGATTTTGGAATGTATGCTGTATCAAGATTTAAGACAAATCCTATTTAAGAAAGCAACATAGATGAACTTTTACTTTGCTGCTCTTTCTCCAAATGATAAGCTAATATTTATATTTTCCAACGCAGAAATTATGAGATTAAGTGCCAAAACCTGTTTTAATATTCTACAAAGACGTTATTTTTACCTTTGTACATAATGCTTCAATTTTTCTTAATAATCCAATGTATTTTTAATACCAGCTGAATAGTCTATGCTAATCAGTTCAATTCTGATCTGATCAGAGTTGATATTTGCTTTTTCAAAACATTTTTTAATATGCGCAATAGTGCTCTCATACAATCATCAGCATTTTATGATATAATTTTGATTGTAAGCTTATTTTAGGTTAGATTAGCGTAGGCTATTCAGATTTATCATGTGTTGTTTACAAATACATGTATGTATATACATATGTTATATCATACTATATTATTACAACTGCATAATGTGATGTGTTTTATACTTTGATAAATACCGTCTCTTGTAACTTATTTATGAGTGGCAATGTACTATACCATGTATTATTTTAATGTTGTTCTGTTATTGTTGTACATTGATGAGACGTAAATAAATTAATAAACTACAAACCTATGCCGCCAGATGTTCGTTTATATTCATGAGTACGATTTTTTGATAAAAAAACAAAGTCATCAACATCTACAAGATCAGTATCGTACATATGGGTTTCTAAAACACAGAACAAGTCATGTTGAATAAATTTAACAAAATCCGGGTAATCTAATCGTTTTTTGAGTCCGTTTACATTCAGGGCACACACTTTTAACTCAGTAGTGGGGTATACTATAGGCACATTTGAAGAATTCCTCATTGAGTCCTATTTATCGTTGACATTTGGTAGATTTACTTGGGTTGTACCAACAATGTTCCTGTCCCAGGGTCTAGTGATTGGTGTATCCACAGGATCTCTAGTAGCTTTAGGAGTCACGTGTTTTCTTTTACTGAGCACGACCACGCTGAGAAAGCTTCAGGTGCGAAAGGTCCGGAGTTCGAGCCCCGCTGGAGCCGTTACGATTGTGTCCTTAGGCAAGGCATTTAAATTCCACGTTGCCTCTTCTCTCCCTCGTGGCGATGGATTCCATCAGGAATGAGGTCTCGAGAGTGATTAATATAAGTTGAAAGAACTTGTTTCGCAATCGAGCTAATATAAATTTGTATAAACTAGAAGCTGCGAGTCGGGTACTCGCTGATACATAGATTCTCGACGTTGCCGTTGGCTTTGATGAACGGGCGAAGTAGAGTTCCGACGCCCATTTTGGTGCGCACCCACGAGAAGATACCGGATTACCTTGATTGACCACATTTGCGGGATTGATCATTGGTGCACTACGCTGATTGGCGAATTACTGCGCGACCTAGATAATGGTCTATTTTCGCATCTGTCATAATTTGGTTTGTTGTGTAGCGCGGTTGGTTTGTTGTGTAGCACGGTTGGTTTGTTGTGTGTAGCGCGGTTGGTTTGTTGTGTAGCACGGTTGGTTTGTTGTGTAGCGCGGTTGGTTTGTTGTGTAACACGGTTGGTTTGTTGTGTAGCGCGGTTGGTTTGTTGTGTAGCGTGGTTGGTTTGTTGTGTAGCGCGGTTGGTTTGTTGTGTAGCGCGGTTGGTTTGTTGTGTAGCGCGGTTGGTTTGTTGTGTAGCGCGGTTGGTTTGTTATGTAGCACGGTTGGTTTGTTGTGTAGCGCGGTTGGTTTGTTGTTGTAGCGCGGTTGGTTGTTGTGTAGCACGGTTGGTTTGTTGTGTAGCGCGGTTGGTTTGTTATGTAGCGCGGTTTGTTGAGTGTGTAGCGCGGTTGGTTTGTTGTGTAGCGCGGTTGGTTTGTTATGTAGCGCGGTTTGTTGAGTGTGTAGCGCGGTTGGTTTTTTGTGTAGCGCGGTTGGTTTGTTGTGTAGCGCGGTTGGTTTGTTGTGTAGCACGGTTGGTTTGTTGTGTAGCAATGTTGGTTTGTTGTGTAGCACGGTTGGCTTGTTGTGTAGCATAGTTGGTTTGTTGTGTAGCATGGTGGTTTGTTGTGTATCGCGGTTGGTTTGTTGTGTAGCGCGGTTGGTTTGTTGTGTAGCACGGTTGGTTTGTTGTGTAGCGCGGTTGGTTTGTTGTGTAACATTGTTGGTTTGTTGTGTAACATGGTTGGTTTGTTGTGTAGCGCGGTTGGTTTGTTGTGTAGCGCGGTTGGTTTGTTGTGTAGCATGGTTGGTTTGTTGTGTAGCATGGTTGGTTTGTTGTGTAGCGCGGTTGGTTTGTTGTGTAGCGCGGTTGGTTTGTTGTGTAGCGCGGTTGGTTTGTTGATTAGCAATAGATTGAAATACAATCCTCTGTTTGCTAAGTCATTGCCGTGAATAGCTGGTCGTCGATAATAATCATTATGACGAATCTAGAAATGACCGACAATGGAAATGCTAACATATATACGATCTAGCATATTTGCCTGTTGCAAGTGATGCAACTTAAAATCACTAATATGGAAGAATATATTTTGCTACGTTTTAGGATTGTTGTTCAGCATAGCGGACACATTTCCGAACATTCGTTGATACAATGTACGTTCCATATATGGACAGTATTAATGCGCAAGACCTATTATTTCCAGCTAACATTCGATCATAAATAATAGTGATTAGATTATAAAACAATAGATACGTGCATTAGTTGGCTATGAAAAGTAAAAAGCTGACATGTTCAACCGACATGATATTATTTTGAAATAATATGAACTATATTGTGACGGGAAACCGTTTATGCTTGCGGTTGTGAGGCGGCTTTTGGTATTAAGAAATCCGTAGCTATGTCAGGTTCTATTTGATTGATCATGTCACGGTGGGATAATCTGAGATTGATATTTCCTCGACTCTCTGACGATATGTTGCAAGACAATGTCATCTCTTCGTATTAGATACAAACAGTATACTTGCAATTGAAATATCGTTGCCAATTTATAAGCTTAGTGATGTTCTTTATTGCAATCATTCACATCGTTACATCTGATTTACTAAAACATATTGGAACATGTTGTGTGCTCTATGTATGTAAACAAACAAAAATGGCGGACTTTTGGTGGTAAGTTTGATGTAGTTGATGTAGTTGGTGTAGTTTATGTGGCTGGTGTAGTTGATGTGGTTGGTGTAGTTGATGTGGTTGATGTAGTTGATGTAGTTGGTGTAGTTGGTGTAGTTGATGTAGTTGATGTAGTTGGTGTAGTTGATGTAGTTGATGTAGTTGGTGTAGTTGGTGTAGTTGGTGTAGTTGGTGTAGTTGATGTAGTTGGTGTAGTTGGTGTAGTTGGTGTAGTTGATGTATTTGATGTAGTTGGTGTAGTTGGTGTAGTTGATGTGGTTGGTTTAGTTGGTGTAGTTGGTGTAGTTGATGTAGTTGGTGTAGTTGATGTAAATGGTGTAGTTGATGTAGTTGGTGTAGTTGATGTAGTTGATGTAGTTGATGTAGTTGGTGTAGTTGATGTAGTTGGTGTCGTTGGTGTAGTTGGTGTAGTTGGTGTAGTTGATGTAGTTGATGTAGTTGATGTAGTTGGTGTAGTTGATGTAGTTGGTGTAGTTGATGTAGTTGTTGTAGTTAGTGTAGTTAGTGTAGTTGGTGTAGTTGGTGTAGTTGGTGTAGTTGATGTAGTTGATGTAGTTGATGTAGTTGATGTAGTTGGTGTAGTTGATGTAGTTGGTGTAGTTGATGTAGTTGATGTAGTTGATGTAGTTAGTGTAGTTGGTGTAGTTGATGTAGTTGGTGTAGTTGGTGTAGTTGGTGTAGTTGGTGTAGTTAGTGTAGTTGGTGTAGTTGGTGTAGTTGATGTAGTTGATGTAGTTGGTGTAGTTGGTGTAGTTGGTGTAGTTGGTGTAGTGGATGTAGTTGGTGTAGTTGATGTAGTTTGTGTAGTTGGTGTAGTGGATGTAGTTGGTGTAGTTGGTGTAGTGGATGTAGTTGGTGTAGTGGATGTAGTTGATGTATTTGGTGTAGTTGGTGTAGTTGGTGTAGTGGATGTAGTTGGTGTAGTGGATGTAGTTGATGTATTTGGTGTAGTTGGTGTAGTTGGTGTAGTTGGTGTAGTTGGTGTAGTTGGTGTAGTTGGTGTAGTGGATGTAGTTGGTGTAGTGGATGTAGTTGGTGTAGTGGATGTAGTTGGTGTAGTGGATGTAGTTGGTGTAGTGGATGTAGTTGATGTATTTGGTGTAGTGGATGTAGTTGATGTATTTGGTGTAGTGGATGTAGTTGGTGTAGTTGGTGTAGTGGATGTAGTTGATGTATTTGGTGTAGTTGGTGTAGTTGGTGTAGTGGATGTAGTTGATGTATTTGGTGTAGTTGGTGTAGTTGGTGTAGTTGGTGTAGTTGGTGTAGCGGCTACATACGATATATTACAACTGAGCAGAACATAATCAATCAACTAATGTCTTGAGGTATAAATTACGCAAAATAAAATGGTCATAAATCAAATATCAGACAATATTAACGTCAAGAAATAATCCATGCGTATTTTACGGCAAGTCATGACGTATACTTCCATGGCTTTGTTTGTGTCTACTGGCATGCAAGCAGTATTACGCTGACATTCTAATTCACTTGTGGCATTTTAAATGCGGTTCGCCATAAATGACTTCACGTAAACCGTCAATTAGTAGACCCAAACAGTGGTATATGAAAGGTTACATTATTAACATGGCTATGGAAGTCGTGATAACACAGTGGTATCGTATTGTAAACAGTAAAGGTACGGGTTTTCTATAATAGTTTGTAGCTAAAACACAAAAGCAACAAAATAGCACGTTGAGCAAGAGCACGGACTACAATATATAAAAATGGGTCCGTGAATTGTGAATCTGCGCCACGGAGGGCAATTGCTTGCGATTAATTAATGTTTACACATTTAACATTTATTGACATCATTTTCAATAACAAAATATGTAAACAACGCCAATTTAAGTATGTTGACCTGTAGTTGTTGGACAGACGGATCTGTAGTCCAGTGGTAACATGCAGGACTGGTAATCCAGGGATCGCACCTGCGATCCCCGTCTGACCCTAATAAAATGAAGAGTCTTTCAGATGGGACGGTAAACCGAGGTCTCGTGTCGGTGCTTTTCACCGTGCACGTAAAAGAACAACAGATGACTCTGGAATTGGGTATATGTCTGTATCATTGCACTATCCTCCAAAAGTCTAAAATGACTAATCTCTTCAGGCGGCATCGCTCATATGGACAACCAGTAGCGACGATAAATAAACGTAAAACAAACAGTTATTGAACACACATTTAAGTTATTCGGTATATCTACCGCACACGTAAACACGCCATTGCTATTCGCCTAGCAATATGTACCTATTAAACCTACTCCAACATGGCAAGGGATTCACATAATCATTAAGCTTGTTTCTCAATCTATGTCGATGTCAATGTAAGAAGTGATTCGGTAAATTAGTTCGTATTGAAGATCATTGGCGGATGAAGTATTCATCGTGGGGTAACTGGATTTGTTATATCTCACGTGACTATCCCATGCAAAATGTACAATACCCGAGCGGGCGATATTTTTCAAGGTCTCGCCTCTGAATAGCCTCATTCGGAACCAAATCACGCTACTCGGACTTTACCGTTTAATTTCAATGTGATTATATTTATAATACCGCCATCTTGTGTTCATGTAGTCTCGAAGAATGTGTTGGTGAAAAATAGTTCGGTAAATCAGAAAAATTCGGTCGGTATAACAAAATAAATAGTTCATCTCGGTGAGTGTGACAGTGGATATCATGTCAACCATCGGGGAAATATTCACTGTCACACTTACAGAGATGAAATATTTTATATTCTAACACGACCCAGCTAATAACATACACATTTGTAGAGTAAAATCTACCTCGGGTTGTTCTGCGATATACCTACCTTGAACTATGCTGCGCGCGCACCGTGTTTTGGCTATTCCATTTATACAATGCGTGTAAAGTTTTATGAATGAAAGTCACGTGATGTTTGTAAATACTACCGTGGGAATTCGCTGAAGTGAGCTAGATTTAGAATCAGATAATCTCTTGTCCGTCTTGTTTTTCTGTTAAGTAACGTTTCAGTTACTAATCTGTACAGTTTTATTTGACAAAATAAATAAAATTATTGATCAGTTACAACATTTGTTCATTTAGGCACTAGATTGATATTTTCCATAAAAAATAACGTCATCACCCCTTACGTGGGAGGAAATTTCGAAAGCCAAATGCAGCGGAGTAGCACCGCGTTTGAAGAATGTACTCCTTTGATTCTCGTCTAAAATTATTAGAAGTAAGTCGTGTTAGAAGCGAAAAAATAAGTATCAACAGTGGTATATCGCAGAATAACCCGAGTTTGAGGTTCTTATGCGTATAAATATATCACGAAGGCCGAAGGCATACTACGGTTGATACTTATTATTTCTTAAATGTTATCTATTCGGTTAGGGCTCTTTTACGCATGCATAAACATATCAAATAACGTCCTATTTTTGTAATTATGACAATCTTGTTTTACCTGAGAACGAATTACAGTTTGTATATAATTATATCACATAACTTTGCTTGTATTCAGTGTAATACAGTCATCTCATAAATTATTGTATGACCACACGTTTAAAAACACCTGGAAGGATTCTGATTGGTCGCGGCATGACATTGATTGACAGCTTGCAATTTACATGTTGTTTGTGTGCATGCTTTATTGGTTGAAAATCAACTGTTTAATCAATAAAATGCTACATATGAACTAGCGGAATACAGCGATTAAAAATAGTATGTCGATTATGTACATGAAGTTGCAACTTATTGTAATACGGCTCACTGGCAACACGTGTTTTTTCCTGATTTATGGTTGTTGTTACTGTGGTAATGTAATAAAAAGGATCTTACACTCGTGGTGATTTCATATGGTATGAATTATATGAAATATATATTGGTGGAAGTCGTGATAGCGCAGAGGATGCGCGTTCGCATTCAGGTGCGAAAGGTCCGGAGTTTGAACCGCGCTGGAGCCGTTACGATTGTGCCCTTAGGCAAGACATTTAAATTCCTCATTGCCTCTTCTCTCTCCCTCGTGGCGATGGATTCCTTCAGGAATGAGGTCTCGAGAGTGATTAATATAAGTTGTAAGAACTTGTTTCGCAATCGAGCTAAAAATGAATTTGTATACATTATGGTATGAAATCACCACTCATGAAATATCTAGATATATGCACTATTTAGTTTAAACATATTTTATTTTATCAATATTTACATCATGTTGTAACATTAATATACAAGAACAAATGGATTAAATCGGAAGCTAGTACCTTATTTAGATTTTCTCCATGACAAACATAATTTTCATATACTATGGCAGAGTGTATATACATTTATGAACGTTTTGACAAAATCGCCTAAATGCAGTATGAATACATTTGAGAGAAGAAATGCATACAAGTATATTAGTCGAAAATGTCCTTGGATTTAGAAGATGTCACACTCCTGAGTCAGTCAGTTTACTAAACGCTTACTGCCAAATTGCGTTAAGTGGTGCATGAGGCGGTATACGTGATAAGGACGTTATGGACAGGTACTATTGAATGAAACGTTTAAGATTGACGTTGGTAATGGCTATTGTTGCTGTACTCGTCCTTCACGTGAACGTGACATTTACCTATTGTTATTGCCGGAGGTGACATTTATTTGTACTTATGATGAATTTAATATAATTTGACAAGCAACACTGCATGGTTAAAGTACCAATCTTCACCTCTCACCTGAAATGTATATCAACCAATAAATACGGAGACACGTTTTCTTTCGTTCTCATTCCTTTTAGTCTACTGCTATTAATTTATACATCGTTTGTTGGCATGTTTTCGATAATTTTCATTTGGTGCATTTAAATTAGACAATGACGTCATGTATTGATATGTTGGGAATTCGCACACTCAGTCTGTATCATTCGCTCCGCTGAAATAATTTCCCAATATGCGCCGTAAACAAGTGAGTAATCCTTCTTTTTATAACTATTATAAAAAATAATAATCTGTTTTGCATTTTTCTATATTATGTATGAAGATAGGGATTTTTTCTAACCGATTTTGGGAGTATTTCTCGGCTGCTTCAGAAGTGATGATTATCTCATGACCATGATTTTTCAGCATGGTGCAGGATGTCCCAAAAAATGTCATATAATATATGTTTTTACTATTTTGAAATGTATGGGGTTGTTGTTGTTATTATTATTATTATTATTATTAGTATTATTATTATAGTACAGGATGTGCTCACCTACTGTCATGACACACTATATCTACCAGTCAGTTAGGGAGCTCAGTGAAAATGCTTGTCTGTGGTCAGGCGCAATGATGAAAGTTATGTCGCTACCATGACAACTACGCTGAGAAAAGACTCATGTTTGAATGCAGTTGCAGAATGACATCATAGCTATGGCTTCATTTTTTACTTACATGCTGTGCTTGTTAACATGTGTACAATAATTATACAATGATACTCTTTATTTAGAAGGTACCGATACTAGGTCAATATGATACCCTTTATTTAGAAGGTACCGATACTAGGTCATTATGATACCCTTTATTTAGAAGGTACCGATACTAGGTCAATGTGATACTCTTTATTTAGAAGGTACCGATACTAGGTCAATATGATACTGTTTATTTAGAAGGTACCGATACTAGGTCAATATGATACTCTTTATTTAGAAGGTACCGATACTAGGTCAATATGATACTGTTTATTTAGAAGGTACCGATACTAGGTCAATATGATACTCTTTATTTAGAAGGTACCGATACTAGGTCAATATGATACCCTTTATTTAGAAGGTACCGATACTAGGTCAATGTGATACTCTTTATTTAGAAGGTACCGATACTAGGTCAATATGATACTCTTTATTTAGAAGGTACCGATACTAGGTCAATATGATACTCTTTATTTAGAAGGTACCGATACTAGGTCAATGTGATACTCTTTATTTAGAAGATACCGATACTAGGTCAATATTTTAAATTGCGACTGGCTGTTGCCTATTATTCTTAGTTAAGTATAATTGTTGCTTTGGTGTTCATTTTTTTATAATGATATGGATAAATGGAAATAAATTAATTTAAAGGTTTTATATATGTTTTGGATTACATTCCATATTATTTTCCTTTAATAACATAGCAACAATGTTTATAGTATCGAAAACCTGTCAATCTAAGATATGTAAAATGTTCATTTCTTGTTTACATGTAAAAATACTGAAATAAACAATTTTAAACTAAATATACCTCATGATACATTGCTGGCTGTTCTATTACCTCCCTTTAACAGATAAAGTCAAATTTATCTCGAATGTGTATTGATCATTTTAGTTGTAATAGATAAATTGTAAAAGATATGTTAGATGTATATGGTTTGTCTGAATATTTCATTAATACTAATAAGATAGATTGTAAAATGTTTCCTAAATTGTTTAAGCAAAGAGTTGTAGATAGTTACATACAAAATTGGCATACGTCTGTTGAAAATAGTGTAGTATTGGACATTTATAGAAATTGTAAAACAACACTTGCATATGAAAGTTATCTAGATGTATTGCCTAGGCATTTGAGGTTTTTCGTTACTAGAATTAGAGTATCTGCACATGTATTAAGAATTCAAACTGGACGATATGGTCAAAACAGAATACCACGTAATGAGAGATATTGTTTATGTTGTAACATTTTGGATATTGAAGACGAGTACCATTTCATTTTAATATGTCCATGCTTTGAAGATATAAGAAAGAAATATATCAAAAGATACCATCAGTATCGTCCCTCTATGTTCAAATTTATTGAACTGGTAACCTCGATCAAAAAAGTCGATATATTAAACTTGGCGAAATATATAAAAGAAGCCATTGTACTAAGAAGTAACTGCTAACAATTAATTATGTTCATCTATTCCGTAAATTGAATCATCACTATTATAATACTACATGTCATTCGATTTATGTGAATATATGAATGTAAAATCTATTGTATTACGTGACCAATATGTAATTGTATAGTTGTATGTTTATGACGATGTACCATGTACAAGTCTTAAAAAAAATAAACATCTGTTCTGTTCTGTTCTGTTCTGTTCTGTAATACTTTGTTTTATTGTCGATAAATGGGGTTTGATCAAAGCCATGTTAATTAATTGATAATCATGTTTACAATACATTTTCTATTGGATATATCGAGATTAAATAATTTAATAACTATAAGTTGAGAACTCACGATAAAAACAGAGGAAACCAATTAATCATATTTTATTTTGCTCTATTATGACACAGAATCTACATGCACTATATATATATATATATATATATAAACTACATGCACTATATCTAATATATATAAACTACATGCACTATATATATATATATATAAACTACATGCACTATATATATATATATAAACTACATGCACTATATATATATATATAAACTACATGCACTATATATATATATATAAACTACATGCACTATATATATATATATAAACTACATGCACTATATATATATA
>CM026390.1:29089477-29211040 GCA_014843695.1 Archivesica marissinica
GCCTATTTGACTACTCTCGCAGTTTATGCCATTTGCTTGCCTATTCGACTACTCTCGGAGTTTATGCCATTTGCTTGCCTATTTGACTACTCTCCGAGTTTATGCCATTTGCTTGCCTATTTGACTACTCTCGGGGTTTATGCCATTTGCTTGCCTATTTGACTACTCTCCGAGTTTATGCCATTTGCTTGCCTATTTGACTACTCTCCGAGTTTATGCCATTTGCTTGCCTATTTGACTACTCTCGGAGTATATGCCATTTGCTTGCCTATTTGACTACTCTCCGAGTTTATGCCATTTGCTTGCCTATTTGACTACTCTCGGGGTTTATGCCATTTGCTTGCCTATTTGACTACTCTCCGAGTTTATGCCATTTGCTTGCCTATTTGACTACTCTCCGAGTTTATGCCATTTGCTTGCCTATTTGACTACTCTCCGAGTTTATGCCATTTGCTTGCCTATTTGACTACTCTCCGAGTTTATGCCATTTGCTTGCCTATTTGACTACTCTCGCAGTTTATGCCATTTGCTTGCCTATTTGACTACTCTCGCAGTTTATGCCATTTGCTTGCCTATTTGACTACTCTCGCAGTTTATGCCATTTGCTTGCCTATTTGACTACTCTCGCAGTTTATGCCATTTGCTTGCCTATTTGACTACTCTCGGGGTGTATGCCATTTGCTTGCCTATTTGACTACGCTCGGAGTTTATGCCATTTGCTTGCCTATTTGACTACTCTCGCAGTTTATGCCATTTGCTTGCCTATTTGACTACTCTCGCAGTTTATGCCATTTGCTTGCCTATTTGACTACTCTCGCAGTTTATGCCATTTGCTTGCCTATTTGACTACTCTCCGAGTTTATGCCATTTGCTTGCCTATTTGACTACTCTCGGGGTTTATGCCATTTGCTTGCCTATTTGACTACTCTCGGGGTTTATGCCATTTGCTTGCCTATTTGACTACTCTCGCAGTTTATGCCATTTGCTTGCCTATTTGACTACGTTCGCAGTTTATGCCATTTGCTTGCCTATTTGACTACTCTCGGAGTTTATGCCATTTGCTTGCCTATTTGACTACTCTCGCAGTTTATGCCATTTGCTTGCCTATTTGACTACTCTCGCAGTTTATGCCATTTGCTTGCCTATTTGACTACTCTCGCAGTTTATGCCATGTGCTTGCCTATTTGACTACTCTCGGGGGTTTATGCCATTTGCTTGCCTATTTGACTACGCTCGGAGTTTATGCCATTTGCTTGCCTATTTGACTACGCTCGGAGTTTATGCCATTTGCTTGCCTATTTGACTACTCTCGGGGTTTATGCCATTTGCTTGCCTATTTGACTACGCTCGGAGTTTATGCCATTTGCTTGCCTATTTGACTACTCTCGGAGTTTATGCCATTTGCTTGCCTATTTGACTACTCTCGCAGTTTATGCCATTTGCTTGCCTATTTGACTACTCTCGGAGTTTATGCCATTTGCTTGCCTATTTGACTAATCTCGCAGTTTATGCCACTTGCTTGCCTATTTGACTACTCTCGCAGTTTATGCCATTTGCTTGCCTATTTGACTACTCTCGCTGTTTATGCCATTTGCTTGCCTATTTGACTACTGTCGGAGTTTTCATCTCTATATAAAGAGACAGCCTGAATTGTTAAAAATATAAATACAGTGTGTTTATTGCTAATGTTTACAGAAATACCTTTAATGTCGCTCTATGTTCTTATTTGAATAGCTAGACTTTCAGCAACTAGTAAAAATAACAAAGCTGACAAAGGACAACCCTGACGAACACCTGTTGTAACGTTAAACGTGTTTGATTTCCAGCCAGTATTCATCATAGATGTTATTATTTGTTACGGAGAAATGGAGCTATATGAAGTAAGCCAACAAAAAGTGACTATTGCTGTCAAAGAATATTTATATATTTCAACAATGTTCATTTGTACATTAAAACTGTTACAAAGGGTTGGATGTCTTTACTGGTAATTTCAGGAGCTAGTAAAAATAACAAAGTTGACAAAGGACAACCCTGCCGAACACCTGTTGTAACGTTAAACGTGTTTGATTTCCAACCAACAAAATCACTATCGCTGCCATTATTCATCATAGATGTTATTATTTGTTACGGAGAAATGGAACTATGAAGTAAGCCAACAAAAAGTGACTATCGCTGTCAACGAATATTTATATTTTTCAACAATGTTTATTTGTACATTAGTTTAATCATATTTTATTGCATTCTTTATATTCAATGTACAATACAACTCAGATGTACCAAACGTGTTACGGATGAACTTTCATATATAAGATATATGGTACAAGTATTATCAATGTCACAGGTTGTACTATACGAGTACAATCGTGTTTTACCGTGAACGGCCTAGCTTAATGTATGAAACTACATGTACTTAAACATCGCGCATGCGTTTACCGCCTTTTAAATTCGTGTATCTTCGTTCTTTATGTCATATGCAACGGAATTGAATCGGGGATATTCGACAATTTACGTCGGAGACGGAAATTAGAGATGTTTCCCGGGGCAATTTGCCGTGCACGTGTTTTGTCTCGTGAACACTTGTCAGTCTATGTGTGTACGGTGTCCAATCGTTTTGTTTGTTGTATTTGTATGAATGAAAGATTGTATGAACGTGGATGAGAGCTATGCATGGATTGGTTACTAATGTATTTCTTTCAACAACTATACCTCCGTGCTTGGTCATAACCCAGGAGAACTCTTACGAGTAACGTGTTACAATTATAGAGTAATTATAATACTAAATAGTCTACCAATATATATTGAGTAGCTGCATACAGACACTGTGGTAAGTTTTGTATTATATTAATATCGATTTTCTACATGTATATGTCTGGTTTTATGCAATGATTGAAATGTTTTTATACTTTGTTTTTATATGCTCTTGTATGTATTTACTTATGTTTTAGGCCTTTTTCCATATACGGAAACAGTAAATAAAGAAATATAACGAACCTACGCCAGAGTGCCTACTATATATTGGTCCCTGTTACATCAGTATGTATATATATGGAGAAGCAAAAGGGTTGGACCACAAGTTTTAACAACATTAGTTTCAGCCCGCCCCAAAATGTGTACATTAAAACTGTTACAAAAGGTTGTATGTCTTTACTGGTAACCTTGGTTAATACTTGTTTTGTAACGGATATAACTGCGTGATAACAACCGTTATAGAAACTGTGACAGACACTTTGAACATGTGTGTTTTTACGTTTATTTATCGTCGCTACCGGTTGCCCATATGAGCGACGCCTCCTGGAGAGATTAGTCATTTTAGATTTGTGGAGGATAGTGTAATGATACAGACAGAGACCCATTCCAGAGTCTGCTCTGGTTCTTTTACGTGCATGGTGTAAAGCACCGACACGATACCTCGGATTAACATCCCAACTGAAAGACTGTCAGACGGGGGGATCGAACCTGCGATCCCTGGATTACCAGTCCATCGTGTTACCACTAAACTACAGATCCGTCTATTAGATGTACTGAGTTCAGGCCCCGAGGTTATAAAGCTATTCACAGAGGGGCTGGGCGAGGGCCAATTACTAATGTTAGAACTTGTGACCCAACCCATTTGCTAATTATGTATTTGTAATTTGTTTGTAATTGTACATGTATATACAGCAATAAAATATTATCAAATCAAATTTTCTCAGAACTCAAACTCAAGATCAATTGATTTGATTGGTTGATTCTGAGCGCTACTGTCAGGTGAACAAATCAAACGGTTGAGACTGAGTTTAGAGATTGGGGAAACGTTTTATAACATCCAGTTATGTACGCAACTGTGTCGTACACTACGTACCCCTTTGTAAATACAGTAATGCATGCTTCAAGAACGCGTTTTCTCGTGCAGAATCGACGTGAACTAAATGTGAATTATGCCTGACGCAGAAATCCTGAAAAAGAAAGACCATGTTATTCAGATATACTAGCTAGTTTAATTACATTTAAAGCAGCCCTATATCGTATGAAGTAAAAGATATGTAGCTAAGCTAAGGTAAGCTAAGCTAAGCTAAGCTAAGGTAAGCTAAAGAATCCCCAAAAATTTTGATATTCTCCATTTTGAAAAATTCTATTGAACAGTGCTAAAATTAGAGGCGAGATTTCAGGAAATGAGATTTTATATATTTCTGCAATTATAGAATCTAGACCACTGCTTTTATTATTATTTTGAGAATAAACAGCGTCCTTAATTTCTAACATTGTGATTTCCTGAAATGACTAATATCTTCAGGAGGCGTCGCTCATATGGGTAACCGGTAGCGACGATAAATAAACGTAAAACACACACTGTCTCCCTCGTAGCGATGAATTCCATTAGGAATGAGGTCTCGAGAGTGATTAATATAAGTTGTAAGAACATGTTTCGCAATCGAGCTAAAATAAATGTGTATACACTATTAACTAACTGACAATGCAAAGTGCATCATTTTAAAAATTGCACAACCTTTAAATTAATATCGTGAAGCCCCAGCTGTGTAATGGACACGGGTATCGGCCTTGTAACCGATGGGTTGTGAGTTCGAGCCAAGTCGAAACCACGGTGGTCTTGCCCTTAGGCAAGACACTTATATCCACATTGCCACGTTTCTCTCCTTCTCTCATGGAATAGATTCCATCATTAATGGTAAGGACAGGAATTCGAATACATGTGTACAATACTATGTAACATTGTTTAGTTCTCGAGAGCTAGTAGCCTAATGCCGTATGTATATGTTTTTTTCATCAAGTTGATGAAACTATTTTGACTCGACTATACATGTTTATACGGTTGTCTTTTATTACATGTTTACATTAATCAACGCAAGATTACGAATTCTTGATTTGTTTATCCATGGTACGTGTGCTGTATTTAACACTTTGTGATCTTTTACGCCGTACTAAAACATATGCGAAAACATGTTCATTAAATCATATAGTACATTACATGTTATAGTCACAAGTGTGCATTGCATCTTATAGTAGTGTACGTTATGTCTTACATTGTATGTTATGTCTTATAGTATTGTACATTATGTCTTACATTGTACGTTATATATTATAGTAGTGTACGTTATGTCTTACATTGTACGTTATATCTTACAGTATTGTACGTTATGTCTTATGGTAGTGTATATATATATTAGTGTACATATTAGATTAAATGTGAGTGACTCTCTGGTTAGGGCCGTTTTCTCTTGTAAGGGCGGTTTCTCTAGGGCAGGCCGTTTTCTCTTGTAAGGGCGGTTTCTCTGGTTAGGGCCGTTTTCTCTTGTAGGGCGGTTTCTCTGGTTAGGGCTGTTTTCTCTTGTAAGGGCGGTTTCTCTTGTAAAGGCGGTTTCTCTTGTAAGGGCGATTTCTCTTGTAAGAGCGATTTCTCTGGTGAGGGCGATTTCTCTGGTGAGGGCCGTTTTCTCTAGTGAGGGCGATCTGTGTTTACGGGGTAGTTTGTGTTCACGGGGTGGTCTGTGTTCACGCACGCACGCGGCGGAGTTTAATTAGTCTCAGTTTAATGTTGCCAAACAATACATGAAACGAGTATATAACTTTGTGAATTTGATGTAGCCCGGGTACAGGCGTTGATATATTTTGCCTGATCAGTCATATAAATATAGTTTTAACACCGATGCCATTAATTGGGCCTTATTGAGTTTCTGATGTCATTTTGCCAGAAGTAAATTAGTGTACAATCGACTGGAACCCAGGCTAAATTTGATGCACATATATTTACATCGCTATTGCATTTCCTTCGATGAACGTATGTGCCCTGATTTCATTCAAATATGAGGGTTACCAACTAATGATATGCAGCTGACATGCGCACTCGAAGCTACGGACATGCGCAATCACAGTCTTGGGTAGCGTTCGTCGTGAGAAACGGCGTGTCGTCCAGTGTATGCTGTTCCAACGATGGTCTATTTACCTGTTCCGGCACATGGTAAGTTGCAAATGTGAACTAAAATCAGTTTTAAATGTAAATTATACTAAATTTTCTGTGTCACTGAAAAGAATAATCAATGTAAAAGGAAAGTAAATACATAATAAGTCAGTGATACTATAAACTTTATTCATAAGATCGATGATTACACGGGTCATCTTAGCTACGCAATACCATACATACGTACAGTCTTACACGGGTCATCTTAGCTACGCAATACCATACATACGTACAGTCTTACACGGGTCATCTTAGCTACGCAATACCATACATACGTACAGTCTTACACGGGTCATCTTAACTACGCAATACCATACATACGTACAGTCTTACCCGGGTCATCTTAACTACGCAATACCATACATACGTACAGTCTTACCCGTGTCATCTTAACTACGCAATACCATACATACGTACAGTCTTACCCGGGTCATCTTAGCTACGCAATACCATACATACGTACAGTCTTACCCGGGTCATCTTAGCTACGCAATACCATACATACGTACAGTCTTACCCGGGTCATCTTAACTACGCAATACCATACATACGTACAGTCTTACCCGGGTCATCTTAACTACGCAATACCATACATACGCCAAGTCTTACCCGGGTCATCTTAGCTACGCAATACCATACATACGTACAGTCTTACCGGGTCATCTTAGCTACGCATACCATACTGTACAGTCTTACCCGGGTCATCTTAGCTACGCAATACCATACATACGTACAGTCTTACCCGGGTCATCTTAGCTACGCAATACCATACATACGTACAGTCTTACCCGGGTCATCTTAGCTACGCAATACCATACATACGTACAGTCTTACCCGGGTCATCTTAGCTACGCAATACCATACATACGTACAATCTTACACGGGTCATCTTAACTACGCAATACCATACATATGTACAATCTTACCCGGGTCATTTTAACTACGCAATACCATACATACGTACAGTCTTACCCGGGTCATCTTAGCTACGCAATACCATACATACGTACAGTCTTACCCGGGTCATCTTAGCTACGCACTACCATACATACGTACAGTCTTACACGGGTCATCTTAACTACGCAATACCATGCATACGTACAGTCTTACCCGGGTCATCTTAACTACGCAATACCATACATACATACAATCTTAGTACTTAGTATAAGTATAATACAGTCATATAATAACGTGTAATAACACCTGGATACATTTTGATTTAAAGTATGCGTATTTTTATTTGAATTCGTATATAACGTTAATGGTATGACAAGTAGCAGCGTTATTTTACGCAAACATATCAGTAAAAACTAATATAGTAACGCCAAAAGGCTTGCTTAATAGCAAAATTCCAAAACTCGTTTCATAAAATATGGTATGCAATCACCAGCAAGGTCCTACATATACAACGGTATGCTGTTAGGTCCCACTTATTTGAGGCCTATAGATCACTCCTACCTACATTTTTCACTATCGTTATTTGTCATTATATGGGGGATTTACGCCGAGCATAGGTTCCACCACTCTATGAGAGTAAAAAGACGTGTTTATACGTTTCCCATAACTCCCTTACTTATATTCACCCCTAAAATTCACAACAGGTATCAACATGCGGTTTCAATTCTACTCACGTGTAAGAAATGCTTCTGTGACATAATAGCCAGAACACCAATTAAATAATGACATATAAATGTTTGCATTGATATTCAACAATCACATTATGTATAAAACCCATGTCTGGGCCCTTGTGATATCACCACTAGTGATCAGTACACTGTTAATGATATCGCGCCCTTATCTCGATTCACAAAAACAGTACGTCTCTCAAACATTTCATGATATGTTCATGTGTTTTTAACTGAAATATAAAATGGCAGACATTTGTCTTAGGCCACCGGGTGGGGTAATTTGTTCACCGGGTGGGGTAATTTGTTCACCGGGTGGGGTAATTTGTTCACCGGGTGGGGTAATTTGTAAATGGCGACTGATTTCAGGCATCGAAACTAATTTGTTGCATCATTTTCTCTCATCTTAACTTTTAACACTCTTTTTAAAAAAAAAAATTATTTGTCTGTTTAAGGAATATTCGAACACTGTTTCACTCATAAACATCGATATATATTATTAAAAAGCTATTAATAATGCTTTCAATGTTCATTCCGTGAAATATAATTAGAACAGACATTGAAACTAACACATATCCTCTAAATATACAATTCGATTTTTAATTGAGTGTATATACATTCTGCAATAAACCTATTAATTTTTCACCCAAGGACAAATTTAATTATAATTAAATCCATGGAGTGTTCTTGCTTCCGAGTATGTTCGCGCGAATTCGTTTACTAAGCGTGTCTTCGTATCTATAGGGCTTTGAACTGTATATTTCTTTTGCTTGTTCGTCAGCCGGCTGCCAGCGAGATGATGGTCGCACCAAGAACTGGATTCTCTGAAATAAATATGAAGCGGCATTATATTTAAACACTTGTAGTTCAACTGTTTTGATATGCAACATTGAATTAGAAGATCTGAGATAGATTGGTGATGGGTAACCTCACAGTATATGAATTCAAATTGAAATTATAAAGATGCTATATTTACATCGATATTGCATTTCCTTCTATGAGTGGGTGTTTTACGTTTATTTATCGTCGCTACCGGTTACCCATATGAGCGACGAGTCCTGAAGATATTAGTCATTTTAGATTTTGGAGGATAGTGCATGATATAGACAGAGACCCATTCCAGAGTCTCCTCTGGTTCTTTTACGTGCACGGCGTAAGCACCGATACGAGACCTCGGTTTAACGTCCCATCTGAAAGTCTGTTAATTTTATTAGGGTCAGACGGGGGATCGAACCTGCGATCCCTGGATTACCAGTCCAGCGTGTTACCACTGGACTACAGATCCGTCCTTCTATGAGTGTGTTTTACGTTTATTTATCGTCGCTACCGGTTGCCCATATGAGCGACGCCTCCTGAAGATATTAGTCATTTTAGAGGATAGTGCAATGATACAGACAGAGACCCATTCCAGAGTCTCATCTGGTTCTTTTACGTGCACGGTGTAAAGCACCGTCACGAGACCTCGGTTTAACGTCCCATCTGAAAGTCTGTTAATTTTATTATGGTCAGACGGGGGATCGAACCTGCGATCCCTGGATTACCAGTCCAGCGTGTTACCACTGCACTACATATCCATCTGTTCCTTCTATGAGTGTGTTTTTACGTTTATTTATCGGCGCTACCGGTTGCCCATATGAGCGACGCCTCCTGAAGAGATTAGTTATTTTAGATTTTGGAGGATAGTGCATGATACAGACAGAGACCCATTCCAGAATCTCCTCTGGTTCTTTTACGTTCAGGGTGTAAAGCACCGACACGAGACCTCGGTTTAACGTCCCATCTGAAAGACTGTTAATTTTATTAGGGTCAGACGGGGGATCGAACCTGCGATCCCTGGATTACCAGTCCAGCGTATGTGCCCTGCTTATATACAAGTTCGTATGAGGGTTCCCATCGAATGATAGGCAGTTGACATGCGCACTCGATGTTACGGGCATGCGCATTCGCAGTGTTAGGCAGCGTCCATCGTGAGAAAAGGCGTGTCTTACAGTTTACGCTGTTCCAAGGATGATCTATTTACCTTTTAATTGGAAAGTGTGATATTGTTTGCTTTGTCTCATTGAAAAGAATATAAATATAAATAATGAATCGCGAGTTTTCAGCATCCACGGTAACTTTAAACTTTAACTCGCGATTCATTCCTTAAATGACTGTGTTCGTTTCAATGTATGCTCGAATGAACGGCATTGTCGGTTTTCTATTACCTCCCTTGGCAGACCAATCCCGAAATGAACATTAGTTCTTCTAGTTCTTAACATGTTGTACAGTAAAGTATACATTGGATATACTGTGGGATATTTGTCGATATTTAATCATTTAAGAACTACAGTATGTATAAGATGAGAAAACTGATGAAAATTGATAGCATGTGGTGCAAAGAAAACAACGACGAAAACAGAGAAAACCAGTAAAAAGACATCCCCATTAAAGATAAGTTTATGGGGCAGTAACTGACCAATGGCTATCATTATATTTCATCGAACAGGGAGGTAGCTAGCCATTTTGAATGTGTAGGCCCGACCAATAAATTGACCCGACCAATAAATTAACCCGACTAATAAATCAACCCGACCAATAAATCAACCCGACTAATAAATTGACCCGACCAATAAATTGATCAGACTAATAAATCAACCCGACTAATAAATCAACCCGACTAATAAATCAACCCGACCAATAAATCAACCCGACCAATAAATTGACCAAAATTGACCCGACCAATAAATTGACCCGACTAATAAATCAACCCGACTAATAAATTGAGCACCAAAGGATGCGATTTTACCAAATGGGAATGAAGGTATGCTCCCCAAGGACAAGTTTGAATCCTAGAACGTCAATGGTGTACTCTGACGCATTTACATTTACGTCTCAGATGTCAACATTTCGATATTTTCAGAAATATGATTTTGACTTTTTTATGTTGTGTAGAATGCACACAACCCAACTCTTCATCATACCATCCCCCACCCACAACCCCTACAGTTGTTATTGCATTTTTGGTGGTTTAAATTTTTTATTTTTGTTGGTGACAATCTGCAGGCCCGGGCCTTCGTGACCTACACGTGCCTGTCGAATGAGCACTTGAAGCACACATATGTAGCACAATAGCACAATGCCCACTGGTCACGTGTAGTAACGTTAAAGTCACTATATGTGTTTTTTTCTTCAGTTTGAAAAAGAATACTATCTATAATTCATATGCAAATATGTCCTAGTGTTTATTTAGTATACCCTCGTTTACAGAGCTATTGATTGGTGAAAACTATCCATAAAGTTCTTCAGGTGCGAAAGATCCGGAGTGCGAGCCCCGCTGGAGCCGTTACGAGTGTGCCCTTAGGCAAGGCATTTAACTTCCACATTGCCTCTTCTCTCTCCTTCATGACAAAGGAATCCATCAGGAATGAGGTCTCGAGAGTGATTAATATAAGTTGAAAGAACTTGTTTCGCAATCGAACTAAAATAAATTTGTATAAACTAAAGGGAGGTAATTTACAAATTGTAATTTCACTAAAGCAGGTTCTTTGCGGTCATATTTTCCAAATTTTACCGTAATAATTTATTATTGAAAAATGAAAATATCGTATAGGATATATATGATATAGACACATGCACGAAGAATTAACACATACCTGACCGAGCGTCCCATCTGTGTCCAGTACCCCCTTGACCAGGAGGAACACCACCGGAATAAAGGGGACCATGGCGATCAGCATGCCGATTGTAATGGCATATGGCTGATACACGTATGAATCACTGAAGTTAGGTTCCGAGTTCGATACAATAGTAACAACGCACATAAGCTGAAATACAGTATACGCCATATTCAACCGGATATATATAAGAATGGGGTTTTCAATTCGGTTTAATCCTTTTATTCCCACTTGCTGTTGTCCAGTAGTACTCTTATTCCCACTTCATAGGTAAATGACCATTCCAAAATGTTGGCGAATGCACAAGTTCAAATTGAGTTTGTCCGCAACAAACGCGGTGGACAAAGTCTTGTTGTTGGTGGTTACAGGTTCATGGTATGTATATATATAGTTGCTGTCTGTCTGCGTGTCTGTCCGTCCGTTTGATTGTATTTGATCTTAAACACTCTTAAACACACTGCAACACAAATCCTCTTATTCCCACACCCGTGTTTACCTAATTTTATATAAGTGGGAACAATAGGACTACACCTTTCAATTGACATATCGGAATATGAAACACAATTTTAGCATTTGCAACCCGCCAACAGTTATGGGATCTTTGTTATTGTTCTCTTTATCAAATCACTTTTTTTTTAAAAACAGACGGATCTGTAGTCCAGTGGTAACATGCTGGACTGGTAATCCAGGGATCGCAGGTTCGATCCCTCGTCTGACCCTAATAAAATTAACAGTCTTTCAGATGGGACATTAAACCGAGGTCTCGAGTCGGTGCTGTACACCGTGCACGTAAAAGAACCAGAGGAGACTCTGGAATGTGTCTCTGTCTGTATCATTGCACTATCCTTCAAAAATCAAAAATGACTAATCTCTTCAGGAAGCGTCGCTCATAACCGGTAGTCTGTTAATTTACGTGTTACCACTGGACTACAGATCCGTCGTGTACTAATCTTTGAGAAGAAATGTCTTATAAGTCAGAAATGGATGACTCTTTCAGTGGCAATACAATAAGTTGCTTTCTCAAATTAAAGGCGTTCTCTACAGTTTTGTATAAAAAGGTTTACATAATAGAATTTGTACATCACTAGGTACTATGTATTACTAACCAAAATATGAAATAAAATTGATATGCTAATGACTTTGTTTTTTTTATTAATTTATTTATAACATGC
Source organism: Archivesica marissinica (assembly GCA_014843695.1). Classification (NCBI taxonomy): domain Eukaryota; kingdom Metazoa; phylum Mollusca; class Bivalvia; order Venerida; family Vesicomyidae; genus Archivesica; species Archivesica marissinica. Next base: position 29,101,884 of record CM026390.1, read on the forward strand.
CTATTTTCCATTTCGGCCAATAATTTCTCATGTTGGCGATAAAAGTAAAATAAAATGTGCAATTATTATGTGTATTGTTAAACTAATATGATACATATGACTAATCATAATTGCGTGTAACTACAAACATAAAATATGCATATTTAGAATACAATAATCCCAAATCATGAATTGTCCATGTTCGAGTACATGAATTGTCCATGTTCGAGTACATGAATTGTCCATGTTCGAGTACATGAATTTTCCATGTTCGAGTACATGAATTTTCCAGTTTCCATGTTCGAGTACATGAATTTTCCATGTTCGAGTACATGAATTTTTCATTTTCCATGTTCGAGTACATGAATTTTCCATTTTCCATGTTCGAGTACATGATTTTTTGTATTTTTCATGTAATATTTAGGATACAATTTCAAATTATTTTTTCCCCACAATAATAGAATTTCTTCAAATGTTGAATATCATTAGTTCTGTGTATGCCTAAGTAAAACATTAAATATCGGTTCGAATGTATAAAAATTGTGTTTATATATGTATATATGTATTTGATCCGAATAAAATATGTTTAAACTAAACATTAAATAAAATTGTATTGTAATGACGTTTTTTATCAATTAATTTGTAACACGCCAATTTTCTCACTTTTTCTTTAAAACTGTTGAAAATCCTGTGTATCTCGTCAGTAAGCTTACAACAAGCATATTATTATATAAAAATAACTTTTACAACATTATAGAAGATCTAAGTATATTCATGTGTATTCATTAACATCATTGTTGACACAGGAAATAAGTAACGTAATGTAAGGGAGGTAATTTTTCTATCATAAAACTGAAAAATGCAAATATTGGGTTAATATTGTGATATATTGTGATAAACTAAGTACCATATATGACAACACTGGTTAATAAAGTCCAACCTGCCCAAGAGAATACCTCAATAAAGATACCACCTGTCCTAAGAGGCCAAATTATGTGTGTATTGAGGTCATAACTAGCTAAAATGGTAGAAGTCGTGATAGCGCATTCGCTTCAGGTGCGACAGGCCCGGAGTGTTCGAGCCCCACTGGAGCCATTACGATTGTGTCCTTAGGCAAGGCATTTAAGTTCCACATTGCCTCTTCTCTCTCCCTCGTGGCGATGGATTCCATCAGTAATAAGTTCTCGAGAGGATTAATATAAGTTTTAAGAACTTGTTTCGCAAGCAAATTTGTATTATAAACTAAAATTCCATAAATATCTCAACTTCAAATTGTTCTAAGCTTAATATTTTCAAAGTTAATAATTCCTTAAATGCCTTCATTGAGATATTGTTTCTGAATACTAAACAAAACATATACCCCAACATTGTTCAAGTTTAATGATTTATCAATGTAAGAACAGTTGAGCCCAGAGCAATCTCAAAGTGAGAAGTTTGATGAAAGTAGGGCCAGAGAGTGCAATGACAATTGGCCCAAATCAGCCAGATGACCACGATTCCTTACTATCCGGATTTATAGTACTGTCCGAATTACTTATTACCAGCTCAATATTTAACTCGTTGATAACGGAAATATCGTCCATTGTTTAACCTTTATGCCATGCAGTCAAACGCGCCGATGACCTGTCGATTTTAGCGGACGAAAACCATTTTGTATGGTTAAACGGAATGTTAAATCAAACAGCAAGACCCCGGACACAGTCACAAACATAATGAATGATCGAAAAATAAACCGGCTTACTCTGTTCCATAAAATGGTAAATAATCATGTGGCTGTCAATCCATCACAATATATCACACCTTACAGCAGACAGTCACGACATTACCACCATTACACATTCTATTCACAACAGTTGACTATTTCAAGTGCTCATACTTTCCGAGAACAGTTGTTCAATGGAACATACTGTCATTTCATGTAGTCAGTGCTGACTCTATCGCAGGATTTAAGTCAGCGCTGGCTGCATCGGTGATGAAGCCATAACAGAACACACTTGTTTTTATCTTGTTCTTAACAACTACTAACCCCTCTTTGCACACTTCTAGTATATATACATATTGTAGGCTTAAGGGCTTTTAAGGTGTTAGGTTTCTGCATCTTTTTTATCACACTACCAGTGTCCTCTTTGGTGGAATTATAGTAGCTGGGGAGGCCTGGTAGCTCGCTTTTCAACCCCCCCCCCCCCACGCATGGCCATAATAGCTCAATTAGTGACTGTTAGCCATTAACAGAGAGGAAGAAAAACTGTGTTTTCATATTATATTTGACAGACGGTGTGAGCGTACAATGTACACGTCGTAATAATTTTCTGCCGTGAACGTCTTTAACGGTGGCTGACGGGCCTGTTTCGCTGATAGTTGCGTATTCATAAATCAGTATCATTGACATAGATACATCACATTGTAGTCACTATTTCCAAGCATAACATACATAGTTGTTGGTCAAATTGTAATAATATACAGTCACACCTGTCTGTCGTGTGGGGGTTTAAAGTACATATATATTTCGCATGCATACCAACAGGAGTCCAGGCATGAATACACACCAACATATCCTCAGCAGCTTGGATGATTTGCGGCCTGTCATCAAAGCAATGTCTTCGGCAAACCTGTCTGCTCCTGCAAGATGGACTGGTTGAATGGATAGAAACATTACCCCACCCGCTAAAGTTTTACAGGATATCTAGATAGATGTGTCAATATTAATATTACCCCCCCCCCCACCCACACACCCACCCAAATCATCATGAAACAAATAAAAACAAATGTAGATGTCAACATTATCTTTAATACTTTGTTAGCTCAAAATACCCCAACCGAAAAGAACATAATATGACTTATTTCCCTTTGACTACTCTTTATTGGAAACAAGAAAGGGTGAATCCGTGTTATTTACTTTCCATTATAATTACATGACATTGTACTTCCATAGTCTTCCTATGGAACTATATAGTTCTCCAAATTTGAGACAATGTCATCAATGTCTACGAATAGATCAAACATACATTACACATCAATGGCAAGTAGAAGTTCTAACTATGTTTTGGTATTAGATTCATTTACAAATCGGAAATGATGTTATCTGGTGCATATTTAGCTCCGAAAATTCCACATCAAAATGTCATTAATATACAAACCCCAATATCCAGGGGAAGTAAGTTCAAGCATACCGTGGTGAAGGACAGGTGATTTGAAGGCAACGACCTAAACCACTCCACTACGGCGGCTCCCATTAGCACTGTAGCAGAACATAAGGTATTAGGTGTACATTATAACCGAACGGTAAGACCACATAAGAATACGCTTTCATCCGCGCCAACGAGAGTGATTAATATAAGTTGCTATAACTTGCTTCACAATCGTTGTAAAATAAATAAAGTTTAAACGGTAAGACAATATATTTTAGAAGTGATCCGGGTCCAATATTTTGTAACCACCATTGTGAGGTAGGGCACACAGTGGACAGTCAGCAGCGTGGCGGGAGATTGCAATCTAGTATTGCTCTTGTAATATATAATATATTTTAAATAAGATAATAGCGGTCATTTTCGCATGCTGTTATTACTATATAAACTAATATCAATTAAGACAGGCATGTTTAGTAAGCTAAATATCAATGTAATTTTAATTGAAATATCAATGCCACTTTAATTGGAACATTAATGTTACTTTAATTGAAATGTCAATTTAAAATGTCCCTTTGATTTAAATATCAATGTTAATATAGTTGAAATATCAATGTCATCATAATTGAAACATCAATTATTGAAATATCAATGTCACTTTAATTGATTTAATTGTAATGTCAATGTCGCTTTAATTGATTTAATTGAAATGTCAATGTCGCTTTAATAGATATATAAATGTCACTTTAGATATTAGTTCAAACACCAATGTCACTTTAATTGATACAACAATGTCACTTTTAATTGAAATAACAATGTCACTTTAATTGATACAACAATGTCACTTTTAATTGAAATAACAATGTCACTTTAATTGATACAACAATGCCACTTTTAATTGAAATAACAATGTCACTTTAATTGATACAACAATGTCACTTTTAATTGAAATAACAATGTCACTTTAATTGATACAACAATGCCACTTTTAATTGAAATAACAATGTCACTTTAATTGATACAACAATGTCACTTTTAATTGAAATAACAATGTCACTTTAATTGGTATAACAATGTCACTTTAATTTAATATCAATGGGAATTTTAAGTGACTGTAAGGCACAATTTTTCAACTTATTTTAGCCCGATTGCGAAACAAGTTTTTTATATTGTTTGTCTCTCTCGAGACATCTTATGTGGAATACTTCGCCTGAGGGAGAGAGCAGAGACAATGTGATTTATGTGGCTTGCCTAAGCACCCACCACTGGTTCTACAGGGCTCGAACAACAACTATCGTTACCCCGGCGCATCCTTACACCACGGAGGCCTCCACTATCCAGGAGGAACAACTCGCAACAAGTTGTCTTTATATCAGGGATCTCGCTATCTTTTCAACACTTTAAAAACTATTTGGTATAATCACACTTCAATGAATAATGCATAAATGTACAAACCTATATCCAGCACACCATAATAGCTTCGAGAGAAGCGCCGACATCAACGGCATACTTGCGGTCACGTACCAATCTGCCAATCGAAACAGGTAGATACAACCCTGAAATATTAAGCCTAATGAACGACAATTATTTGATTTCCTGTAGTGAAGCTGGAAGCTGGAATATGGTGTACTTTCAAGACACATATGCAAGCTTTGTAATGCATTTATTGATACAACCCTGAAAATAGCTAAGACCTCATGAACGACAATTATTTGACTTCCTGTAGAAGCTGGAAGCTGGAATATGGTGTACTTTCAAGACACATATGCAAGCTTTGTAATGCATTTATTGATACAACCCTGAAAATAGCTAAGACCTCATGAACGACAATTATTTGACTTCCTGTAGAAGCTGGAAGCTGGAATATGGTGTACTTTCAAGACACATATGCAAGCTTTGTAATGCATTTATTGATACAACCCTGAAAATAGCTAAGACCTCATGAACGACAATTATTTGACTTCCTGTAGAAGCTGGAAGCTGGAATAGGATGTACTATCAAGACACATATGCACGCTTTGTAATGCATCTATTGGTGATGAATTTCATTATTTGTTTGAATGTTCCACATCTAATAATAGCATTAAACGTTTCTTACACCCTAAACACCGTAAACATCCAACTATATACAGCTTAGATTATGTTATGAATATGAATGTTGAAAATATTCTTGAATTTAGAAAAGTATTTATGTTTATCAAGGAAATCATACTTAAATTTAGATGAAACCTAAGTATTTAGAGAATGCGGTATCAATATTCTCGTGCAGTAATTCTCGCTATTTGTTCTCGAGATATTAAAACGACACTACATCAATGAAAACGCAAATTTCTACAGAATGTAATTTCCTATTATATGGTATAATTTTCCCTCAAATATTTGCCTCAAAAACTAAGTATTTCAACTAATAAACAAACATCGTATACGCGGTTTGTTGACATAAAAAAATAATGTAAATAGGGTCGCCATCCATGCGTAATACAACGCATGTATCTTGAATAACACGAGTTACAGTACATGTTTACCATTATCTCTCACATTTGTACATATGTATATTTATGTGTAGACTAATCTCAGTTAAATTATCTCTAAACGACAGTATCAAGCGTATTGACTCCAATGACAAACAAGCTTCAATACAGGAGCATGGATGACCGGTATATGAAATCCTACTTTCACTTTTGAAAGTGTGTAGACCACAAAGGCACTGTTTATTGATTCAGTGTTAGTGTTCGGGTTCTTTTGGAAGAATTTGTAGTAGCAATGCATTTATACGTGGAAAATTAGTTTAAAAAAACAGTTTGCATGTAATAATATTGCTTATTATACAATTAATTATAAAACATTATTTATCTGAAAATCATGTTTAAAAAAACAGTTGTATGTTACAATCTGCCTCATTATATCATGATGTGTTGATATATACTTCATATTGTCGTCATGCTTACAGGAATTGAGAACAATAAAGTGAATTGAAATTGAGACTTTCATATTTAGAAAATGTGGCACTATATTCTTGATAGTAACCATAACTATGGGGGCGGTGTGGAGGTACAGCCACCTGCTCATTGTTTTGCCGATACACAACGGGGCAAATCCTTGTAAGATCATATATGTAAGAGATCACATATTTCACACATGTGAGAAATGCGATCGTATTCTTGATTCTTGTAAATTGAATATAAATACTTACATTCATGGAGAATGGTATTCCCAGAACAAATACAAGCAACGCCACTCCAACCAGAACAGCCGTCTTGTATGGCAACAGTTGTCTTGGAAACATATCAAGCAAGGATCCAGCAACTGTCTCCATATATGAAAACTGAAAGTTAGTTTAAACATATTTTATTTCAAACAATGTAACATATATACATATAGCAATTACATTACAATTATAATATTTTATGTTTTGAAAAAGGATTAGATTCGAAAGCTTGATTAGCTTATAAAGGTCTTCTGAAACTGAAAGTTAGAAACCCATTACAAATATATATGATCGTAAGGATGTATGTCCTACACAAATCTAACTTAGTATTTAAATAATATCATAACATTATTTATGATTATTATTTTTATTATTAGTATTCTTATATTGTCATTATTATTATTATTATTATTATTATTATTATATTATGTTAGTTTTAGAGCCACGACATTCGTTTGTTCTGGGTTTTTTAGTCACAACAACAGCTTAAAGCGACACTACATTAGTGAAAACGCAAATGTCTACAGAATGTATTTTCCTATTATATGGTATAATTATTTTCCAAATAGTTGCCTCAAATACTGAGTATTTCAACAAATAAACAAACGTCGTATACGCGGTTTGTTGACATAACAACATAATGTAAATAGGGTCGACATTCATGCGCAATACAACTCGTGTATCCTGAATAACACGAGTTATGGTACAGATTTACAGTTATATCTCACATATGTGCCTATGCATATTTATTTGTAGACTAGTATTAGCTTAATCGGATGAGAAGCTAAGTGAGGTTACAGACCGGGTAGAAAACACCGATTTCGGCCTAGGTGTGGTTAATGAGAAACTCATAGAGTTAGAGAGAGAGAAAGTGCTATTGAAGGACGAAGTTGTGTATTTACAATCTGAATCGATGCGAAATAATCTAGTTTTCGGAAATATACAAGAGGCCCCGACAGAGTCACCGGAAGAAACGGAGAACATTCTACGAGAATTTATGATTGTTAAGATGAAGGTAGGGAAGAAGATGGTCGATGATATGCAGTTTGAGAGAGTACATAGGATGGGCCAGAAGCATGCGAATGGGGGCAGACAGAGGAACATAGTGGCAAAATTCACTTTATTTAAGGAGCGCGAGTATGTGCGCAAACAGTGGAAAGCATTGAAAGACACTGAATAGTATGTATATGAACAATTTCCCAAGGAGGTGAATGACAAGCGGAAGAAGCTGATCCCAAGAATGAAGCAGGAGAAACAGAAGGGTAACAGAGCTTGGTTGGCGTATGACACTTTGTATGTAAACGGGCGCCCAGTGAGAGACAGCGATGGCAAGTAGGGGTACACAGAGGGTGAGCTGAAGTGTTTGTCCTGGAATGTCAATGGATTGACTAACAATAAGAAACATTCACAAGTTTCTTAATGTGATAACACATCATGACATCATATTCTTATATGAAACTTGGACTAATAAAGATAATGATATTGACCTCGTTGGATATTGTTCACATAATTTCTATAGACGTTTTCAGAACCGCAATGCCAGACGATGTAGTGGTGGTATGGTTTTATACTATAAAGAGCATCTGCAGCCAGGCATCGAACTTATTAGAAACCACCATGATACTATTATTTGGCTTAAACTAGACCATAACTTTTTCCATTTTGATAATGATGTGTTTATTTGTGGCACTTATATTTGGTGTGAAAATTCACCAGCTTATAATATTGCTACTGTTGATCTTTTTGATATAATTCAACAAGATATTCATGATTTGAAGACCTAGGTTCTATGTATCTCGTTGGCGATTGGAATAGCCGTACCGGCACCAAACCTGATTTTATTGACCATGATTGTTTAAATACTGATATTGATGATATTGATTATTTACCAGATGGTTACCTGAACAGGGCCTCAATGGATACTACCTGTAATAGTTTTGGGATCAAACTGCTTGATCTTTGCAAATCCTCGGGCTTTCGCATAGCTAACGGTCGTCTATTCAATGATATGAATGGTAGTTTTACTTATGCAAACAAGCTCGGCGCGTCTGTAATTGATTTATTGTTATTGAAAGAAAATGATTTACATATGTTATGTAACTTTTGTGTTAATACTTTTAACGAATTTAGTGACCATGCAGGTATAGTGTTTTCATTAAAATGTAACGTTAGTGTTAAAGGTGAGCATGATGAAAATGGGTCTCGATTTGTATGGAACAACGATTTAAAATCTGTTTTTCGCTCAGGTATTATTGCAAGCTTGCCGCATTTTAATAATATGACAAATGATATCAATTTAAATAGTCGAGATTCTGTTAATAATGTATTGAAGAATTTTGCCAACACTATTCGCGATGTAGCGGACCCGTTATTTGTGAAATCATTTAAAAGAAATAAGCCACAATCTTCTTTTAGTGATAAACCTGTAGTCAGTCATGCAGATTGGTTTGATAACGAATGTATGCAAGCTAAATCGTTGTATGTAAATGCCCTAAATGTTTTTAATAGACTGAACTCTAGTTATAGTCGAGAACAATTTTGTCATTTCAAAAAGTTATATAAAGATTTATGTAAGAAAAAACGAAATGCTTTCAAACGAAATAAATTGATATAAATTGAAAAATTAAAACATGCCAAGCCTAGGCAGTTTTGGAAATATTTTAAACGAAATAAGAAAAAGTCCACATCCCATAATATTAGTTTGGACGAATTTAAAACATACTTTTCTGAATTAGGAAATGTTTTACATGATCAAAATACAGAAGCTGAATCTTTTTGTGACAATCATGATTTTGATAATTTAGACTGTGCTTTTGAAGAACTTGATAACATTATAACTATTGAAGAAATTTTAAATGTTGTTAAAAGTTTAAAAACTGGTAAAGCCACAGGTAGTGATTGTATAATGAACGAGTAGTATTTAATTGAAAGTATTGATATATGTGACATTTTTAATGCTATTTTAGACTCAGGTTTCTTCCCGGATACTTGGACTGAGGGTATTATTGTCCCCTTGCATAAAAAGGGTGATGTTAACAATGTAAATAACTATAGGGGTATTACCTTAGTGAGCTGTTTATCAAAATTATTTACGTCAGTGTTAAATAAAAGAATAGATACATTTTGTGAACATAACCATGTAATATCAGACGCTCAGTTTGGATTCCGATAGGGGCGTTCAACAGTTGATGCTGTATTTATGTTATCAAGTATTGTTCAAAATTATCTTTTCAATAATAAAAGATTATATTGCGTGTACGTCGATTTATGTAAATGTTTTGATACTATTTATAGAAATGCCCTGTGGATGAAATGATATAAAGTTGGTATACAAGGCAAACTTTTACGAATTATTAAAGATATGTACCAAAAGGTTAAGTCTTGCGTCAGGAATTGTGGTAACTATTCTGATTACTTTGAATACGCCATTGGCCTGAGACAAGGGGAGATAATGTCACCCATTTTGTTTTCATTGTTTGTTGAAGATTTAGAATTATTTTTACAGGGTAACAACGAGTCTGGATTATTAATTGATGATATTTCCCTATTGCTATTGTTGTTTGCCGATGATATGGTCATATTAGCAAAATCACCGCATGAATTGCAAACCAATTTAAATTTATTAAATGACTATTGTAAACTTTGGGGATTAGAGGTGAACACGACAAAAACTAAGGTTATGGTATTTCGGAAAAGGGGTGGATTACTGCAGGGTGAATCATGGACCTATAATGGAACTAATATTGAAATAACAAATGATTTTAATTATTTGGGTACTGTTTTTAATTATACTGGTAACTTTGCCATGAATCAACAGTTTTTGTCAGGCAAAGCATTAAAAGTGTTGAATATTCTCCTCACTAACTGTACAAAAATAAGCCTGAAACCAAAGCTGCTTTGCCAGCTTTTTGATGCCTTTGTGGGCTCTATCTTAAATTATAGTTCTGAAATTTGGGGTTTCACAAAATCAAAGGAGCTAGAACGTATTCATTTGAAATTTTGTAAACGTATTTTAAATGTAAGAGTAACTACTTGTTCTACAGGCGTATATGGCGAATTAGCCAGATATCCACTTTACATAACACGTTATACTCGAATTGTAAAATATTGGTTTAAATTGTTACATACAGATAATATAATTTTAAAACGTGTATATAGCCAGGCTGTAAATGATTGTGCAAATGGTTCTAGAAATTGGGCGTCCAAACTTAAAGATATTTTAAATAGTTATGGTTTCTCGAACATTTGGGAAAATCCATATAGTGTACAGTGTAGCCAGTTTATAAGTTTGTTTAAACAACGTGTGATTGATTGTTTCATGCAAGGTTTGTTTGTAAGCAAAGAGACAAGTGGTGTACTAAACTTGTATGATAGCTGTAAATTAAAATTTGAATATGAACCTTATCTAGATATTGTACCAAATATCTTACGTTTTTTAATTACAAGATTAAGAATGTCTGCACATTCATTACGAATACATACTGGTAGATATGGACAAAATAGAATTCCACACACTGAACGCTATTATTTGTGTTGCAATACACACGACCTAGAAGACGAATATCATGTTATACTTGTTTGCCCGTGCTATTCAGATTTGAGAAAACTTTACATAAAGAAATATTATTTTGTAAGACCAAATATGCTTAAGTTTATTGAATTGTTGCAATCTAATAAAAGAAATATCCTATATAATTTAGCTTTATTCTATAATAAAGCAGTTGACATTAAATTAACACTTTTAAATAATATGACATAAATCCAATATCAGCGCTAATTATTGTTCATCCTCATAATTAGATGCATTTTCTTATTATTATCAGATTCTATATGCCACATGACCACGATAAAATTGTTGTATATATTTACATCATATATATTTGTATATATGTATTTGACGATGTACCATGTACAAGTCTTAATAAAATTTCTGTTCTGTTCTAATCATCTTTAAACGACATTATCTCGCGTTGAATATTGGCTCCGATGACAAACAAACGTCAATTCAGGAGTGTGGATGATCATTATATGAAATCCTACTTTCAATAATGAAAGTTTGTAGACCACAACAACACTGTTTATTTAATCAATGTTAGTGTTCGAATGCATTCGGAAGACTTTGTAGTAGCAACGTATTTAGACGTGAAACAAATGCATTTTATTTGCTTTTTGCGATGTAATGTCGTTTTAAGTCATATGGCGACTGGACATCTATTATTGGTGAAGCAAGAGCCCGCGTGACCCTTCTAGCAGTATTTAAGACACGTGTGAATACCCGGGTAGAGCCACCGACATTCCACAAATCAGCTGTATAGCTTCCTCGCATTAAATAATTCGATACTTTGATTGCTATGACTACGACTAGAATGGTTGCTATGACTACGACTAGTATGGTTGTCCATATGAACGATGCCTCCTGAAGAGATTAGTCATTTTAGATGTTTGGAGGATAGTACAATGATACAGACAGAGACCCATTCCAGAGTATCCTCTGGTTCTTTTACATGTACTGTATACAGCACCGACACGAGACCTCGGCTTAAAGTCCCATCTGAAAGACTGTCAATAGTGAGTAGCACGGATAGGCGGGACAGACTATATATTAAGTGAGCACCTGCTGCAAGCGCATGAATACAAAAGCGTTCTTACTATAGTATCAAATGCAACAGTAATGAGCGTAAAGAAAAATAGTGCGGCCCACAACTGCGGCATCGGCAATCTGCTCAGTACTTCCGGGTACGCCACGAATACCAAACCTAGACCTGAAACAAACATAACAGGTATACAGATCAGGCATATTAACAAGACATACTATGCGTACATGTATACAATGATAGTCAGGGACATGATGAAATGACAGGAAGCGGATACATGATGAAATGACGGGAAGCGGATAAATGATGAAATGACGGGAAGCGGATACATGATGAAATGACGGGAAGCGGATACATGATGAACTGACGGGAAGCGGATACATGATGAAATGACGGGAAGCGGATATATGATGAAATGACGGGAAGTGGATACATGATGAAATGACGGGAAGCGGATAAATGATGAAATGACGGGAAGCGGATACATGATGAAATGACGGGAAGCGGATATATGATGAAATGACGGGAAGTGGATACATGGTGAACTGACGGGAAGCGTAGAATGGAAGGTAATTATAAATGTTTGGTTTAATACATTAGGCAGTGACTATATCTGCAAGGTTTGGATTCGATCGGACAAACGATTCGATAGTTATAACGGTATTTAAATGACGTCACGGTTGCACCTCACACCTCACCTTGCGGGTGTGTACTAACTCACCTACTGCTACACCTCAGTGATGTATTGCATATGGTGTCCGGCTAGTAACATAAGGTGTGTGAGTTTTAGCATAGCCATAACCAAAGTGGTCGTTTTCGTAGGAATTACATATCGTCTGTTTCTCCTGTAGATGGATTCTGAATGAAGCTTTGGCAGCCAGTTATCTCTTATAAATATGGCTTAAACCACAGGAACTTGAAATGTTATCCATAAGCCACCAAAGGTCTCGTACCTCTATCCTAGGACACCCCCTCTATTTAAAAAAAGAATAGAGGAGGTGTCATAGGATAGAGTTACGAGACCTTTTGTGGCTTATGGATACAATTTCAAGTTTCTGTGGTTAAACATTGGTCAGTAGCCTGGGAACAGGCGTCGATATATTTTGCCTGGTCAGTCAAATAAATATATTTTAACACCGAGACTATTAATTAGGCCGTATCGAGTTTCTGGTCATATCGTGTCATTTTGCCAGAAGTTAACAAAAGACAGAACAATCGACAGACTGGAACCCAGGCTAATTGGTCAGTTATTGACTGACTAATAAGTTTATTTAAAGTCGCCACCGCATAAATGCATTTGGGCGACTGTAAGGGTCAGTTACTGCCGTCTGAATAGTCTTTAAGTATGATATGTTCTCTTAATTGGTTTCCTCTGTTTTTATCGTTGTTTCGCATGCACCACATGTCACTTTCTCATCTTAGAATTGTTAAACTATATCCGCATACACGTTCTACAGTATTTACAACGGACAGCTCGCTGTAAACGTGTATTATCATTTAATTAACTTGATTTGGATAACATCACATTAATTATTTCACAACACTTGGCTAGGGAACAACAGTAAAATCAAAGTATTCCAAATAGAAGGACAATATATATTTCGGGATAAATCGGACTTTATCTGAAAAGGGAGGTAATAAAAACAGTAATGTTTCTAATTGAGTTTCGTGTTTGGTTGTATCAGCTTATTTACAGCAAAACGATTTGTGGTATCGGGTTGCATAAGGTGATTTTGAAACCAACAAACAATCTAAAGCATTGATAACCTGATGTCCTGGCCACCACTTCTACAGTTTCACCCGTCTCCTTTGCCATATAACCCATGCACGAAAACACGACAAGGCCTGCGTAAAACCCCGTAAATGCATCCACTAAAATGCAAATCACCGTTTCGCTGTCAGTATGAAAAGAAAGAAAGACTGTGTTATACATTTCCTGCTAAATCTGGTGACGTTCTACGGTATTGTTTTAATAATACACTTACACACACCGCCATTACAGCACATGCGATATCAAGGTGATGGGATACCGTGTATCATCTCCCCAATAAGACACTAGCGATGTCAGGGGAATAGGACAGTGTGCAACCCACCGACACCCCCACCCCCATAAAATAGCGATATCAAGGATTGTTACCCTGTGACACCCTCCCCCAATAAATGACACTAGTGATGTCATTGGATGTAACCCTGTGGCGTACACACCCACACTAACCCCAAGAAGACATTAGCGATGTCAGAATATGGCACACGTTCTACCACCCCATATAAATGACACCGACGATGTCAGGATATGGCACACTGTCTGACACCGGATGAATGAAGCTATCCAGCTGGCTTGCGGAAGGTTGATGGTTCTATCCGGGCGACTGTCAATGCCTGAAATACGTCACGGTGGGTCACTTCCTCTAACAATAATAGCTGGACAACCGCCATATCACCTAAACTGTAGGTGCGACATTAAACTAATCCCCCAAAACAAACAAAAGTATGTGAGATGGTACGGTGGTCGCCAGCTCGGATAGGTGGTTTTCTCCGGGTACTCCGGTTTCCTTCCACACGAATGACCTCATTTACGCTCTCATCTGCGCCAACGAGAGTGATTAATATATAAGTTGTTAAAACTCGTTTCGCAATTGTTGTAAAATAAATAAAGCTTAAAATAAACAAACACACGTTCTAATTATGACGTGGCCTCTGTCGTAGATTTGCACATTTTTAAGATACATTGTAGTATGTATCAAGCTACTTACACAAATGTCTTTTGGTGGAATTTGTTATGACTAGCCATGGTTAATGCTCCTCCGTACGCCGGTCCTAGCGAGAAGAACACCTGAATTGCCGCCTGTAACCACACCTGAAATAACATTCAGTTAAAGGGAGAGTTGCAATATTCTAAAAAAATCTGTGTCCAATAGAAAATGGCGGCCATTTTGAGCACTATGATTCATCATAGAAATATTCTGAAATAATGGGTCAGACGGGGGATCGAACCTGCGATCCCAGGATAAGCAGTCCAACGTGTTAACCACTGGACTACAGCTCCGTTTGGGAAACAATGTTCTGTCCGATAAAGTTTTATCAGACATGGTCAGAGCTGAAAGTATGATCAAAATCGAACCAAACATATAAACGTTGCACTTTTATAAATTCCTTTTTGGTGGCCATTTTGTTTGGAACTGCGATGCATCACAGCATGCATGAAATGGAAAAGTAAAACGAATTTGGATGATTGTGTGATTCTTAAAGTTATTAATATGTACCATTATATAATCCAATGAGTGAGTTGCATAATATGCACGTCCATATGTGTGTTTTACGTCGCTACCGGTTGCCCATATGAGTCTCCGCTGGTTCTTTTACGTGCACGGTGTACAGCACCGACACGAGACCTCGGTTTAAAGCCACATCTGAAGACGGTGGATCTAACCTGCGTGTGTGTGTTTTACGTTTATTTATCGTCGCTACACGTTGCCCATATGAGCGATGCCTCCTGAAGAGATTAGTCATTTTAGATTTTGGAGGATAGTGCATGATACATTCCAGTCTCCTCTGGTTCTTTTACGTGCAAGGTGTAAAGCACCGACACGAGACCTCTGATCTAACCTGCGATCCCTGGATTACATTTATATACCTACATACACTTTACTTACATGTACTTACCTTTGGAGAAGCAAGGATTTCAAAGTCTGGAGTAATATACCACGTGATGCCATCAATGGCGCCATCTAGCGTTAAACAGCGGATCAACAATACTGTCAACAATATATAAGGCGCTGTAGCAGTAAAATACACCACCTAGAATACATGTATTATTTTTGAATGCTCATGATGTGATTTTTGTTATTAAGTAGTAGATTTTGTAGATTATAATACCTGTATATACAGTATAGCTTTTACAATATAGTTGATTTCATAATGCACGTGCATACAGTATATTTTATGATACACGTGCATACAGTATATTTTATGATACACGTGCATACAGTATATTTTATTATACACGTGCATACAGTATATTTTATTATACACGTGCATACAGTATATTTTATGATACACGTGCATACAGTATATTTTATGATACACGTGCATACAGTATATTTTATGATACACGTGCATACAGTATATTTTATGATACACGTGCATACAGTATATTTTATGATACACGTGCATACAGTATATTTTATGATACACGTGCATACAGTATATGTTATGCTACACGTGCATACAGTATATGTTATGCTACACGTGCATACAGTATATTTTATGATACACGTGCATACAGTATATTTTATGATACACGTGCATACAGTATATGTTATGCTACACGTGCATACAGTATATTTTATGATACACGTGCATACAGTATATTTTATGCTACACGTGCATACAGTATATGTTATGCTACACGTGTATACAGTATATGTTATGCTACACGTGCATACAGTATATTTTATGATACACGTGTATACAGTAGAATTTTAGTATACACGTGCATACAGTATATATTATGATACACGTGTATACAGTAGAATTTTAGTATACACGTGTATACAGTAGATTTTATGATACACGTGTATACAGTAGATTTTATGATACACGTGTATACAGTAGATTTTATGATACACGTGCATACAGTAGATTTTATGATACACGTGCATACAATATATGTTATGCTACACGTGTATACAGTAGACTTTTATTATACACGTGCATACAGTATATGCTATGCTACACGTGTATACAGTAGCATTTTATGATACACGTGTGTACAACATATTTTATGATACATGTGTATGCAAACATATTTTATAATACATTAATATACAGTAAATTTTATGATACACGTGCATAAGGTGTATTTAATAATACACGTTTAGACTGACGTTTATATTTTATAATACTTGCGTAGATTTTATAATACACGCATAGAAAGTAGATTTTATAATACACGTGTATACAATAGATTTTATAATACACGTGTAGAGAGTAGATTTTATAAGACACGTGGATACAGTAGATTTTAAAATTTAAACTTTATTTATTTTACAACAATTGCGAAACAAACTTTAACAATTAATATTAATCACTGTCGTTGACGCAGATGAAAGCGTATATGTGGTCATTCGTGTGGGAGGAAACCGGAGAACCAATGAAAACCCACCTGTCCGACCTGGCGACCACCGTACCATCTCACATACTTGGATGTGAGGATCGAACCCGGGTCGCATTGATGTAAAGTTAGCTCGCTAACCACTGCGTTAATCGGAAAACGTTTATAATACACGTGTAGACAGTATATATTTGATAATAAACGTGTATACAGTATATTTTATAATACACGTGCATACAGTAGATTTTATAATACACCAGTCACACATGCGTACCTTTCCGAGAGATTTAGCACCTCGAATACAGATACACATACGTACCTTTCCGAGTGATTTAGCACCTCGAATACAAATACACATGTATACCTTTCCGAGAGATTTAGCACCTCGAATACAGATACACATACGTACCTTTCTGAGCGATTTAGCACCTCGAATACAGATACATATACGTACCTTTCAGAGCGATTTAGCACCTCGAATACAGATACAGATACGTACCTTTCCGAGAGATTTAGCAACTCGAATACAGATACACATACGTACCTTTCCGAGAGATTTCGCACCTCGAATACAGATACACATACGTACCTTTCAGAGCGATTTAGCACCTCGAATACAGATACACATGCGTACCTTTCCGAGAGATTTAGCACCTCGAATACAGATAATACACATGCGTACCTTTCCGAGAGATTTAGCACCTCGAATACAGATACACATGTGTACCTTTCAGAGCGATTTAGCACCTCAAATACAGATACACATACGTACTTTCCGAGAGATTTAGCACCTCGAATACAGATACACATACGTACCTTTCCGAGAGATTTAGATCCTCGAATACAGATACACATTCGTACCTTTCAGAGCGATTTAGCACCTCGAATACAGATACACATACGTACCTTTCCGAGAGATTTAGCACCTCGAATACAGATACACATACGTACCTTTCCGAAAGATTTAGCACCTCGAATACAGATACACATACGTACCTTTCAGAGCGATTTAGCACCTCGAATACAGATACACATGCGTACCTTTCCGAGAGATTTAGCACCTCGAATACAGATAATACACATGCGTACCTTTCAGAAAGATTTAGCACATCGAATACAGATACACATGTGTACCTTTCAGAGAGATTTAGCACCTCGAATTCAGATGCACATGCGTACCTTTCCGAGAGATTTAGCACATCGAATACAGATACACATGTGTACCTTTCAGAGAGATTTAGCACCTCGAATACAGATACACATTCGTACCTTTCCGAGAGATTTAGCACCTCGAATACAGATACACATGCGTACCTTTCCGAGAGATTTAGCACCTCGAATACAGATACACATGTGTACCTTTCCGAGCGATTTAGCACATCGAATTCAGATAATACACATGCGTACCTTTCCGAGAGATTTAGCACATCGAATACAGATACATATGTGTGCCATTCCGAGCGACTTAGCACATCGAATACAGATACACATGTGTGCCATTCCGAGCGATTTAGCACATCGAATACAGATACACATGTGTGCCATTCCGAGCGATTTAGCACATCGAATACAGATACACATGTGTGCCATTCCGAGCGATTTAGCACATCGAATACAGATACACATGTGTGCCATTCCGAGCGATTTAGCACATCGAATACAGATACACATGTGTGCCATTCCGAGCGATTTAGCACATCGAATACAGATACACATGTGTGCCATTCCGAGCGATTTAGCACATCGAATACAGATACACATGTGTGCCATTCCGAGCGATTTAGCACATCGAATACAGATACACATGTGTGCCATTCCGAGCGATTTAGCACATCGAATACAGATACACATGTGTGCCATTCCGAGCGATTTAGCACATCGAATACAGATACACATGTGTGCCATTCCGAGCGATTTAGCACATCGAATACAGATACACATGTGTGCCATTCCGAGCGATTTAGCACATCGAATACAGATACACATGTGTGCCATTCCGAGCGATTTAGCACATCGAATACAGATAATACACATGCGTACCTTTCAGAGAGATTTAGCACCTCGAATACAGATACACATACGTACCTTTCCGAGAGACTTAGCACCTCGAATACAGATAATACACATGCGTAACTTTCCGAGAGATTTAGCACCTCAAATTCAGATGCACATGCGTACCTTTCCGAGAGATTTAGCACATCGAATACAGATAATACACATGCGTACCTTTCAGAGAGATTTAGCACCTCGAATACAGATACACATACGTACCTTTCAGAGAGATTTAGCACCTAGAATTTAGATAATACACATGCGTAACTTTCCGAGAGATTTAGCACCTCGAATTTAGATAATACACATGCGCACCTTTCCGAGAGATTTAGCACCTCGAATTTAGATAATACACATGCGTAGCTTTCCGAGAGATTTAGCACCTCGAATACAGATACACATACGTACCTTTCAGAGAGATTTAGCACCTCGAATTTAGATAATACACATGCGTAACTTTCCGAGAGATTTAGCACCTCGAATTCAGATGCACATGCGTACCTTTCCGAGAGATTTAGCACATCGAATACAGATATACATGTGTACCTTTCAGATAGATTTAGCACCTCGAATACAGATACACATACGTACCTTTCAGAGAGATTTAGCACCTTGAATACAGATAAAACACATGCGTACATTTCAGAGAGATTTAGCACCTCGAATATAGATACACATACGTACCTTTCAGAGAGATTTAGCACCTCGAATACAGATAATACACATGCGTACCTGTCCGAGAGATTTAGCACCTCGAATTCAGATAATACACATGCGTACCTTTCCGAGAGATTTAGCACCTCGAATACAGATAATACACATGCGTACCTTTCAGAGAGATTTAGCACCTCGAATACAGATATACATGTGTACCTTTCAGAGAGATTTAGCACCTCGAATACAGATACACATACATACCTTTCAGAGAGATTTAGCACCTCGAATACAGATAATACACATGCGTACCTTTCAGAGAGATTTAGCACCTCGAATTCAGATACACATGCGAACCTTTCAGAGAGATTTAGCACCTCGAATTTAGCCACACTCTCGTACCTTTCGGAGCGATTTAGCACGTCGAATTTAGCCACACTAGTGAACCTTTCGGAGATATTTAGCAAGGCGAATTCAGACACACATGCGTAACTTTCTGAGAGATTTAGCAAGGCGAATTTAGCCACACATGCATACCTTTCCAAGAGATTTGACCCCTTTAATTAGACTTGCGACTGCAATCAGCAGCGCTATAAAGTTGCTGATCAGCAGATGCCACTGTATAGTACCCATATCTTCCAGTCCATCAGATGTGCGCAGAACGTTATATCTAAATATAAGAGCATTGTATCTAAGCACAAAACATCTAATATAAAAACATTGTATCTAAGCACAAAACATCTAATATAAAAATATTGTATCTAAGCACAAAACATCTAATATAAAAACATTGTATCTAAGCACAAAACATCTAATATAAAAACATTGTATCTAAGCACAAAACATCTAATATAAAAACATTGTATCTAAGCACAAAACATCTAATATAAAAACATTGTATCTAAGCACACACACATTATATCTAAACTTCTAAATATAAAAGCATTGTATCTAAGCACAAAACATCTAATATAAAAACATTGTATCTAAGCACAAAACATCTAATATAAAAACATTGTATCTAAGCACAAAACATCTAATATAAAAACATTGTATCTATGCACAAACACATTATATCTAAACTTCTAAATAAAAAGCATTGTATCTAGTTCCTAGCTTTCACTGGAGTGGAATAGGGATTCATGTTATTGTCAACATATTTGCATTTAATTACTAAATAATTCACTTTATAATTTATATACATTCACGCAATACAATATCCGAGTTTGTATTATGCAGAATGAGTTATCAATCGTCCTTCTATTACATATTTATATGTAATCGTTTTTCTTGTCATATATCTAGGAGCTTACACTCGTAGTGATTTCATACCATATTTTATGAAACGAGTTTTGGAATTTTGCTATTATGTGAGCCTTTTGGTTAGACCAATATATATCACAGGGATTCGGCACGTTTGGGGGTACTAGTATATATATTTAAGTACAGGGATTCTACTCTGTGGGATGTCAGATTTCGCATCGATCAGTAAAATGGCCATATCTGAAACAATTTTGTACAAAGCTGTCCAAATATAACGCCTATCCCGAGTCTTTATATTGTTCTTCAAATAAAACACAACTTTAAGCTGCATGCATGTATACTTTGCAAACAATTGCCACATACATTGGCCATAGCAGGTCACATTTCCATACTAGGACACGGGTTCTGTCAGCAACAAAAAAAAAATCTTCGACGGGAGAGTTTTAACTGTGAATAACATTATCAATAAAATGTGTTTCCACTAACCTGTATGTTTATTCGGCAAAAATGTACGTCAAAAAGAGATTTCGTAGTATTTTCAATTTGTTTTGAAAAATTCTAAAGCGGCGCAATTCGCGTTGAAACCAGCGTTGAAACGAGCGTTCTGATTGGATTATTAGAATGTAACAAGATTTTTTTTATATATGAAGAACAATCATAATCCAATCAGAACGCTGGTTTCAACGCATGTTTCAATGCGAATTGCGCCGCTTTAGAATTTTTCAAAACAAATTGAAAATGCTACGAAATCTCTTTTTGACGTACATTTTTGCCGAATAAACATACAGGTTAGTGGAAACACATTTTATTGATAATGTTATTCACAGTTAAAACTCTCCCGTCGAAGATTTTTTTTGTTGCTGACAGAACCCGTGTCCTAGTATGGAAATGTGACCTGCTATGGCCAATGTATGTGGCAATTGTTTGCAAAGTATACATGCATGCAGCTTAAAGTTGTGTTTTATTTGAAGAACAATATAAAGACTCGGGATAGGCGTTATATTTGGACAGCTTTGTACAAAATTGTTTCAGATATGGCCATTTTACTGATCGATGCGAAATCTGACATCCCACAGAGTAGAATCCCTGTACTTAAATATATATACTAGTACCCCCAAACGTGCCGAATCCCTGTGATATATATATGCTGAACTTTCAGTAGTGCAGTGGCTAACGCTTTGGACTGCGAATCCAGGGGTACCAGGTTTGATCCCCCGTCTGACCCTAATAATATTAGCAGTTTTTGCTTATGGGACTTTAAACCGAGGTCACGTGTCTGTGCGATTGGTCTCTGTCTGTAGATCATCCTCCACAATCTAATATGACTAATCTCTTCAAGAGGCGTCGTTTAAATGGGCAACCGGTACCGACTATAAATAAACACAAAAACACCATCGACGGCAGACGGATCTGTAGTCTGTAGTCCAATGGTTAACACGCTGGACTGGTAATCCAGTGATCGCATGTTCGATCCCCCATTTAATCCTAATACAATTAACAGTATTTTAGATGGGACTTTAAACCGAGGTATTGTGTGGGTGCTGTACACCGTGTACGTAAAAGAACCAGATGAGACACAGTAATGGTTCTCTGTCTGTATCATTGCACTATCCTCCAAATATCTAAAATAACTAATCTCTTAATGGAGGCGTCGCTCAAAAGGGCAACCGATGCCGACTATAAATAAACGCAAAAGCACCATCCACGGGTTGTGCCCATATGGTTCGCCGGAGGCGAGGGTAAATAAGCTCAATCATCATCATCATCATCATCATCATCCACGGGTTCTAAGTCACAAATGGCGCTTCATAATAATATGCAATCCAATTGGGCAGACGAATGATTTATTGAATTCTTGATACAGGTATTAAAATCTGCTGTTAAAATTATACATGTACTTACAACCAGAATTCATTAGCTGGGGATGACAACACAGACATGCTTGAAACTGTGGTGATGTTGTTTGCGATGTTGTAAGACGACAACGATGTAGCATTTGCAGTAGTTGTATTGTTTACGTCATAGTTCAAGCTGGCGATGAACTCTGATTCTGCAACGGAAACAAGTAATAAAATAAAAAACGACAAGCACATAGCTTTGTGTGGGACAGTGCATAGCTTTGAGTGGGGCAGTACATAGCTTTGAGTGGGGCAGTACATAGCTTTGAGTGGGACAGTACATAGCTTTGAGTGGGACAGTACATAGCTTTGAGTGGGACAGTACATAGCTTTGAGTGGGACAGTACATAGCTTTGAGTGGGACAGTACATAGCTTGGAGTGGGACAGTGCATAGCTTTGAGTGGGGCAGTACATAGCTTTGAGTGGGACAGTACATAGCTTTGAGTGGGACAGTACATAGCTTTGGTGGGACAGTGCATAACTTTGAGTGGGACAGTGCATAGCTTTGGTGGGACAGTGCATAGCTTTGAGTGGGACAGTGCATAGCTTTGAGTGGGACAGTGCATATCTTTGGTGGGACAGTGCATAGCTTTGGTGGGACAGTGCATAACGTTGAGTGGGACAGTGCATCGCTTTGAGTGGGACAGTACATCGCTTTGAGTGGGGCAGTGCATAGCTTTGAGTGGGACAATGCATAGCTTTGAGTGGGGCAGTACATAGCTTTGGGTGGGACAGTAGATATATTCGTCCATAACCAACCAGTTTCCTTGTAATACAGTTATCCATATTCCACCAGTTTCCTTGTAATACAGTTATCCATATTTCACCAGTTTCCTTGTAATACAGTTATCCATATTCCACCGGTTTCCTTGTAATACAGTTATCCATATTCCACCAGTTTCCTTGTAATACAGTGGTCCATATTCCATCAGTTTCCTTGTAATACAGTTATCCATATTCCATCAGTTTCCTTGTAATACAGTGGTCCATATTCCATCAGTTTCCTTGTAATACAGTTATCCATATTCCACCAGTTTCCTTGTAATACAGTTGTCCATGTTCCACCAGTTTCCTTGTAATACAGTTGTCCAAATTCCACCAGTTTCAATGTAATACAGTTATCCATATTCCACCAGTTTCCTTGTAATACAGTTGTCCATATTCCACCAGTTTCCTTGTAATACAGTGGTCCATATTCCACCAGTTTCCTTGTAATACAGTGGTCCATATTCCACCAGTTTCCTTGTTATACAGTTGTCCATATTCCACCAGTTTCCTTGTAATACAGTTATCCATATTCCACCAGTTTCCTTGTAATACAGTTATCCATATTCCATCAGTTTCCTTGTAATACAGTGGTCCATATTCCATCAGTTTCCTTGTAATACAGTTATCCATATTCCACCAGTTTCCTTGTAATACAGTTGTCCATATTCCACCAGTTTCCTTGTAATACAGTTGTCCATATTCCACCAGTTTCCTTGTAATACAGTTGTCCATATTCCACCAGTTTCCTTGTAATACAGCTATCCATATTCCACCAGTTTCCTTGTAATACAGTTGTCCATATTCCACCAGTTTCCTTGTAATACAGTTATCCATATTCCACCAGTTTCAATGTAATACAGTTGTCCATGTTCCACCAGTTTCCTTGTAATACAGTTGTCCATGTTCCACCAGTTTCCTTGTAATACAGTTGTCCATATTCCACCAGTTTCCTTGTAATAGAGTTGTCCATGTTCCACCAGTTTCCTTGTAATACAGTGGTCCATATTCCACCAGTTTACATGTAATACAGTTGTAAGTATTCCACCAGTTTACATGTATTACAGTTGTAAGTATTCCACCAGTTTACATGTATCACAGTTGTCCATATTCCACCAGTTTACATGTATTACAGTTGTCCATATTCCACCAGTTTACATGTATTACAGTTGTAAGTATTCCACCAGTTTACATGTATTACAGTTGTAAGTATTCCACCAGTTTACGTGTATTACAGTTGTAAGTATTCCACCAGTTTACATGTATTACAGTTGTAAGTATTCCACCAGTTTACGTGTATTACAGTTGGCCATATTCCACCAGTTTCCTTGTAATACAGTTGTCCATATTCCACCAGTTTACATGTAATACAGTTGTAAGTATTCCACCAGTTTACATGTATCACAGTTGTCCATATTCCACCAGTTTACATGTATTACAGTTGTCCATATTCCACCAGTTTACATGTATTACAGTTGTAAGTATTCCACCAGTTTACATGTATTACAGTTGTAAGTATTCCACCAGTTTACGTGTATTACAGTTGTAAGTATTCCACCAGTTTACATGTATTACAGTTGTAAGTATTCCACCAGTTTACGTGTATTACAGTTGGCCATATTCCACCAGTTTCCTTGTAATACAGTTGTCCATATTCCACCAGTTTACATGTAATACAGTTGTAAGTATTCCACCAGTTTACATGTATCACAGTTGTCCATATTCCACCAGTTTACATGTATTACAGTTGTCCATATTCCACCAGTTTACATGTATTACAGTTGTAAGTATTCCACCAGTTTACGTGTATTACAGTTGTAAGTATTCCACCAGTTTACGTGTATTACAGTTGTAAGTATTCCACCAGTTTACGTGTATTACAGTTGTAAGTATTCCACCAGTTTACGTGTATTACAGTTGTAAGTATTCCACCAGTTTACGTGTATTACAGTTGTAAGTATTCCACCAGTTTACGTGTATTACAGTTGTAAGTATTCCACCAGTTTACGTGTATTACAGTTGTAAGTATTCCACCAGTTTACGTGTATTACAGTTGTAAGTATTCCACCAGTTTACGTGTATTACAGTTGTAAGTATTCCACCAGTTTACGTGTATTACAGTTGTAAGTATTCCACCAGTTTACGTGTATTACAGTTGTAAGTATTCCACCAGTTTACGTGTATTACAGTTGGCCATATTCCACAAGTTTAGTACTACATGTATCCGTGTTCCACCAGTTTCCTTGTCCTACAATGACAGTTCTAAGAGAAATGTTCGTCTGTGCTCAAACAAATTCGCACATACAACAAATGGATTGATTTTACATACACCTGCATACCTCGGCAGTTCTCCGTGTTCCACCAGTTTCCACACGTAGACCAGGGTAGCTGCGAGCGGAATGACTGTATGAAGTAATACTGGATCCATCCCATAATGCTCACATAGTACCAGAGCACGTCGAACGATATCAACACCATCAGAAGACCAATACCTGTAAGTATCAGCCATTTCACTATTTTCATTTTCTGTAACACTTAGTGTGTGTTTTACGTTTATTTATCGTCGCTACCGGTTGCCCATATGACTGACGCCTCCTGAAGAGATTAGTCACTTAGATTTTGGAGGATAATGCATGATACAGACAGAGACCCATTCCAGAGTCTCCTCTGGTTCTTTTACGTACACGGTGTAAAGCACTGTACACGTGATCTCGGTTTATAATCGCATCTGATATTATTAGCGTCAGACTGTGGATCGAACCTGGGATTCACATTCCAGAGTGTTAACCACTGGACTACTGACCCGTCTGTAATAACACGTGGTGTTGGAATTAAAGCACCTAATACGAGAGGCTGTTGGACCGCTAAATGTAGTTCCGCGTATAAATCTAGATACGTGTATACATAGATTAATAGTTAATAGTCGAGCCCCTCTGGAGCCGTTACGATTGTGCCCTTAGGCAAGGCATTTAAATTCCACATTGCCTGTTCTCTATCCTTCATGGCGATGGATTCCATCAGGAATGAGGTCTCGAGAGAGAGTGATTAATATAAGTTGAAAGAACTTGTTTCGCAATCGAGCTAACATAAATTTGTATAAACGTGTATACATAGATGTAGTTACGTGTATACATAAATGCAGTTGCGCGTATAAATGCAGTTACGTGTATAAAATTTAATGTAGTTACGTGTATACATGTAGTTACGTGTAAAAATGCAGTTAGGTACATACAACTTAATGGCGGTGGATTTCATCAGGAATGAGGTCTCGAGAGCGGTTAATCCAATGTGATAAAAACTTGTTTCTCAATCTTGGTAAAATAAATGTGTATAAACTAATGTTCGTAAATAACTATCACTATGAAGTATTGTAGTTCTGCCTGATTGGATGTCCATTATACAATGCTTGCCATAAATACGCACGCGGAACTGCGAAACCAGGGAACACAGGTTCGATCGATCCAGCGTCTGACCTTATTAATAATTACAATATCAGATTTTTAGTTTATACAAATTTATTTTAGCTCGATTGCGAAACAAGTTATATCAACTTATATAAATCACCCTCGAGACCTCATTCCTGATGGAATCCATCGCCACGAGGGAGAGAGAATAGGCAACGTGGAATTTAAATGCCTTGCCTAAGGGCACACTCGTAACGGCTCCAGCGCGGCTCGAACTCCGGACCTTTCGCACCTGAAGCGAACGCGCATCCACTGCGCTATCACGACTTCCACAATAACAGATGGACTTCCACAATAACAAGATGGACTTCCACAATAACAGATGGACTTCCACAATAACAGATGGACTTCCACAATAACAAGATGGACTTCCACAATAACAGATGGACTTCCACAATAACAGATGGACTTCCACAATAACAGATGGACTTCCACAATATCAGATGGACTTCCACAATATCAGATGGACTTCCACAATATCAGATGGACTTCCACAATAACAGATGGACTTCCACAATATCAGATGGACTTCCACAATATCAGATGGACTTCCACAATAACAGATGGACTTCCACAATATCAGATGGACTTCCACAATATCAGATGGGACTATAACCCGTGGTCGCAAGTATCGGTGCTATACACCGGACATGTAAAAGAACCAGGGATGCTTCTGAAATGACAGAAATCTCCAATTTTCTATTACCTCCCTTGGCAGATAAAGTCTGATTTATCCCAAAATGTAAATAGGTTATTTGGAATCCTTTGGTTTTACTGTTGTTCCATAACCAGATGTTGTGGTATGATAAATGTGATTTTATCAAAATCGTGTTCATTAATGATAGCATTGTTTTACAAATAAGTACGCATTGCATACATTGTAGGAGATCTGTCGAGATATAGTAATTTAATAATCATAAGACGCGATAGTGGAATGAAATTACTAGCATGTTGTGCAAAGGAAACAACGATAAAAACAGAGGAATACACTTCATAGGACCTATCTACTAGTATTCAGGGGCAATAACTGACCGATGTTTCTAATGTGCGCGTCTTCTGGCACTATCCTAAACAAGAGACTAATGTATCTCCTGCTGAAGGCTCCTGGAGGCGTCGCCCCGATAAACCAGCATGGGCGTCACGTATTCACAACTGGAGTATATCTGGACGCACAATAATTATGATAAAACATGGGCATAAAATATCATGTTCGTGTATTTTTACCGAAACTAACTGTATATATAGTAAACATTTATATTGTTATAAACTGTAATGCGGCATCTAAACGAAGATAAGTGTGGTAAGTTTGTTGACAAACAGTAAACCTGTGACTGTTTGTATTAATCAGTTTACATTATTGTTATCGTAAAAAAATATAAGTTTGAACCAAAATATGGACGCCGCCCAATATCAAAGCAATACGACCCTGACCCTGACCCTGACCCGGATGTCCGACTCTGATATCAACCATGATGCCAATATTGCTTTCATATTTTCCAACCCACTGGCTTTATGACCGTATATTAAATATTTAATAAGTATATGCTACTTACATACTTGCAAGTTACATTCTTCAAAAAAATAGTGGAATAGAATGTCCATGCATCACTGAAAATTGAATCAATTATTTAAATACATTAATCAAACATTCGACACGCTATACCACTAGCGGATCCAGGAGGGCGCATCCGGTGCCCCCCCCCCAAACTCGCCGAGCATTTAACTGATTTAACCATAATATATACGAGCATACATGTCTATAATCAAATTGTTAAAAATAATATATGGACTTATTTATGAATAAAACTTAAAATCATACTGAATATTGTACATAAAAAGTATTAAATTATCTAATCAATAACTAGTATACAATACCAATTTGTCCGGCTTTCCCGTGATTGAACGGGCGCCGTTTGCGTTTAATTATTATCTTTTCTGGGGGAAATTATGCTTGCCGCTACTATAAAAGCTACAATAACAAAGAAAATGGCCGCGCACGGTTCAAAACGCGCACGAATGCGAACATATTTGAAGCGGTTCTAAGAAAGAAGAACCATAGACAAGGTACTTAAGTAAATTGTTCTAAAGTATTACGACCTACAGACGGATCTGTAGTCCAGTGGTAACACGCTGGACTGGTAATCCAGGGATCACAGGTTCGATCCCCCGTCTGACCCTAATACAATTAACAGTCTTTCAGATGGGACGTTAAACCGAGGTCTCGTGCCGGTGCTGTACACCGTGCACGTAAAAGAACCAGAGGAGACTCTGGAATGGGTCTCTGTCTGTATCATGCACTATCCTCCAAAATCTGAAATAACTAATATCTTCAGGAGGCGTCGCTCATATGGACAACCGGTAGCGACGATAAATAAACATAAAACACACAGTAACTAAGAAAATGGCCGCGCACGGTTCGAAACGCGCACGAATGCGAACATATTTGAAGCGGTTCTAAGAAAGAAGAAGAATAGACCAGGTACTTAAGTAAATTGTTCTAAATGTTTCACGACCTTCAATAAGCCCACCAACGAGGGTCTTGATTACACCAATATAAATTAATCGATGACGTCGTTGACTAATTAGATGCGCGCGCATTTTATATTGTACTGTATGATAAATGAACGGTACCATATTTCCGTTGACGGAATGGTCCAGCGGATGTGTCTCCCGGGTTCCCGGTTCAAACCACGACATCGCCCTTATTTTCTTTCGTACCATAGATGATACACTATGGTACAAGTATGCGTGTCCTTTTGCTAAAATGAGTGTCAACAGTTACATTTAGAACATTAAACTTAAATATGTCTGTAGGTTGAAGGTGCTATTTTCTCGGCAAACAATAATCGATAAAATGTACCTTATAGGGCGCCAAATGCCACCATTTATATATAAGTATGTAAAATTTCTGGGGGAGCATGCCCCCAGATCCCCTAGCTAGCTTGAATCTGCTCGATGGAAACCAAACCAAAAGCCTGGATCCGCCTCTGTATACACTGTTCTGTGATCATCGATTCGATTCCATTTGGATGAAATTTTACATTTACTAAACTTTGATTTCTATCGTAGTATAAAGTATTTTATATTGATCAGAAATCGCTGAAGAATACTGATGTAATGATAGCTTATAATACCCGAACGATCAATGTTCGCTGTATGTGAGTGTTCCCGTTGTTTATACTTGCATCCAAACCGTAAGTAATCCACTCTCCACCCTGGCCAACCATAATACAACCAAACCGTAAGTAATCCACTCTCCACCCTGGACAACCAGATACAACCAAACCGTAAGTAATCCACTCTCCACCCTGGACAACCAGATACAACCAAACCGTAAGTAATCCACTCTCCACCCTGGACAACCATAATACAACAAAACCGTAAGTAATCCACTCTCCACCCTGGCCAACCATAATACAACCAAACCGTAAGTAATCCACTCTCCACCCTGGCAACCAGATACAACCAAACCGTAAGTAATCCACTCTCCACCCTGGACAACCAGATACAACCAAACCGTAAGTAATCCATCTCCACCCTGGAAACCAAAAACAACCAAACCGTAAGTAATCCACTCTCCACCCTGGCAAACCATAATACAACCAAACCGTAAGTAATCCACTCTCCACCCTGGCAACCATAATACAACCACACCGTAAGTAATCCACTCTCCACCCTGGCAAACCATAATACAACCAAACCGTAAGTAATCCACTCTCCACCCTGGCCAACCATAAACAACCAAACCGTAAGTAATCCACTCTCCACCCTGGCCAACCAGATACATCCAAACCGTAAGTAATCCACTCTCCACCCTGGCCAACCAGATACATCCAAACTGTAAGTAATCCACTCTCCACCCTGGACAACCAGATACAACCAAACCGTAAGTAATCCACTCTCCACCCTGGACAACCAGATACACCCAAACCGTAAGTAATCCACTCTCCACTCTGGTCAACCAGATACAACCAAACCGTAAGTAATCCACTCTCCACCCTGGACAACCAGATACAACCAAACGGTAAGTAATCCACTCTCCACTCTGGTCAACCAGATACAACCAAACCGTAAGTAATCCACTCTCCACCCTGGCCAACCAGATACAACCAAACGGTAAGTAATCCACTCTCCACTCTGGTCAACCAGATACAACCAAACCGTAAGTAATCCACACTCCACCCTGGTCAACCAGATACAACCAAACCGTAAGTAATCCACTCTCCACCCTGGCCAACCAGATACAACCAAACCGTAAGTAATCCACTCTCCACCCTGGCCAACCAGATACATCCAAACCGTAAGTAATCCACTCTCCACCCTGGACAACCAGATACACCCAAACCGTAAGTAATCCACTCTCCACCCTGGCCAACCAGATACAACCAAACCGTAAGTAATCCACTCTCTACCCTGGCCAACCAGATACAACCAAACCGTAAGTAATCCACTCTCCACCCTGGCCAACCAGATACACCCAAACCGTAAGTAATCCACTCTCCACCCTGGCCAACCAGATACAACCAAACCGTAACTAATCCACTCTCCACCCTGGCCAACCAGATACAACCAAACCGTAAGTAATCCACTCTCCACCCTGGCCAACCAGATACAACCAAACCGTAAGTAATCCACTCTCCACCCTGGCCAACGAGATACAACCAAACAGTAAGTAATCCACTCTCCACCCTGGCCAACCAGATACAACCAAACCGTAAGTAATCCACTCTCCACTCTGGTCAACCAGATACAACCAAACCGTAAGTAATCCACACTCCACGCTGGTCAACCAGATACAACCAAACCGTAAGTAATCCACTCTCCACCCTGGCCAACCAGATACAACCAAACCGTAAGTAATCCACTCTCCACTCTGGTCAACCAGATACAACCAAACCGTAAGTAATCCACACTCCACGCTGGTCAACCAGATACAACCAAACCGTAAGTAATCCACTCTCCACCCTGGTCAACCAGATACAACCAAACCGTAATTAATCCACTCTCCACCCTGGTCAACCAGATACAACCAAACCGTAAGTAATCCACTCTCCACCCTGGCCAACCAGATACAACCAAACCGTAAGTAATCCACTCTCCACCCTGGACAACCAGATACAACCAAACCGTAAGTAATCCACTCTCCACCCTGGACAACCAGATACAACCAAACCGTAAGTAATCCACTCTCCAACCTGGCCAACCAGATACACCCAACACGTAAGTAATCCACTCTCCAACCTGGACAACCAGATACAACCAAACCGTAAGTAATCCACTCTCCACCCTGGACAACCAGATACACCCAACCCGTAAGTAATCCACTCTCCAACCTGGCCAACCAGATACAACCAAACCGTAAGTAATCCACTCTCCACCCTGGACAACCATATACACCCAACCCGTAAGCAATCCACTCTCCACCCTGGACAACCAGATACACCCAACACGTAAGTAATCCACTCTCCAACCTGGACAACCAGATACAACCAAACCGTAAGTAATCCACTCTCCACCCTGGACAACCATATACACCCAACCCGTAAGCAATCCACTCTCCACCCTGGACAACCAGATACACCCAAACCGTAAGTAATCCACTCTCCACCCTGGACAACCAGATACAACCAAACCGTAAGTAATCCACTCGCCACCCTGGACAACCAGATACAACCAAACCGTAAGTAATTGCAATGTTAATTAAGCAAGAAATTTACGTTGTATGTATGTATGTAACTACATAGGTAACAAATCTAAAATGTGCCTAAATTACATTTGCTCTTCCAGTTCACAGACGCCTAGGGTCTGGACTAAATTACATTTGCTCTTCCAGTTCACAGACGCCTAGGGTCTGGACTAAATTACATTTGCTCTTCCAGTTCACAGACGCCTGGGGTCTGGACTAAATTACATTTGCTCTTCCAGTTCACAGACGCCTGGGGTCTGGACTAAATTACATTTGCTCTTCCAGTTCACAGACGCCTGGGATCTGGACTAAATTACATGTGCTCTTCCAGTTCACAGACGCCTGGGGTCTGGATTAAATTACATTTACTCTTCCAGTTCACAGACGCCTGGGGTCTGGACTAAATTACATTTTCTCTTCCAGTTCACGGACGCCTGGGGTCTGGACTAAATTATATTTGCTCTTCCAGTTCACAGACGCATGGTGTCTGGACTAAATTACATTTGCTCTTCCAGTTCACAGACGCCTGGGGTCTGGACTAAATTACATTTGCTCTTCCAGTTCACAGACGCCTGGGGTCTGGACTAAGTTGCATTTGCTCTTCCAGTTCACAGACGCCTGGGGTCTGGACAAATGTTTGCGAGTTCAAACCCACAAACTAAATAACTTTCTGTTGTGTTCGTTTTTTTATAAACACTATGATACACTAAATAGGTTTGACACACTTCCTATACACTCAACAAAATTCCTAATAGGTCATCTCAATAAATGTACTTATAAAAACACAATAAATTTAATTTCGTGAATTTATTGATCACATATGCTAGCTGAATTCATTACAAATGAACACATATAATTTCATTTCAAACAAATAAAGGGTTGACATCTTCCGCAGGAACCAATAAGCAGTCCCGGTAATTCATAAGTCACAAAAACATGTTCATTTACGTCTGTGATATGTTAATATCGTGTGTGCCCTCCGTCGGCAGCAAATACGGCCCGACGACTTCTCATTGATACTGCTGACGAACATTTCTCCAAACCCGATTCACGTCACGCTCCAATTCCCGTACATTCAGCTGCTGAGGACGGACACGTACCTTTTATTTTGGTACGTCCCAGACATGCTCTATTGAGTTTCGGTCAGGACTTTTAGCAGGGAAAGGGATAACTTGTATGTTATTGACATGTAATATTGTCAATGTTGTTCTGACGACATGGCACGGAGCGTTGTCTTGAACGAGTTGCATGCCACGGTTTGCAGCAATGTGTGGTATAAGAACAGGTTGAACGATGTCCGTCTGATATCGCCATGCATTCATGTTGCCTTGTATGGACACGATCTGTGTCTTGGTGTTTTAGTTTAAACATATTTTATTGCTTTCGAATAACATACATATACACAAAATGCATAATATACAACAAATGAAATGTAACGAATATTATATTAGTGAAACTGTTATAATTTATAAGAAGCAAATGGGTTGGGTCACAAGTTTTACCAACATTAGTGACGACCCTCGTGTCTTGGTGTGCATCGATATGCCCGCCCATATCATAATGGATCCTCCCCCGAACTGGTCCGTCTGAAGAAGACAATTGGTGATGTTTCTCTCACCACGTCGTCAATAAATGCGTGTGCGATCGCCTGCATAACTCAATGTTATCCTTGTCTCGTCGACGAAATGACCGTGGCACAGTCCGCCCTGGTGAACCGCAAATGTTGCCTATCCCAAACTAAACGAGCCTAGCGGTGTCTTCTTGTACATATAGGAACATTCTGGTGTCGACGGCATCGAATTCCGACGTCATGTAACCGGTTTCGTACGGTTCGAGTTGATACATGACGTCCGTGAGTCATCCTCGTATAACTAGTTGTCGTTGTAAGTGGTAGAAAACGATCGCGGAGATGTGACAGGATCATGTATCTGCCCTGCCCTTGTGTTGTCATCCTCTTCTTGAACCGTCGGGGTCGATCAGCCACACTTCCGGTTTGGTTGAATTTCGCCCAAAGAGCTTGGATGATAGATAGTCGCCGATTGAAGGTTCTTGCCACCTGAAATGAAGTTAAGATTGGTAATAGCCACCAAAATAATAGCTAAAAATAAATTATATCAATATTCATTTGAAATTTCAAACAATAAAACTCACATGTCGTAAATGTGTTCCGGCCTGTAAAATTCCGACAGCTCGGCCGCGTTCCTCTTGTATCATTCTCGCCATGATATGTGATTTTCAAGTAGGACATTCATGAGCAATGACAACATCGTACATGGACATGTGTATATTGCTGTCCATGACCTGCACGTGCATCATGTGCTACATTGGTCAACACGAATATGGCACGTTTGGCATGGAAAGTACAGCGAAAGATATGCTGCTGAAGTTCCGTCATCATATGTAACGAGAGCCCGTCATGCTCATCAAGTATTAACTATAATGTACGAGGCATTTGCTACAAGTGACACTGACCAGAGCTTTGACGAATGGAGAAATCGGAGGGAATCAGAGTCTCCTCAATTTCAGTACTGGTCGATTACGCTGACATTTGAACTAGCGATGCTGACGTATGTAAGGACTTTGAGGGAGGGAGATTTTAAGGGTTATCAAGAGTCCCTTGTGTGCCTCATGGGGTGATTCTTCGCATTGGACCACCCACTCTTTGCCAGATGGGCATCTGTCCACACAAGGGACATGACATTGTTAGAAGGTAGGAATACAGATGTCGCAAAAGAGTTTGCAAATGTCCCAATGGCGTCCGTGGTCCAATGGTAGAGCGTCGGATTTGGAATCGAACGGTCCGGGTTCGATACTCAGTCAGGCCACGTATGTAGTGTCATTGAGCAAGGCACCTCACACACAGTGCTTAGTACTGGTTAACCGCTATGGTCGGCTAAGCATGCCCAGGAAAACATGTCTAGGTCCCCGCAAGGGGTTTGACATTAATGGTACATACATACATACATACATACATACATACATACATACATACATACATACATACAATCGAAAGTGTGTTGTAAATAAGTCATTACATGCATTTTCTGCAATCCCTATTGATCAAGCACACGAGCAGAACAACAAGTTGGTTAAAGGTGATGGTGGAGCTGTTGGTCTGCTAGAAAGCCCATCACAACTGTTACGATGGATGGTAAGTGGTCCAGAAATAGCACGAGTTGTCCATGCATTCGAGGCTGAGGTTGATAACATCAAGACTGAGCAGAGAAAGGGTCCAAATCTTAAGCACCATGAGCAAAGTAAAAGTGTCCAGAAGCAATTCACAAAGCAAATAACTGACTTACAGGACACCATTGAACAGCTAGGTAATCCCTTTCTTGAAACATCTGAAGATTTGATCAGTCTTGGTTCGCGAGATATATCTGATGAAAAAGTTATCGAAACTGTCCGTAATATATGTAGAGCGAGTAGGTCAAGTGCAGTATAGGACATTTGTCCAATAGAGGATGGGAGCAAACATATTGCCATTGAGTGACCCAATCAAACAGAACAAATTCCCAATATTTAGTAGACAATTTCCAAGACAAATTTCAAAAGAAAAGAAGGAATTACACTCATTGAAACAGAATGTATCACTGTTTGCGCCGCTATATATTTCATGCCAGGTCAGAGATGGCAATTTGGATGAGTTTTTCGCCCATGAGAACAATGATTTTCCACCATCACTATCACAGTTTGGAAAAATGGGGTCAAGTAAATCCAAGTTGCTGAGTTGTTTACCAGACGTGACGAAAACAGAGAAACTGATTCTGGATGGAGCAGTGACGGTTAATATGTTAAAGCCAACAGGGTGTGTGACATTTGAAGACTACGCTGAAATTATCTATAAACCGTACATTGAACATCAGCTTGAACATGTGGAAAGGATAGATATAGTTTGGGACGAATACATTAAGGAATGTTTGAAGCAAGCAGTAAGAGAAGATCGAGGTACAGGAATAAAAAGAAAGGTGCTTCCAGATACAAGAATACCTGGAAAATGGCAAGATTTCTTGAAAAATGTTCAAAATAAGGAAGAACTGTTCTTGATTTCAGTAACCATGAAGAGGCCGACACCCGTATGATGTTGCATGTTGACAATGTAGCAAAGCAGGGGCATAAACGTGTAATGATAAGATTTGTCGACTCTGATGTTTTAGTAATTGCTGTAGGCATGTATGACAAATTCCCAAATACCGTAGATATGTAGGTATGGGTTTGGTTTGGTACTGGGAATGATACAAGGTTTTATCCGGTACACGCACTTGTGCAACACCTGGGTGATAGAAAATCGAGGTCATTGCCCGTGTTTCATGCCATGACAGGATGTGACCAAACCTCCAAGTTTTTTTATAAAGGCAAGAAAACTGCATTTGATACTTGGATGGTTTATGATGACGTGACTGACTCATTTATTGCGATGGTTGAAAATCCTAGTGTCGATACATTGAATGAAGTTATGCCTGTGATTGAAAGGTGTGTATGTCTCGTGTATGACGGGACAACTTCATCAGAGAATGTAAACAACACAAGGAAGGAACTGTTTACGAGAAAAGGAAGATCAATAGACTTCATTCCCCCCAACATCTGCAGCACTGAGAGAACATGTTAAGCGTGTGATGTATCAGGCAGGGTTCTGTTGGGGACAGTCGCTTGAGGCAATGCAAGAACTCCCGTCATCAGCAAACTGGGGATGGAGACAAGTTGGAAATAAGTGGCAGCCATTCTGGAAAGGTTTGACAAGAGCCACAGCTATAGGAGCTCATAAAAATGCAGGGTAGATGCAAATGCAGACAGGCAGACCTCCCGTGCACTGAATTATGTCAATGTGGTGGCGATTGTGATCGTGGATGAATTCTAAGTGTGGACTTTGTAATGGAAGAAGATAATTAGCGATTGAGGGTGTTCTCTGATTTTCAATTCTATAATAACAGTCACTAGAAGTAGACCATAAAGGATTTCAATGTAGAAAGAAGGAACAGTACATTTTTAATTAATTTAATTAATTGGTGTACATTTAACCAGATGGCTTGTAATCCATATAAAGTTAGAAAGTTATATCATTACATAATATGGTAACATATATCTGGGTAACATATACAATGACATAGTTAAATTATACATTCATGTACAAATAAGTTTTTCATTACTGTAATCAAATACTCAGTTGTGTGTTATTGAAAATGTGAGTTTCAATGTGCATATGTTTTATTCATGAATAACCATACAGTGTATACTATTGTTCTTTGTCACGTAAATTACATCTGTTATGGAAGTTACTTGTGTGACGGTCCTGTCATGCAAAATAGATCAATACATTAGTATAACATGGTTTTAATTTTTATCATTAAACAATGTTGGTCGCTAAGATCAGAATTTATGTTGATTTGGATATTTACTACTTTTGTATGTTACCACAGAGCTATAGTAACGTAAATTACACATAGTTGGCAAATAAAGCTGCTTTATTCACTAGATATGTCCTTCCTGACTTTGCTATGACACTTTAAGACTATAAGAAGCAGAATGAAATCAACAAATTTCTCATAAAAGAAGATATAATGTAACAAATAAGACGTAAAATATGAAAATGGCCGACACGGTAGCCATTTTATAAGATATTGAGTAGTTCTCGTTGTTTGAATATTGTATATGTCCTACGAGTATTCATGCCAGTGCCAGTGTGTCAGTGCAGTAAAACTCTAAATATTCAATTCAATATATGTATTGCATTAAATATGACAACATACTTATAGCAAAGAATACATATATAAACAAAGTACAATGGAAAGACATGGATACATTTTCAGAAGAGCGTAGATGGTTGTGGTGTCTAAAAAAATTAATTTCTTACTAAATTTGCGTAATATATAAATTTGGACAGGTTTTGAACAATTTTCCTATTAGTCTGTGTAAGTAAAGTAATAAACTTTTGTTCGGTATGCCAAGTATAATAGTAGTGTTTCAGATATATTTTTCTTCAAAAAATGGGATGTATTATTTATGGCAGAATACCAACTCTGTAAACACATAATTCCCTTTATTTGATTGTAGGATACAAATATTGTGCAAGAGGGGTACTGGGGGTATGCTCCCCCAGGAAAATGTGCATCCTTAAACGTCAATGGTTCATTCTGACGTCTTGGATGTTAAAATGTCGATATTTTCAGAGATATGAATTTGACTTCCCGATGTTGTTCAGAATGTATGTGACTACCAGGTTGACAACCCAAATAATTTTCATAGCCTAGGGGTTTCGATTCTACTCAATATATGGTGCATTTTGTCGATGAGCAACACTTATGTAAGTTTTTAATCCCAAAATAATGTTACCACGGTTACAACAGTTTGGACAATAAAGCTTTGCTGAAATCTAGAAGGATTGTGTCCACTTGTTTCTTGTTGTAGACTGACTGCCCTCAGAAGATAAGCAATGAGAATAAGACATTGGATCTCTCATGGTCTTGTTTCCAGGAAGCCATTCTTGAGTTCACAGAAGAGATTTGAGTTAGTAATGTGTTTGGAGGTGGAAGAGGACAAATATGTTCAAGGGTCTTACGTACACTGAAATATTTAAACTTTATTTTAATATTTTACAACGATTGCAAAGCAAGTTTTAGCAACTCTCAATCACTCTCGTTGGCTCGGGTGAAAGCGTAACTGTGGTCATTCATATGGGAGAAAACCGGAGTACCAATAGAAAACCCACCGGTCCGATCAGGCGACCAACGTACAATGTCACATACTCCCCGGTCTGAGGATCGAATCCGGATTGCATTGGTGAGAAGCGAGCGCGCTAACCACTGCGCTAATCGGACAGTATGCAGGGTAGAAAAAGACAAGTAGTTGACTGGGTTAGATCGTTCACACTTCTTGTACACGGTTGCAATGTTTGCTATCTTCCATTCTGATGTAGCCTACTGTCGTATATGGTTCTTTCAACTAGAATTGTAATGATTGGATGAGAGCTGAGGGCTGAGCGTCTTAAAGAATAATACATTCCATGTGATCAGGTTCGCCGGCGTTGTGTGGATTTAAGTTGTCCTCTAGCTTCTCTACTCCTTTACATCCGGTGTTAATTACTATCATCTTTTAGTTCATTGGGGACTGTTGTCAGACATATTGGGATGATATGTGTTGTAAAGGCATTGGAGTTTACAGATAGACGAGAGAGATGGAGGCGATATCTGACTTAATACAGATTGGAAAGGGTCATTCGGGGAATTGGATGTTGCTCTTCCGGGTGGGTGGTATGTCCCGCAACACTGCTGGTGTCTTGTTTGTAGTGCGTACGGGGTGTCAAGAGTTGTTTGTTGTTTGGTTTTGGCATGGTCCGAGTATGGACTACATTTAGAATAGCCTCTCAATAGGTCTGATAATCATCCGTTGTCCTTATTCCTGGCGAGATGTTTTGATGTTCTCTATCATCGGTCCTGTCTAATCTTCCCTTCTTACTAAATAAGCTGTCACTCTTCCTAGAGAGCATTTGTCCATAATTTGTCTTTTTGTTTGAGCTATTTTGTCAGGATATTATGTTTTATGGTGTTCTTTGAGTATTTCTGTGAAGTTTGTTTACGGTTCATCTGTGTTTCTTTGAGTGTTTCTGTGGAGTTTGTTTAAGGTTATTCTGTGTTTCTTTGAGTGTTTCTGTGGAGTTTGTTTAAGGTTATTCTGTGTTTCTTTGAGTGTTTCTGTGGAGTTTGTTTAAGGTTATTCTGTGTTTCTTTGAGTGTTTCTGTGAAGTTTGTTTAAGGTTATTCTGTGTTTCTTTGAGTGTTTCTGTGAAGTTTGTTTAAGGTTATTCTGTGTTTCTTTGAGTGTTTCTGTGGAGTTTGTTTAAGGTTATTCTGTGTTTCTTTGAGTGTTTCTGTGGCGTTTGTTTAAGGTTATTCTGTGTTTCTTTGAGTGTTTCTGTGGAGTTTGTTTAAGGTTATTCTGTGTTTCTTTGAGTGTTTCTGGGAAGTTTGCTTAAGGTTCATCTGTGTTTCT
Source organism: Archivesica marissinica (assembly GCA_014843695.1). Taxonomy (NCBI): domain Eukaryota; kingdom Metazoa; phylum Mollusca; class Bivalvia; order Venerida; family Vesicomyidae; genus Archivesica; species Archivesica marissinica. The sequence continues at coordinate 29,142,672 of CM026390.1, forward strand.
TTGAGTGTTTCTGTGGAGTTTGTTTAAGGTTATTCTGTGTTTCTTTGAGTGTTTCTGGGAAGTTTGCTTAAGGTTCATCTGTGTTTCTTTGAGTGTTTCTGTGGCGTTTGTTTAAGGTTATTCTGTGTTTCTTTGAGTGTTTCTGGGAAGTTTGTTTAAGGTTATTCTGTGTTTCTTTGAGTGTTTCTGGGAAGTTTGCTTAAGGTTCATCTGTGTTTCTTTGAGTGTTTCTGGGAAGTTTGTTTAAGGTTATTCTGTGTTTCTTTGAGTGTTTCTGTGGAGTTTGTTTAAGGTTATTCTGTGTTTCTTTGAGTGTTTCTGGGAAGTTTGCTTAAGGTTCATCTGTGTTTCTTTGAGTGTTTCTGGGAAGTTTGTTTAAGGTTATTCTGTGTTTCTTTGAGTGTTTCTGTGGAGTTTGTTTAAGGTTATTCTGTGTTTCTTTGAGTGTTTCTGGGAAGTTTGCTTAAGGTTCATCTGTGTTTCTTTGAGTGTTTCTGGGAAGTTTGTTTAAGGTTATTCTGTGTTTCTTTGAGTGTTTCTGTGGAGTTTGTTTAAGGTTATTCTGTGTTTCTTTGAGTGTTTCTGGGAAGTTTGCTTAAGGTTCATCTGTGTTTCTTTGAGTGTTTCTGGGAAGTTTGTTTAAGGTTATTCTGTGTTTCTTTGAGTGTTTCTGTGGAGTTTGTTTAAGGTTATTCTGTGTTTCTTTGAGTGTTTCTGGGAAGTTTGCTTAAGGTTCATCTGTGTTTCTTTGAGTGTTTCTGGGAAGTTTGTTTAAGGTTATTCTGTGTTTCTTTGAGTGTTTCTGGGAAGTTTGTTTAAGGTTATTCTGTGTTTCTTTGAGTGTTTCTGTGGAGTTTGCTTAAGGTTCATCTGTGTTTCTTTGAGTGTTTCTGTGGAGTTTGTTTAAGGTTATTCTGTGTTTCTTTGAGTGTTTCTGTGGAGTTTGTTTAAGGTTATTCTGTGTTTCTTTGAGTGTTTCTGGGAAGTTTGTTTACGGTTCATCTGTGTTTCTTTGAGTGTTTCTGTGGCGTTTGTTTAAGGTTATTCTGTGTTTCTTTGAGTGTTTCTGGGAAGTTTGTTTAAGGTTATTCTGTGTTTCTTTGAGTGTTTCTGGGAAGTTTGTTTAAGGTTATTCTGTGTTTCTTTGAGTGTTTCTGTGGAGTTTGTTTAAGGTTATTCTGTGTTTCTTTGAGTGTTTCTGGGAAGTTTGTTTAAGGTTATTCTGTGTTTCTTTGAGTGTTTCTGGGAAGTTTGTTTACGGTTCATCTGTGTTTCTTTGAGTGTTTCTGTGGCGTTTGTTTAAGGTTATTCTGTGTTTCTTTGAGTGTTTCTGGGAAGTTTGTTTAAGGTTATTCTGTGTTTCTTTGAGTGTTTCTGGGAAGTTTGTTTAAGGTTATTCTGTGTTTCTTTGAGTGTTTCTGTGGAGTTTGTTTAAGGTTATTCTGTGTTTCTTTGAGTGTTTCTGGGAAGTTTGTTTAAGGTTCATCTGTGCTAAGTGATTGGTATACTCTTTCGTCTGTCATCATCCTGTGGTAATCATTTAGTTCTTTTCTCATGCTCTCTCGATTTACTTTCTTATTAAGAAGTATTGAGTGTCGTGTACGTGTGGCGTATGTCTAGCTTACACATTGATAAACATCCGGATTGTATCATGGTCACTTATGCCTAGTAGAGAACTGGCTCTCTGGACAAGTGTTGGGTTATTCACTAGGACTTGCGACTTGCACCACTTTCAGATATGTATTTTCATTTCGACTCCACAAATCTAGTTATAAGTGCTATAAATAAATAATGGAAATATTACTCTAAACACTAGTTCCAAAATTGAAATAAAGGAAACGGCCAACACGTTGGATATTTAAAAAGATTTAAAATATGGACAAATTGTAAGCTTAAATATGCATGAATACATGTAAGCATTTAACAAACAAAAGTATAATTTACACATACCTTTAAACAAGGGGCAAAACTCGAATGCAGATCCGGCACTCTGTCCACTAAACTGTCCAATACACACTTCAATGTAATACAGAGGTCCAGCGCATATAAACATAAAGAAGCAGAATGGTATGAGGAAAGCCCCACCTCCGTTACTTGCACACAGCATTGGGAAACGCCAAATGTTACCCATACCCACGGAAAAGCCAATGATTGCGAGCAAGAATTCCACCCTGTTTCCCCATTGTCCTCTCTCATCCTTGATGTCTGTATGTTGGTCTTCCACCATAGTTTTTCTAAGTTTAGAAGCATCTTCATTTAACGGTTCTAACTCCATTTCAAGAATTTAACAATCGGCAAATATTTTATTTAATTTATATTATCCCCTTTCTAGAACAAACATTGGTTCATCGTATTCATGTAAGAGTAAAACTAGATTACATTAAAAATTCCACGTGAAGGCAAAATCAATTGGGTTATTTGTCGATGCCGGGTCAATATATATGTATTGATTCGGCTTTCAAATTATATTTGTGTCAGCAGGTTTGAGGAGAGGTTTATCATAATTTATAAATACATCAAGGAGTTATGTGTTTTCAGAAAAATAGCCATCAAAACCAATCATTTACAATAAACACTTCCCCATGTTTATCTCACTTAACCATGACCGATACCATAAAGTGGTCGCTTAATTGTCGTAAAACTGGGCCATAATTAAAAATGTTTTATCATGTCGAGTGCGATCAACAGACAGACAGACAGACAGACAGACAGACAGACAGACAGACAGACAGACAGACAGACAGACAGACAGACAGACAGACAGACAGACAGACAGACAGACAGACAGACAGACAGACAGACAGACAGACAGACAGACAGACAGACAGACAGACAGACAGACAGACAGACAGACAGACAGACAGACAGACAGACAGACAGACAGACAGACAGACAGACAGACAGACAGACAGACAGAAAGACAGACAGACAGACAGACAGACAGACAGACAGACAGACAGACAGACAGACAGACAGACAGACAGACAGACAGACAGACAGACAGACAGACAGACAGACAGACAGACAGACAGACAGACAGACAGACAGACAGACAGACAGACAGACAGACAGACAGACAGACAGACAGACAGACAGACAGACAGACAGACAGACAGACAGACAGACAGACAGACAGACAGACAGACAGACAGACAGACAGACAGACAGACAGACAGACAGACAGACAGACAGACAGACAGACAGACAGACAGACATACAGACAGACAGACAGACAGACAGACAGACAGACAGACAGACAGACAGACAGACAGACAGACAGACAGACAGACAGACAGACAGTTTATTTTCCTCCATTAACGAGAGCTATTTTTATATACAGATCAAGAGAACATAATATAGTATACCATTCAAAGGACATCATATTGGAACAGGTTAACAATTATATATACCAAGTTAGAAAATACAGTCCAATGTGGACAAAATATACAATTAAATGAATAAAACTAATAATTGTTTTTGTAACAAGTAATGTGGCACCGTTATAGATAGACGTTGCCCAATAGGTATCCAGATTATAAACCTTTCCGAAACGAAATGATAGATGTAGATCTATAGAAGGGCATATTAGTGCGGGAGCAGAATAAACTAAACATGCCAGGTATATGTATCCAGAATACAAATTATGTAACGATATTACTCTGATATAAATGCTGACGTAAACAAATGTTTTATCTTCGTACATTTTGTTTCAATCATACCATTAAAACGTATGTTATATACATGCACAGCGATGTCACTACACTGACTATATATGTATATGTTGGTACACTAGATGAAACATTGAATACAATATACTAACAGAGGTAATTTGAATATGTTCACTTTCATTTTCATCAATACTGTAAGAATATAGGCCGCTTAATATATCACACATTTGTGAAACAACGTCCTTTACGATAAATTGCAAATATGCATCTAGTCCAGCTTTAAGGAGGATCGTTGACCAATGTGACGTTCTCAGACGTTCGGTTTTCGAACAGAAATATGTTATATGGACATTACAATTTACAATTGTCAACGAACATATTACACAATGGACAGTGTTCACACTTGTTATAACAGAATAATTTGTTTATTACTGAGACAGCAGAGTAGCATTTATGTTTTAATTCTAGATTGGACCTGCCTAGTAGCCGTAAATGATACGGTTTATTTAAACTGAACATGTTATAAATATGAATAGCAATACAGCGTGCTGTTATCCTAAACATTCTTTGAAGGTACTCGAATTCATAAACATGTTTTCGTAAAATACGTTTCCACTGAAATTTAGTCGGAAAGTATGCATCACGCATGTAAGTCGTAAGGTAACTTATCAACCCAAATTGTTTCAATATCCTGCAGATGTTTGGAATGAAACCATAAAGCTGTATTTCGTCATTATAATAATGATGTAATCGTTTCACGAAAACCTGCTTTGCTAGATAGTTACAGGGTAGACGACATAGTTGACCGAAAACTATAAGTTTTTTGTATACAATTTCCGTCTCTATCGGCGGGAGACAAAGGTAACTTAGGGACATGTCTGTATTTGCAAATGCAGGCAGATCTTGGATAAGTTTGACACACAATCTGTGGCTTCTTTCAAGCTGTGTTAAGCTGGAATTAGACTAATAGTTCCACAGTTCACATCCAAATAGACCTGTTGGTAGAACAACCGACTTGCACAGTGTTGCCCAGGAGACGGGACTTATGCCATTTTGTGCAATACCATTATTCATTATACTAAGTAATGGTCCTCTTAGTTTGGTGCTTGCTTGCTGCACATACCGACATATACCGACATATATTTATCGCAGATGATACCTAGATGTACGTATTGTTCAACGTCCTCAATAATCTCAGGACCAAAGTGAAAAAGCCTCGTGTTGCTATTAAACTCAGTTTTAGTTTCGTTGAATACGATGCTGGCACACTTGGAAGGATTGTACTGATAACGTCATTTTCTTGAATATTTGTAACAGATGGCGAACATATTTTCTAGGCCGTTTTTTGAAAATGAAATTAACAACATATCGTCTGCAACCGAGGGGCTACAAATGTTCATGTCATAAACACACATGCCAAGATTGCACTCCTCCAATTCACGAATTAAGTCGTTTATAAATAAAAGGTAGAGTATCGGTGAAGTTTTGCCTCCCTGACGGGTACCCTGTTATACGCTAATCCAGTCTGACGTGAAGTTCCGGTTGCGCACGCAACTTTGCATTGAGCTATACATCTGAATAAATGAACCAAAAGAAAATCTATCAATTCCAGTTTCAGACAGTGTGTATAGAAGGCCGTCATGCCACACACTGTCGAAAGCCTGGCGGGCGTCTAGATAGCTTACAAAGACCATTGACATATAGAGTGAAATATTCCATTCTGACAAAAATCGTTCACAATAGCGGGGTGATCTCGAAATCGGGATGGTCGCATAGAGGGTTGTTACTGTATATGCTATCAAGTTCAAATTGATAGCCTGTTCATTGTTTAGCCCATTTCTTAGCCTGTTCATTTCTATTAGATGTACATTTTGTATTTAAAATAAGGGAGTCATTTATTTATAGAGACTTCAATTTCATAACTACTATAAGTAACTGTTTTCAACCTTATGCTGCATTTACAGTCACCACGATGGCCACGATTTGACAGAAGCGTGGTGAGTGTGTGGGATCGTGGGATCGAACGTGGGTGGTTACAGGATGGTTAATTTGCCATAACCGCTAAGAATTTCACTTTGTCTGCTAACGTTGAGCATATCGCATACTACTGCTACTACTACTACTACTACTACTACTACTACTACTATTACTACTACTACTACTACTACTACTACTACTACTACTACTACTACTACTACTACTACTGCTACTACTACTACTAGTCTACTACTACTACTACCACTACTACTACTACATCAACAACCATAAATTTAAAGATATGTTACTAATTAATGATATGAATAATGTAATACATGAACCAACACGTGTTACTGAACACTCTTCAACACTACTCGATCCCATCGCTGTTACTAATAATGTTCCAGTTTATGTCGCCGGGATTTGTTTAACCCCGTACGAAATAAGTGATCATTATGGGACCTACATTTTTATAAATTATACAAACCACTCAAGCACCAGTTACAAGCGTCGTGTCTGGAATTACAAACGCGCCGACTTTAGTAAATTAAATAATCTTATACAGTCGACAAATTGGTCAGTTTTAAGCTTACATTCAGTACACGAAGCCTGTGAATCATTCACTACCATGTTCACTAATTTAGCAAAACTATGTATTCCTACAACGTTTGTCACAATCCGACCAAACGATAAACCATGGTATGATTCAGTTATTCGTAGAACATCAAGGCAACGTGACAGGTTTAAGAAAAAGGCAACCAAAACCAATTCTGCCACCGACTGGAACTTGTATAAACACATGCGTAATAAAGTAAACAACCTAAAAAAACATGCTAAAGAGCAATTTTTTAATAACCTTGAATTCTCTTTATCAGAAGCTAATCTGAATAATCCAAGATCCTACTGGAAAACGGTTAAAATGTTAATTAAAAATAATAATAGTAAGTGCAACACTATTCCCCCTCTTACAGTTGAAAACAATAACACTATCAAATATTATATCACAGATATCGAAAAGGCGAACTGTTTGAACGAATATTTTGTTTTTGTATCACACGTAGATGAAACTAATGCTCAGTTACCGAACTTTGTCTCCAAAACTAATACAACCCTAACTGATTTCGTTATTCAAGAACAAGAAATAATTGATATAATTTCTTCATTACTAATAAATAAGGCTGTAGGACCAGACGAAATTAGTCATAGAATGTTGAAAGAAACTCGAAATACTATTAGTAAACCTCTATGCATATTGTTTAGAAGATCATTACACGAAGGTATATATTCAAATAACTGGAAATTTGCAAAAGTTATGCCTCTATTTAAAAAAGGCAACAAAAGCACACCCTCCAACTACAGACCCATATCATTGATCAGTTGTATAGGAAAAGTCATGGAAAGGGTAATATACAAACATATTTACAATCATTTACATTCAAGTAATCTAATATATCCTTTGCAATCTGGCTTTCTGCCGGGACACTCGACTAATTACCAGCTTTTAGACATATATCATCAAATTTGTGAATCATTTGACAAACAACAAACAACCTGTATAGTGTTCTGCGACATATCGAAAGCGTTTGACCGTGTCTGGCACCGAGGCCTTCTTTTTAAACTTAGACAATATGGTATTAATGATGAACTTCTTCAATGGTTAAACGATTACCTGTATAACCGCAAACAATCTGTCGTGGTAGGATCTGAAATCTCAAGTATTCTGAGTCTAACAGCTGGCGTTCCTCAAGGCTCCGCCTTAGGACCGCTATTATTTCTGATATACGTCAATGACATAGCTGAAAATTTGTTAAGCGTAACAAGACTATTCGCGGATGATAGCTCACTAGCTGTTTCCTCCAATAACATGCAATATATTGAAACAATATTGAATCAAGATCTCCAAAACATTAATGATTGGTCACGCCAATGGCTAGTAAATTTTAATCCTAACAAAACGGAAATTATGATTTTCCCATCCAGTGTTACTTTTAGACCGACTCTATATTTTAACAATACTAAACTCGATTTTGCTGAGCACCACAAACACCTCGGCTTAACACTATCATCAGATCTTAAATGGCACGAACACATACATAATATTACAGTATCAGCGACGAAAGTTTTAAGTTCAATGAGAGCGGTGAAATATAAACTAAAGAGAAATACTATTAACCAAATTTATATATCATATATGAGACCCATTCTGGAATACGCTTCTGTCGTATGGGATGGGTGTACCGAGTACGAAAAGAGATCTTTAGAACTATTACAATTCGAAGCGGCACGTGTAGTAACAGGACTCACAAGGTCCGTATCAATCCATTTATTAACGAAAGAAATTGGTTGGGTACCGTTATCTGATAGACGTAAAATTCAAAAACTTATCACTGTTTTTAAAGCAAAACAAGGTCTTATACCGAGTTACCTTAGAAACATTTCCCCTAATATCGTATCTGAAACTACAGACTACCCATTACGTAATAATGACAACTATACAACAATCGCAAGGCGAACACAAGTCTTTAATAACTCGTTCATACCATCCTCAACAGCTCTATGGAATTCACTTGACGCAAGTATCCGAAATGCCGAATCACTAAATATATTTAAATCGAGACTAAGAGAAATGTTCAAAGCACCCATCGTACCTAAACACTTTTTATATGGCGAACGATCACTCTCTGTACTTCATGCCCGACTACGAAACAAGTGCAGCAATCTAAGCAATGACCTGTTCAATAATTACATACGAGTAAATCCACATTGTGACTTTGACTCCCAAATCGAAGACTCAGAACATTTTTTCTTTCAATGTAATAAATTTACTGTTCAAAGAATTACTCTATTCAATGAAACTAGAGCGTTTCATCCCCTTAGTGTCAACCTGCTTTTACATGGCCGCGAAACACTAAATGTGAACGAAAATATAATTATATTTGCAGCAGTTCAAAAGTATATTAAACAATCAAAGCGTTTCTAATTTGTGATCACGTTAGCAACACAACATTCGCTATGATATTACTTCCGATCGAGCGCAACATGGGGATCTCTCACCTGGGGAACGGAACCTAGCAACAGCGTTAGTAAACGTTGAGTTTATTTTTTTATTTTTATCATTCAAACACTGTTTCAATTGCCTTTCGACTTGATAAATAATATCTCATTATACTTCAAATATGCATGTCATAAGTTACATATTCGCCAGTATTGCACTAAGTTCAACATACTCTCATGGGAAAGGCCAATTACTAATGTTGTTCAGAACTTGTGGCCCAACCCATTTGCTTTTGCTCTTATTATATATGTCTTTGAATTTATTATGTACATGTATATAGCAATAACATATGATTTACAACTACTACTACTGCTACTAGTACTACTACTACTTCTAACTACTACTACTACTACTACTACTACTGCTGCTATACTGCTACTACTACTACTACTACTACTACTACCACTACTACTACTACTGCTACTGCTACTACTGCTACTACTACTACTACTACTACTACTACTACTACTACTACTACTGCTAATAATAATAATACTAACAACAACAATAATAATAATAATTATGTTAATAATTCATCTTTGGACACAATAATAATAATAATGAATAACAAAGTAGGCCTAAGCATGCATAAATTGTATTCCTCTCCAAGTACAGAGCGCACCCAATGGACTTGCCAACGCGTTGCCATGCACACACAGATGTCAAGTGACGACCGATTATGACGCGGCGCGATAATGACGTGAGCTCATTGTGACGTGCATGTTTCCGTGACGATGCGAGATTATGACATAATGTCACAGTGACGCTAATGCTACCATGATGCTTACGTCTCATTACAGTACGGCATGAATAGCATGGCTAAGATTTTCACTGTGTCCGATGTCTACTAACTTTGCGCATATCGCATAATAATAATAATAATAAAATAATAATAATAATAAAATAATAATAATAATAATGTTAATAATGTTAATAATGTTAATAATGTTAATAATGTTAATAATGCATTTTTAACGATAATAATAATAATTGATAAATAACAATGTATGCGTGCACGCATATCATTACAGGATAACAATGACATCACTGCGATACAGTTTCACTTTGTCCACAATCTGATTATCGCATAATAATAATAATAATAATAATAATAATAATAATAATAATAATAATAATAATAATAATAATAATAATAATAATAATAATAATAATAATAATGCGTATTTGATAACAATAATAATAATGCATAGCAAAGTAAGCATGCATACATGTGACCCCTCTCCAAGTACAGGGCGAGCCCAATCGACGTGTCAGCGCGTTGCCATGCATAGAATAGGCGTAGGTCACGCGACGTCCGATTATGATATGGGGTCATTGTGACGTGCATGTTTCCATGACACTGGCGTCTCATTACATGATGGCATGTACATCACCGCTAAGAGTTTCACTTTGTCCGAAGTCTGCTAACTGTGCGCATATCGCATAATATAATAATAATAATAAATAATAATATTAATAATAATAAATAATAAATAATGAATAACAAAGTAAGCATACATAAACTGGATCTCTATCCATATACGTATCATACGTATAGGGCGCTCATAATGAAAACATATATTGTGATGCTTTTTGTGGAAAGTCTCGTCCAAATACGTTTAAATATATGAGTTAGCCTGACATTAACCATAGAAGCGGAGCTTCAACTGTTATCCATATGCCACTAAAAGCATTGTACCTCTATGCTACCCCCCCCTCGATAATATGCATATCTGCAATGACTATAACTACATGTATATAAGGACTGTAACTTGTAATCCAGGGATCGCAGATTCGATCACCCGCCTGACCCTAATAACATTAACAGTCTTTCGGATGGGACTTTAAACTTTGACTGTGCACGTAAACGAACCAGAGGCGATCCTGGAATGGGTCCCTGTCTGTATCATTACACTATCCTCCAAAAATCTCAAATTACTACATGTAGTCTCTTCAGGAGGCGTCGCTCATATGGGCAACCGGTAGCGACGATAAATAAACGTAAAACACACACTCATCAATCCGTACCATTATAATAAAAAACAACAACATTGAGAACAGTAGGCCTTATTATCGTCAACATCCCTGATGTTCGGCCTTTATTTATTCACGTGATTTTTGTTTACACCCAGAACGAGAATGACATCATTGCTCTAAAAACAGGTTCTTTGGTACTTATGTGTTTCACATATTACTTATCAAAGATCAAACTGGGCGTAAAGCAGATAAATATTCACATTTTATTTGAAAGTATGCAAATGTTGATGTTTTCATTAATTCCCATTTATGTGTAGCATAAAAATCCCTTAAATAGATGTAAATATTAAGAAATATGTGTTTGTAAAATGAGAAATTTCATCGTCTGCTCATGATAGTTATGCGACACTGTCATAATGCGCATTTTACAGGTCAATTCAAATATAGTGTTCCTCAGTTTTTTAACATTTTTATTCAAAAATACTATTGTCCAAGATATTTACTATTATGCTAATTCAGTTTCATCCATTTATTTTTCAAATCCAACCTGGCGTCTCTATTCACCAAGTGCACTGACAAATGCATAGCAGGCTGTTAGAGACATGGGTTTGCCAGTAACATCGGCAGCAAGACAGTATGATGCGCCACTCTCCACATTAAGTGACATTTCTCTCCATGTCACAACTTACCTCATATTGAAGAGTAATCATAATTTGTTGGGTGTTAAATTCCTCCGTTTCGAGTAACAATTATTACCCCGCCCAATGTTAATTAGCTTTTTGGAACTTAACTGTAATCAACATTTCTGTTACATGAATGTTCATGATCGGCCGATAATAGGTACTTTTATCGACGCCATGTTGAAATCACATGCAAGTGAAAGTATTTTTTATTTTGAACATTTTTTTATGCAATCTCAGTTTAGATAATTGCATTAAATGCAGAAATGATCATTTTACTTAGTAATATTATTTCACTTGCCGTAAAAGAGACTGACTAGAAGGCATTCACCGAAACGCATTAGCCGGCCGATTACTAATGGTAATTAGTTTATTAAAATTATATAAGTTACAGGACCATATATATAAATCAATTGTTTTAATGGGGACGGTGCCATTCTGTATTGATACAACTTATCCACACATATACTTCGATCATTGACTTGTGATGCATTTGTGAAGCCAAACTCCGTTGAAAATGATCGTGTTTCTAGACATAGGGCCTACATAGTTACAGACTGACAGCAATAGGTGTTCGATTAAATATGAGAATACACGAGAGAATAATCTTCCCTGTCACCGCCACCGGTTGATTAGATAATACATCAGCTGATCAACGCACTCTCAAAATGTCGCAACAGTTTCGTGTTTTAGCACGTTCATTTTCATCTTCAACAACAATGCAGAATGCTATCAAGAATATAACAATTATTGGCGGAGGTCTAATGGGTGCTGGCATCGCACAGGTAACTCAAAAGTGTCCGTTTCAAAACGTTTCTAAAGGTCAATAATTATAACGGCTCATGTCATGGCGTATATAAATCGGATAGGGTGATTATTCGGATGTTATATTATGTATTGGTAATTTAATTGACTTGACATTCCACAATCTCTTATTCATAATGATATACATTGGCTTAATTGTTACTAGTGTGTGTGTTTTACGCTTATTTATCGTCATTACATGTTGCCCATATGATCGACGCCTCCTGAAAAAATTTATCATTTTAGATTTTTGGAGGAGAGTGCAATGATACAGAGACACATTCCAGAGTCTCCTCTGGTTCTCTTACGTGCACAGTGTAAAAAACCGACACAAGACCTTGGTTTAAAGCCCCAATTCAAAGACTGTTAATTTTATAAGGGTCCGACAGGTGATCGAACCTGCAATCCCTGGGTTACCAGTCCTGGGAGTTAACCACTGGACTACAGTTCTGTCTGTAGTTGTTACTTGTGTGTTTTCACCGCGTCTTGTATGGTTACAATTCTTATTGATGCGGTCTGATTTCTAATTCTGTGATATTGCACTTGTGGCCCAAACCTTTTACCTGTAGCCTATTATGTATATTTAAGAGGCAATACATACATATCTGGTAGAAGGTCACAAGCTTTAAAGCTTAGAGCGACTCCCTCTGTACTGTAACTCTGTGTGTAGTCTGTCCAGGTGGCATATTGTTTCTCATTGAAATGTTTGTCTAGACTGTTTTTAAATGCATTCATTGATGGTGCGGTAACCACCAGACCACCACTGCTGGTAGAGCGTTCCATACATTGACAATTCTAGATGAGAAGAACTGTTTTCTCACATATATACAAACTTATCCCATCTCATTCTCTCCCAAACCTGTCAAATGAGTAAATCTAATCTTTGATTATTCACAGGTGGTTCTAGTAACACTCTACAGATAAGTTTAGTTTAAACATTATTTATTTTACGATTGCCAAGCAAGTTTTAACAACTTATATTACTCACTCTCGTTGGCGCGGATGAAAGCGTAAATGTGGTCATTTGCGTGGGAGGAAACCGGAGTACCCGGAGAAAACCCACCTGCCCAATCTGGCGACCACCATACCATCTCACATACTTCCCGGTTCGAGGATCGAACCCTCTACAGATGTAACAAATTAATTCATGTTAATTGATTTCTTGCAGGTTGCTGCATCAACAGGTCACAATGTTGTGTTGGTTGACATGTCAGAAGATATACTGAAGAAATCTCATGCCAGCATCGAAAAAAGTCTTCAGAGAGTCGTGAAGAAAAAGTATTCTGAAAATCCCAAGGTAAGCAATCAATGTGTGTTGAACATCCCAATGTAAGCAATCAATGTGTGTTGAACATCCCAATGTAAGCAATCAATGTGTGTTGAACATCCCAATGTAAGCAATCAATGTGTGTTGAACATCCCAAGGTAAGGAATCGATGTGTGTTGAACATCCCAAGGTAAGGAATCGATTTCGGATTTAGCTAATATTCCAGACGATATTCATCGTCACTAGCAATCATTTACTTACAAATGACCTTGACCTTGTTCCAAATGACCTTGTTCCAAGCGCAATTGTCTGTGCTGATGAACATAGAAAGCAAATATCACTCGTGGCTAGTTAACCAATTGTCTGTGCTGATGAACATAGAAAGCAAATATCACTCGTGGCTAGTTAACCAAGTCTGTGCTGATGAACATAGAAAGCAAACATCACTCGTGGCTAGTTAACCAAGTCTGTGCTGATGAATATCACTCGTGGTTCTTGATGATAATGCTTTCAATATTCAACCTGTGAAATATAACTCGATCGTTCACTGAAACAAACAAAATTTATATATTCCTTTATATATTTCTATTTTTTTGTTTAAAATTTGATATTAGTTGAGTGTGCAACTGTTTTGCACATAGGAAAAGCCAACCTTCCTTCTTTCATGACTTATTTGATAAATCCATTGCTTGAGCAATATTTTCATGTTCAGAACGATGAATGATGATTCTATTGATGAATTATCCATGATACTATCGCTCAAATTGGAACATATCTTTCACCTGTGGTATATTCAATTACATGTTGAAACTACTCTCGATTGCTGAATGGATTTGCAGGATGGAGAAGCATTTATGGCAGATGTGACCAGTCGTTTGAGCACACAGACGAATGCAGAAGAGGCTGTGAAAGACGCTGATCTCGTCACGGAGGCTATAGTGGAGAACCTTGACGTTAAGAAACAACTGTTCTCCTCGTTAGACAAGGCAGCTCCTCAGTATGTATCACAGTTGTAGACATGGCAGCTCCTCAGTATGTATCACAGTTGTAGACATGACAGCACCTCAGTATGTATCACAGTTGTAGACAAGGCAGCACCTCAGTATGTATCACAGTTGTAGACATGGCAGCTCCTCAGTATGTATCACAGTTGTAGACAAGGCAGCACCTCAGTATGTATCACAGTTGTAGACATGGCAGCTCCTCAGTATGTATCACAGTTGTAGACATGGCAGCTCCTCAGTATGTATCACAGTTGTAGACATGGCAGCTCCTCAGTATGTATCACAGTTGTAGACATGGCAGCTCCTCAGTATGTATCACAGTTGTAGACATGGCAGCTCCTCAGTATGTATCACAGTTGTAGACATGGCAGCACCTCAGTATGTATCACAGTTGTAGACATGTCAGCTCCTCAGTATGTATCACAGTTGTAGACATGGCAGCTCCTCAGTATGTATCACAGTTGTAGACAAGGCAGCACCTCAGTATGTATCACAGTTGTAGACATGGCAGCACCTCAGTATGTATCACAGTTGTAGACATGGCAGCTCCTCAGTATGTATCACAGTTGTAGACAAGGCAGCACCTCAGTATGTATCACAGTTGTAGACATGGCAGCACCTCAGTATGTATCACAGTTGTAGACAAGGCAGCACCTCAGTATGTAGACAAGGCAGCTCCTCCGTATGTATCACAGTTGTAGACAAGGCAGCACCTCAGTATGTATCACAGTTGTAGACATGGCAGCACCTCAGTATGTATCACAGTTGTAGACAAGGCAGCACCTCAGTATGTATCACAGTTGTAGACAAAGCAGCACCTCAGTATGTAGACAAGGCAGCTCCTCAGTATGTAGACAAGGCAGCACCTCAGTATGTAGACAAGGCAGCTCCTCTGTATGTATCACAGTTGTAGACAAAGCAGCACCTCAGTATGTAGACAAGGCAGCTCCTCAGTATGTAGACAAGGCAGCACCTCAGTATGTAGACAAGGCAGCACCTCAGTATGTAGACAAGCAGCACCTCAGTATGTAGACAAGGCAGCACCTCAGTATGTAGACAAGGCAGCACCTCAGTATGTAGACAAGGCAGCACCTCAGTATGTAGACAAGGCAGCTCCTCAGTATGTATTACAGTTGTAGACAAGACAGCACCTCAGTATGTAGACAAAGCAGCACCTCAGTATATAGACAAGGCAGCTCCTCAGTATGTAGACAAGGCAGTTCCTCAGTATGTATTACAGTTGTAGACAAGGCAGCACCTCAGTATGTAGACAAGGCAGCTCCTCAGTATGTATCACAGTTGTAGACGAAGCAGCACCTCAGTATGTAGACAAGGCAGCTCCTCTGTATGTATCACAGTTGTAGACAAGGCAGCACCTCAGTATGTAGACAAGACAGCACCTCAGTATGTATCACAGTTGTAGACGAAGCAGCACCTCAGTATGTAGACAAGGCAGCTCCTCAGTATGTATCACAGTTGTAGACAAGGCAGCACCTCAGTATGTAGACAAGGCAGCTCCTCAGTATGTAGACAAGGCAGCACCTCAGTATGTAGACAAGGCAGCTCCTCAGTATGTATTACAGTTGTAACCCTTTGTGTTATTATCATTCTATCAATACAGGGCTCATTCTAGGTCAGAATTTTTGTGAGAAGTGAGAAAGCGCGCGATCGCGTCCTTAAATGGTGTTCTTTAATAAATGTCATCAAAATATGCTTAAAATGCACAGTGTGATCATTGAATAGAATATTTGAATAGAAGGAGTGCTTTATAATGGGCCAATGTATCTTACTGGACAACATTTTGAATTAAAATTGTAGTGGAGCCCCCAGGGGTGAAGTTAGGGTCCCTATGGCGACCTCGATGGTAGCCTCTGCGGCCGAGTGTGGTTACGGTCGTTGATCACTTGCCTAGCATCACTATAGGTTTGAATCCCATTCCTTACCTGAAATATTGTCAAGAGGGGCGTGGTCTTCCTCCACCAATAATAGCTGGAGAGTCGTCGTATGACCTACGCTATTGGTGCGACTATAAACCCCAACAAGCAAAATCCTTTTGTGCGTCTCCCATCAGCTCTCGTGTACTGTTCTTTACACAGTCGGTAGAGAAGCAGAAGATAACACACACACTGTCTCAAAACTTGTTAAATTCAAATCAGAGTTTAAGACAGAAACGTACGTTGCACTGAAGTTAGCAAATCATGAAAGATCAATGTTGGTATTCTCCATATCGGAGTAGAAACAGCTCGATACTCGGACGAAGCCCCGCATGAACGAATGTGTGCAATTTGTAACAGTAATATGATTGAAGATGAATGTAATTTCCTCCCCGCATGAACGTATGTGTGCAATTTGTAACAGCAATATGATTGAAGATGAATGCCATTTCCTCCCCGCATGAATGAATGTGTGCAATTTGTAACAGTAATATGATTGAAGATGAATGCCATTTCCTCCCGAAATTTGATTTGTACAATTTGCTAATATTCTTGAACAACAAACTGATGCATTTATGCTCAATGTTAAAGTAATATATCAGAAAATATGTAAGTCATATAGTAGATATTTTCTTTATAGCAAACATTCATTCTATTATAATATGTGTAGATAGCCATGATACCTCCGGCGGTGAGCTTTTTTGTTTTTTATTTACTACATGTTCATTGTTTAGGCACACCATATTTACCAGCAACACATCTTCCATCCCGATCAAGGAGATTGCTGTATCAACATCCCGCCTCGACAGATTTGGTGGTCTTCATTATTTCAACCCTGTACCTATGATGAAACTTTTAGAGGTATTTGTACAGATGATATGTTTCCCCCATTTTTTAAAAAAATTATGATCCCATGTCCATGGAATCAAGAGTTTTTGTGGATTTAGTTCAAAATTGGTACACAGTGAAACACTGCATCTGTTGATTTTACATGTTGCTGAAAGTTCCAAATGAGAGTTATTTTGATATGGAGTCTTGTTGAGATTGACAAACACATTGTTTAATCTGCACAAGCGGACCGGCACAAATGCATTGGGAATATTTCACTAAAATTTGGGGGAAAATACTGTATCTGGTTGGTAAGGTAGTTCAATTACGGCTATACATTAAACTGGTTGATGATGCAACAGTTTACCAATCACATAGGTCAGATAATTCCAGATGATCCATTGATGATGATCTTTGTGGATTTCACAACATTTCCGTCATTTAACTGTATATGCTATTCATGTAGTTATACCCAATGGGAATGTGGCAAAAGACCCAAACTTCTGAATCATACATGTGAAGTATATCTATTCAGTTGGGACTGTCTTCATTCCAAATTATGTCTCCCCAGGGATTTGTCTGCCTCCGTGGTCGAGTGGTTAAGGTCTCTGACTTGTATACCACTGTAACCTATCATCACTGATGGTCACGGGTTCGAGCCCCGCTCAGACGTGTCTCATTTATATGAAAAAGTTGGCAGTTTCTTACGTAGGTTGATGCACCCAAGTACTGGTTAACCGCTGGAGCCTGCCCAGGAAAGGTGTTGTTAGGTAAACTGCCCTCCGGCAATATAGCCCAAAATGGTGCTGATGCAGGCGTAAAACCCAAAATATAAAATATAACAATAACTCCCCAGGGATTTAGAGGGGTGAGAGACATATTGATTTTAGTTTATACAAATTTATTTTAGCTCTATTGCGAAACAAGTTATTTCAACTTATATAAATCACTCTCGAAACCTCATTCCTGATGGAATCCATCGCCACGAGGGAGAGAGAAGAGACAATATGGAATTTAAATGCCTTGCCTAAGGGCACAATTGTAACGGCTCCAGTGGGGCTCGAACTCCGGACCTTTCGCACCTGAAGCGAACGCGCATCCACTGCACTATCACGACATATTGATTTTGTACTCATGTCTGTCCATGCATGATCTTCTAAACCCTTGGTTGGATTTTCATGGAACACTGCCCGGAAGACATGCGCTTTTTCAGAATCAATTTCTAGTTTCTTTTAAAATGAGCGAATGCATATTCAGTCGAAGTTAACAAAACCAAATTGTTACAGAAGAATATGACTAAGGCATTGTGTACTATTATGAGGAAATTAATCAGTGGTGTTGAACATGTCTGAATTATTTTACAGGTGATCAGAATTCCAGAAACCAGTGACGAAACATTTAATGCTCTCCTAGCCTTTGGTAAAGCAATGGGGAAGGTAACAGTGAATTGTAAAGTGAGTACTTATTATCGATAGTCTGTCCATCTGTCAGAGGACACCGTGTATCAAGGGGCCACCGTGCATCTGTCAGAGGACACAGTGTGTGTCGAGGGACCTCCGTCCATCTGTCAGAGGACACAGTGTGTGTCAAGGGGCCACCGTGCATCTGTCAGACACATTGTGTGTCAAGGGACCTCCGTCTATCTGTCAGAGGACACAGTGTGTGTCATGGGACCTCTGTCCATCTGTCAGAGGACACAGTGTGTGTCAAGGGGCCACCGTGCATCCGTCAGACACATTGTGTGTCAAGGGACCTCCGTCCATCTGTCAGAGGACACAGTGTGTGTCATGGGACCTCTGTCCATCTGTCAGAGGACACAGTGTGTGTCAAGGGGCCTCCATCCATCTGTCAGAGGACACAGTGTGTGTCAAGGGACCTCCGTCCATCTGTCAGAGGACACAGTGTGTGTCAAGGGGCCTCCATCCATCTGTCAATAGGACACAGTGTGTGTCAAGGGTGGTGAGATCATTGACTTCCAGATTCACTTTCCCTCTTTCCTCAGCAATAACTTCTAGTAGTTTGGATTAACGTTTACTGCGATGCTTACAGAATATGAAGAAGTTCTTTGTATGTTAGTTAGTTAGGTTGAAACCTAGTCAGTGCTTATAATTTCCAATCGACTTTTACGAGAACTAGAGCTTGGTTGCGTGTTGCTGGATTCATTACACAGAATAACTTCACTAAATGCTAATACAAATGTACTTTATGACATCTCAGTTTCTAATGCTTGCAGGGAGAAACGCTAGAGTCTGCGTAGTGTACGCCTTGTACTTGTGATCTTCTGAGTTTGAGCCCTGCTGTGTCCGCCTCCGTGGTCGAGTGGTTAAGGTCGCTGACTTGTATACCACTGTAACCTATCATCACTGATGGTCACGGGTTCGAGCCCCGCTCAGGCCATGTCTCATTTATATGAAAACGTTGGCAGTTTCTTACGGAGGTTGGTGCACCCAAGTTCTGGTTAACCGCTGGAGCCTGCCCAGGAAAGGCGTTGTTAGGTAAACTGCCCGCCGGCGATATAGCCCGAAATGGTGCTGATGCAGGCGTAAAACCCGAAATATAACATAACATATGAGCCCTGCTGTAGAGGTGATGTCCTTGGGCAAGACTTAAATTCCACATTGCCATTTCTCTCTCCTTTATGGCGATGGATTCCATCAGGAATGAGGTCTCGAGAGATTTTTCTAATGATATAAAACTTTGTTTCGCAATAGGGGTAAAATAAATTTGTATAAAAAAACAAGAAAAGGAAGTTCGATATTACTTTGGCTTGTCTTGTCTTAACCCTTTCCCCCTTAGAAGCGCCTCTCGACGCCAATGCCTATTGACATAGATCGACACATTAGCAGTCAAACAGGTTATAATAAAGATCAGAACAACATAAGGTATACAACACGTAATAGTTCCTAGTAACCTCCATGAAGGTGGAGTAGGCAAGTTCACAGCTTATCCATTGCATATCATTGGTAAATTACAGCCAAATGTATGAAATAAAACTACATCTCTATGGGGGAAAGGGTTAAGCCTGGTCGATTGTTGACAAAAGCATTGGAAACAATGTTTCTTAGACCAATGTTACTAAGCATATTGAATAAATATTATTTGACATTTCTAGCTTGTTTCATTAACGGAATACCGAATGTGCAAACAAATAAATGGCATTTTATATGTTAGGGAGCCAATTGTTACAGTCATAACTCGACAGTTACTTTTTTCTGAATTTAGTGGAAAATCTTCAAGAAACGTTAATTAGCTGTAAACAATGTGTAATCTAGCAGTGGTTTATAATACTGATGTGAGAAAGTGATATTGCAGACCGCCTCCGTTGTCGAGTGGTTATGGTCGTTGATGGTCACGTGACGGGTTCGAGTCCCACTCAGACCGTGTCTCTTTATATGAAATAGTTGGCAGTTTCTTACTGAGGTTGGTGCAACAAATACTGGTTAACCGCTGGAGCCTGCCCAGGAAATGTGTTGTTAGGTAAACTGCCTGTCGCTCAAATGGGCAACCGGTAGCAACGCTATATAAACTTAAATAAAAAAAATATCTATATTACAGGACACTTCGGGATTCATCGTGAACAGACTACTGGTTCCATACATGATGGAGGCGGTGCGTATGGTGGACCGAGGGGATGCAACCCCGCGTGATGTGGATACAGCTATGAAACTAGGGGCTGGTTACCCCATGGGACCATTTGAACTGACAGACTATGTGGGACTGGATACATGCAAGTTTATCCTAGACGGTTAGTAAATAAACTGTTGATTCACTTTGTATTAAAGATAATTTTCTTACCTCACCTGTTTTAGAATTAGTTTTCAAATGACGCTGTAGCAGGTGCTTTGTTATATGGTACATGCTAGAACTGCCAAGCATGAAAATGAGCAAAAAACAGATAAATATTCACCTTATATAATACGTAAATGTTGATGTTTATACGTTAATCTCATTCATGTCATACCGTAAAAGTCCCTAGCGCAGACGTATATATAAAGAAATATTTATTTAAAGTCCCTAACGCAGAAATATTTATTTGTTTTTGTAACAGGCGAAACCTTATGAATTACTTTGCTTTTTTATAATAAACCAGATTTTCATGCTAACCCAGATTTTCATGCTAACCCATATTGTCATGCTATGTTCATGCTAAACCAGATGTTCATGCTAAACCAGATGTTCATGCTAAACCAGATGTTCATGCTAAACCAGATTGTCATGCTAAACCAGATGTTCATGCTAAACCAGATGTTCATGCTAAACCAGATGTTCATGCTAAACCAGATTGTCATGCTATGTTCATGCTAAACCAGATGTTCATGCTAAACCAGATGTTTATGCTAAACCAGATTTTTATGCTAAACCAGATTTTCATGTATCTGGTTGTTCATGCTAAACCAGATTATCATACTAAACCAGATGTTTATGCTAAACCAGATGTTTATGCTAAACCAGATTTTTATGCTAAACCAGATTTCCATGTATCTGGTTGTTCATGCTAAACCAGATTATCATACTAAACCAGATGTTTATGCTAAACCAGATTTTCATCAGATCTGTATTAGTCTCAGTCATTTATGCTTACGGTTCCCAGCCACTACAGTTGGAAATATTGTCAACATAAACGTTCGGTGATGTCATGTGCCATTTAGCACATGGTAGCATTGTTTTCTATCATAATATTTCACTTATGAACATAGAAATCTATCAATATCATTCATGGTTAGCAGAAATCTATCAATATCATAAATGGTTAGCAGAAATCTATCAATATCATAAATGGTTAGCAGAAATCTATCAATATCATAAATGGTTAGCAGAAATCTATCAATATCATTCATGGTTAGCAGAAATCTATCAATATCATAAATTAATGGTTAGCAGAAATCTATCAATATCATAAATGGTTAGCAGAAATCTATCAATATCATAAATGGTTAGCAGAAATCTATCAATATCATAAATGGTTAGCAGAAATCTATCAATATCATAAATGGTTAGCAGAAATCTATCAATATCATAAATGGTTAGCAGAAATATATCGATATCATTCATGGCTAGCGATGTATTTCTTTTAATGTTCATTTGGTGAAATATAATTCAATAGTTTGTTTATGCAAATTTATTTTAGCTCAATTGCGAAACAAGTTGTTACAGCATTAAATTAATCGCTCTTGGGACCTCATTCCTGATGGCCATGAGGGAGAGATGAGGAAATGTGGAATTTTAAGTGCCTTGCCTAAGGGCACAATCGTAATGTCTACAACTTGGCGCGAACGCCGGGCCTTTAGCACTTGAACCAATATAATATCACGACTAATTAGGGACGGCAACGAATAGTGATTACACTATTCGAATATTCGGTCGGGAAGGTATTCGAATATTCGATAGAATTCTATCAAAAATTCAAATTCACTCAAACTCTTATAAGAAATTGCCAAATCTAATTTCTGTTTTACGCGTAAACGTAATCTTCTTCAAATGATTATTCAGATTGATATTGTACCCGAATATGTTAAATCCAATTTGCATAGATTACACCTAGCAGTTTTCCTATTCTCAGAGCGATTCAACAATTTCCAAATGTGTGACTGAGCGGGTGGCATTTTTGAGGACAATATATTCTTTTCCGAATATTCGAATACTGGAATTGTATTCAGATATTCGGACGTTCAAACTAATATTCGTTGCCATCCCTACAAATAATTCAATCATACAATGACATAAACAAACTATCCTATCTCTCTGTCACCATGTATCTGTCCTGTAACACATGTGTTTAAGTAATACTCAATGGTATGACTGCCACTATCTCTCTGAATGTTCCTCGTATATCTCATTTCTTGTGTCAAATATTCAACAACTGCTTTCAGTGAATTGATTAATGCATATTCAATGTGGGTCAGAATGCTATTGACTTGTTACTGAATTTCAGGTTGGCACAAAAAGTTCCCAGATAATCCCTTGTTTGATCCCAGCCCCTTGCTCAACAAATACGTCGCCGAGGGGAAGCTCGGAAACAAAGTTGGAGAGGGATTCTACAAGTCCAAGAAATAGATCACGACATAATTCAAATTCATCAAGAGAAGAATTACTTGAATAGCTCATTGATTTGTTTAGTTTATACAAATTTATTTTAGGTCGATTGCAAAACAAGTTCTTACAACTTATATTAATCACTCTCGAGACCTCATTCATGGTGGAATCCATCGCACAGAGAGAAGAGGCAATGTGGAATTTAAATGCCGTGCTTAAGGGCACAATCATAACGGCCCCAATGGGGTTCAAACTATGGGCCATTCGCACCTGAAGCGAATGCGCTATCACGACTTCCATTGATTGGCAGTTAACGAAAGATCAATAAAATGTTGTTTGATTGGCAGTTAATGAAAGATTAATAAAATGTTGTTTGATTGGCAGTTAATGAAAGATTAATAAAATGTTGTTTGATTGGCAGTTAATGAAAGATTAATAAAATGTTGTTTGATTGGCAGTTAACGAAAGATTAATAAAATGTTGTTTGATTGGCAGTTAATGAAAGATTAATAAAATGTTGTTTGATTGGCAGTTAATGAAAGATTAATAAAATGTTGTTTGATTGGCAGTTAACGAAAGATTAATAAAATGTTGTTTGATTGGCAGTTAATGTTGTTTGTTTAAATGGTCAAAATAAACATATTGCTCTATACCCATCCCAATTGTATCCAAAATGGTGGCGATGTTTTTATTTTATTATTTCAAATATTAGTGTAAAAATTTATAGTCTAGTGTGAAGAACAAGCAGCAATATATCTACATTGTGTGGCACAAATTAAACAAAGGAATATACTGTGATGTCGGAATATACTGTGACGTCGTCGGAATATACTGTGACGTTGGAATACTGGATGTGTAAAATTAATGTGGAATACTGGATGTGTAAATGTGGAATACTGGATGTGTAAATGTGGAATACTGGATGTGTAAATGTGGAATACTGGATGTGTAAATGTGTGGAATACTGAATGTGTAAATGTGGAATACTGGATGTGTAAATGTGTGGAATACTGAATGTGTAAATGTGTGGAATACTGGATGTGTAAATGTGGAATACTGAATGTGTAAACTCCACTTCATGTTGCAAGGAAAGCAATACTGTACTTTTTTCGGATTCCATTAAAGTATTGTTCCGGATTCCATTAAAGTATTGTTCTGGATTCCATCCAAGTGTTGTTTCGGATTCCATTCAAGTATTGTTCTGGATTCCATCCAAGTATTGTTCCGGATTCCATTCAAGTATTGTTCCGGATTCCATTCAAGTATTGTTCCGGATTCCATTCAAGTATTGTTCCGGATTCCATCCAAGTGTTGTTCCGGATTCCATTCAAGTATTGTTCCGGATTCCATTAGTGTTGTTTCGGATTCCATCCAAGTATTGTTTCGGATTCCATCCAAGTATTGTTTCGGATTCCATCCAAGTATTGTTTCGGATTCCATCCAAGTATTGTTTCGGATTCCATCCAAGTATTGTTCCGGATTCCATCCAAGTATTGTTTCGGATTCCATCCAAGTGTTGTTTCGGATTCCATCCAAGTATTGTTTCGGATTCCATCCAAGTATTGTTTCGGATTCCATCCAAGTGTTGTTTCGGATTCCATCCAAGTATTGTTTCAGATTCCATCTCAGCCACACTGAGAATCCGGCACTTGGCTCAGCCACACTGAGAATCAGGCACTCGCCTCCGCCACAATGAGAATCCGGCACACGGCTCAGCCACATTGAGAATCAGGAACTCACCTCGGCCACACGCCTCAGCCACACTGAGAATCAGGCACACGCCTCAGCCACAATGAGAATCAGGCACACGCCTCAGCCACAATGAGAATCAGGCACACACCTCAGCCACAATGAGAATCAGGCACACGCCTCAGCCACAATGAGAATCAGGCACACGCCTCAGCCACAATGAGAATCAGGCACACGCCTCAGCCACAATGAGAATCGGGCACACGCCTCAGCCACAATGAGAATCCGGCACACACCTCGGCCACACAGAATCAGGCACTCGCCTCAACCACAATGAGAATCCGGCACTTTCCTCAGCCACACTGAGAATCCAGCACACGGCTCAGCCACATTGAGAATCAGGAACTCACCTCAGCCACAATGAGAATCAGGCACTCGCCTCGGCCACAATGAGAATCAGGCACTTGCCTCAGCCACAATGAGAATCAGGCACTCGCCTCGGCCACAATGAGAATCAGGCACTCGCCTCGGCCACAATGAGAATCAGGAACTCGCCTCGGCCACAATGAGAATCAGGCACTCGCCTCGGCCACAATGAGAATCAGGAACTCGCCTCGGCCACAATGAGGATCAGGAACTCGCCTCGGCCACAACGAGAATCAGGAACTCGCCTCGGCCACAACGAGGATCAGGCACTCGCCTCGGCCACAATGAGAATCAGGCACTTGCCTCAGCCACAATGAGGATCAGGAACTCGCCTCGGCCACAATGAGGATCAGGAACTCGCCTCAGCCACAATGAGGATCAGGCACTCGCTGTGAGACTGTACCTGTTGTTATGGAGGAACGCTGGAGTAAACTTGTGACCTGGATTCACAGCCCAATGGGGTTCACTCCTGGACCAGTAGTAATGTGAACTCCCAGGGTAATAATCAAACAACAGGAGTTGCAAGTGTGAAATATTTTATAATTTAAAAGTAATATTTAACAAATCTAGATCTATGTGAGAAAGAAATGCTTAAAAATAATTATTAAATAGGATTCAAACCTCTCGAGATGAAACAAAACAGCCTCATTCAGTTGTGATATCGAATATAAATGGCATCATTCAGTTGTGATATCGAACATAAATGGCCTCGTGCAGTTGTGATATCAAACATAAATGGCCTCATTCAGTTGTGATATCAAACATGAATGATGCATAAATGTCCTCGTGCAGTTGTGATATCAAACATAAATGGCCTCATTCAGTTGTGATATCAAACATAATGGCCTCAATTCAGTTGTAATATCAAACATAATGGCCTCATTCAGTTGTGATATCAAATATAAATGGCCTCATTCAGTTGTGATATCAAATATAAATGGCCTCATTCATCTGTGATATCGAACATAAATGGTCTCATTCAGTTGTGATATCAATTTATGTTATATTTCGGGTTTTACGCCTGCATCAGCACCATTTTGGGCTATATTGCCGGCGGGGTTGTGATATCAAACATAAGGGACTCATTCAGTTGTGATATCAAACATACGGGACTCATTCAGCTGTGATATCAAAAATCTTCATTCAGCTGTGATATCAAAAAGAAATGTCTTCATTCAGCTGTGACATTTCTTTTTGATATCAAAAAGAAATATCTTCATCCAGCTGTGATATCAAACAAAATGGCAGCATTCATATATTACCTATATTGGTCTATATTAATACCTACTCTTGTTATTCACACAAAATCTAATTATCTAAATTATGTTCAATACAACAGAACAGAAAATTAAACCAAGCTTGAACGCTTGAGGCATATGTTTAACTATGATAACGTATCAAACGCTGTTTGTTTTTGGGGTTGTTTATTTTGTTAAGTCGCACTAACATGTTATGCTATATGGTGACTCACCAGCTATTAATGGTGGGGGAAGACCTCCCGGGTGCCCCTCCGAGCAGTATTTCAGGCACAGAATGGCACCCAGGTAGAACCACTGACCTTCAGTAGGCCAGCTGGATAGCTTCCTCACATGAAATAATTCGACATCCTCGTTGGGATTCGAACCTGCTGCATTGAGGGGCAAGTGATTTCACAGTAACCAGTCAGCCCCTATGTATTAACGTTGTTGTTAATGTTGGTTATAACTTGTGGCCCAACCCTTTTGCAATGTTACACAAATGTATGTATGCATCTTATACATTGTTAATTTCTATTCTGTATCATGCATGTATGTCAACTGTACTGTTTAATATGCATATGCAATAACATATGGTTAAATCGAATGTAGGAACATTCATAATGTGATGCATTTGTTTGTATGGGACTTTAACACAATGTAGATAACCTGTCTAAACAACCTATATCATATATGGAAATTATGATGGGTTTGGTATAACGGAACGTTAGCACAGTACTGTAATACATTAGTTACAAGTTCTAACAACTTATATTAATCAAGCACAGTACTGTAATACATTAGTTACAAGTTCTAACAACTTATATTAATCACTCTTGAGACCTCATTCGTGATGGAATCCATCGCCACGAGGGAGAGAGAAGAGGCAATGTGGAATTTAAGGGCACAAACGGCTCCAGCGGGGCTCAAACTCCTGGCCTTTCGCACCTGAAGCAAACGGCTTCTACGATTTGTGAGTACGGGAAACGACCTATCACATATATCATATAGGGAAATTAAGATGGGTTTGTTGTAACGGAATGTTAGCACAGTACTGTAATACATTGTATCAACACTTCACACAAAATAAGCACCAAGTATACAAACTATTATGTACGCATAAAAAGGAGAATCATCGAGAACCGACGGATCAAATAAATGGATTGGCTCAGCTCCCACATACAATACCACTACCGGTATATATAAAGTTAATTTCTCACTCAAATACCTCCGAGAAGCTAGCTCACCATGTTACTTGATGTCAGCCCAATAAATGAGACATTAATTCTTGAAGATAAACAATATCTGAACTGTCTACACCCTTCTTTAGCAGGAGCTTAACATTCATTCAATTATTAATTAATCAACAAAATGTATTTTAATTATTATACATTTTACATATAATACAGTATACATGTATGTCTATAACTGGCGTTTGACAATATAAACATAGAAGCCGATGGATATAACTTCAGAGATAAACAAGAGAGATTAGTAAACCTCTGCCAAGAGCAATTGGAGATTAGTAAACTTCCACCAAGAGCAATCGGAGATTAGTAAACCTCTGTCAAGAGCAATCGGATATTAGTAAACCTCTACCAAGAGCAATCGGAGATTAGTAAACCTCCACCAAGAGCTGAGATTAGTAAACCTCTGCCAAGAGCAATCGGAGGTTAGTAAACCTCTGCCAAGAGCAATCAGAGATTAGTAAACCTCCACCAAGAGCAATCGGAGATTAGTAAACCTTCACCAAGAGCAATCGGAGATTAGTAAACCTCCACCAAGAGCAATCGGAGATTTGTAAACCTCCACCAAGAGCAATCGGAGATTAGTAAACCTCCGCCATATTGCTAAATCAGCATTTCTTTCCCAGCTCACAATGGTGAAGAATCATTTAAACAAATCCTCGATCCGGATCACCTCCAAAATCTAATCGGTTCTTCCTTGACCCGAGGTACACCCTTCCTTGATCCCCGAGGCACACCCTTCCTTGACCAGGGGTACACCCTTCCTTGACCCGAGGCAAACCCTTCCTTGACCCGAGGCACACCCTTCCTTGACCCGAGGTACACCCTTCCTTGACCCGAGGTACACACTTCCTTGACCCGAGGTACACCTTCCTTGACCCGAGGTACACCCTTCCTTGACCCAAGGTACACCATTCCTTGAATCGAGGTAAACCATTCCTTGACCCGAGGCACACCCTTCCTTGACCCGAGGCACACCCTTCCTTGATTCGAGACACACCCTTCCTTGACCCGAGGCACACCCTTCCTTGACCCGAGGCACACCCTTCCTTGACCAGAGGTACACACATCCTTGACCCGAGGCACACCCTTCATTGACCCGACGCACACCCTTCCTTGACCCAAGGCACACCCTTCCTTGACCCGAGGTACACCCTTCCTTGACCCGAGGTACACCCTTGACCCGAGGTACACCCTTCCTTGACCCGAGGTACACCCTTGACCCGAGGTACACACTTCCTTGACCCAAGGTACACCATTCCTTGATTCAAGGTAAACCATTCCTTGACCCGAGGTACACCATTCCTTGATTCAAGGTAAACCATTCCTTGACCCGAGGCACACCCTTCCTTGACCAGAGGTACACACTTCCTTGACCCGAGGCACACCCTTCCTTGATTCGAGACACACCCTTCCTTGACCCGAGGCACACACTTCCTTGATTCGAGACACACCCTTCCTTGACCCGAGGCACACCCTTCCTTGATTCGAGACACACCCTTCCTTGACCCGAGGCACACCCTTCATTGACCCGAGGTACACACTTCATTGACCCGAGGTACACACTTCCTTGACCCGAGGCACACCCTTCCTTGACCCTAGACCTAACCTTCCATCAAATATCATGAAATTTCATGTGTCAAATACCAGCAGTGTGGGGAAGGGATGGGGTTGCATCTCTCCTAGGGCTATTTTGATAATTATAACAAACGTGTTTTTGATCAAATGCAAATACTGGAGAGCAAGTAATATGTTATGTCGGATTATTTTAACAGTTTATGTCTGAGTCTTTTGTCTATACATAGAGGTTATTGTGAACCGATCAAACTGAATATATAGCACATAGAGGTTATTGTGTTTTAGTGATGTGAAACAATTACAACTAGGAATTTAGAGCGCAAATGGAACAAGAGTAAATTAACCATCGATCATGAAATTTACAGGAAACAATGTGCTGTAGTTAATAAAATGTTGAAACAGGCCAGAATCAGCTACTATTCTGACAAAGTATCATCTTGTAGCAGTGATCAAAAAGGTTTACATAAAATAACAAAACATTTATTGGAAGGCCCGGACGAAATTGCCCTACCATCTGGCAAATGTTCTGAAGAATTGGCCCAAGATTTCAGTGATTTTTTCATAAATAAGATAAATGGAATCAGAAATGAAATAAATTCAGTGACAATCCCAGGTACATGCCCCGACATTTCAGAAACCGGTCGATTATCGGGTAACAAATTAGTAGAATTTGCCCCAGCATCTAATGAAGAGGTGAAAAAACTTATTACAAAATCTGCTAGTAAATCGTGCGAACTTGACCCTATTCCAACATGGCTTCTTAAGTCATGCTTGCCCGAACTTCTGCCAATCATCACAAAGATTATAAACCTTTCATTAGAAACTGCAAGTGTACCAGCGTCATTTAAACAGTCACGTATTAGACCTCTTTTGAAAAAGCCAAGCCTGGATCAGAATACTCTAAAAAATTATAGACCTGTTTCGAATTTGCCATTTGTATCTAAAGTGCTGGAAAAGGTTGTCGGTAGTCGTATCGAAGAACATCTAAAAACAAACAACCTACACGAGGCCCACCAATCTGCTTATAGAAAATGCCATTCCACAGAAACTGCTCTGATGAAAGTTCAGAATGATATACTACTTTCTCTAGATCAGAACAATGTCACCGTTCTCGTGCTTCTTGATTTATCAGCTGCGTTCGACACTATAGATCACACAACTCTGTTACAACGACTTGAACACGATTTTGGAATCACAGCAAAACCGCTTCAATGGATTTCATCCTATTTTGAAGATCGCCATCAAACAGTTTGTATTGATGGTAAACTTTCAAAACCAGTACTTATGAATTACAGTGTGCCACAAGGATCAGTTTTAGGGCCAAAGTTTTATACAATGTATACGAAGCCAGTCGGAGCAATATGCAGAAAACACGGACTACAAAATCATTTCTATGCCGATGACTCACAACTATATTTATCATTTAAGCCAACAGATCAAGTATCACAATCAGAAACAATACAGCGTGTGGAACAATGCCTGGAAGACATAACATCATGGATGAATTCAAACATGCTCAAACTGAACGCTGAAAAAACTGAAGTCATCGTTTTCTCATCAAAGCATAACTCCAGGCAAATTGGCGACATCTCTGTTACAGTGGGTGGCTCAAAGATCAAACCATCAGAGTGTGTAAGAAACTTGGGCGCTTTGTTTGACTCTCGGATGGACATGGAGGCCCACATTAACTCCACCAGTAGATCATGTTACACGCAGTTGCGCAAAATCGGCCACATCAGACAATACCTTCCAAAAGACGCTACAAAATCTATTGTCAGCTCATTGGTAACATCTAGGATGGACTACTGTAATGCTCTTTTGTATGGTGTCCCGCAGACAAAAGTGAACAGACTACAGAATGTACAAAATACGGCAGCTAGAATCATTTCAAGGACTTCACGCTACGATCACATTACACCTGTACTCAAAGATCTGCACTGGTTGCCAATACAATACAGGATAAAATACAAGATTCAGACTCATACGTACAAAGCTTTACATGAACAATCACCTGTCTACATCAGAAATCTATTGAATATCTACACACCTCGGAGAACTTTAAGATCACAAAATGATTCATCAACGTTAGAAGTGCCGAAAAGCAGGAATGTCTCTCTTGGTGATCGCAGTTTCGCCGTAGCGGCTCCAAGATTATGGAACTCACTTCCCTCTGGAATCAGGGACGCTCCGTCCCTATACTTGTTCAAGCGGTCGCTCAAGACACACTATTTCATTGAGATACACGGGAACTAGCTGAATTTGTTTAGGAAAAATAAATTTGATTTCATTCCAGTAATTGGAAATTTGGGTTTTATTCCAGTAATTGGACTATTTATTACTACATGTATTTACTTTTTTTTATGTACTACATTACAATCACTTGAATTTTTAAATTTATATTCGTTTATTAACGTAAGTGTCTCTTTTAAATATCATTGGTCTTAGCGTTTTATTCGTAGGTTACGTTATATAATTTAAAAAAAAAATTTTATCTATAAAATTCTTTAAGCCCATTTCAGTCTATCGATTCATTCTCTCATTTTATTAAATTTATACCAGCATTATATTAATTGTTCGTAGTTGTCCTTGTCTCATATGAATTTGTTTTATCGGTCAGATTTAAGATCTATTATCACCTTAACACATGTTGTTTTGTTTGCATATACTATGTTTTATCATTGTTATTATGTTTACATATCTGTGATATGTCATATGTTATTATGTAAAGCGCCCTTGAACGTGTATTTTTACATGAAAAGGGGGCTCAAGAAATCTGGTATAATAATAATAATATTGTGAACCGATCAAAATGAATATATAGCACATAGAGGTTATTGTGAACCGATCAAACTGAATATATAGCACATAGAGGTTATTGTGAACCGATCAAACTGAATATATAGCACATAGAGGTTATTGTGAACCGATCAAACTGAATATATAGCACATAGAGGTTATTGTGAACCGATCAAACTGAATATATAGCACATAGAGGTTATTGTGAACCGATCAAACTGAATATATAGCACATAGAGGTTATTGTGACCCGATCAAACTGAATATATAGCACATAGAGGTTATTGTGAACCGATCAAACTGAATATATAGCACATAGAGGTTATTGTGAACCGATCAAACTGAATATATAGCACATAGAGGTTATTGTGAACCGATCAAACTGAATATATAGCACATAGAGGTTATTGTGAACCGATCAAACTGAATATATAGCACATAGAGGTTATTGTGAACCGATCAAACTGAATATATAGCACATAGAGGTTATTGTGACCCGATCAAACTGAATATATAGCACATAGAGGTTATTGTGAACCGATCAAACTGAATATATAGCACATAGAGGTTATTGTGAACCGATCAAACTGAATATATAGCACATAGAGGTTATTGTGAACCGATCAAACTGAATATATAGCACATAGAGGTTATTGTGAACCGATCAAACTGAATATATAGCACATAGAAGTTATTGTGAACCGATCAAACTGAATATATAGCACATAGAGGTTATTGTGAACCGATCAAACTGAATATATAGCACATAGAAGTTATTGTGAACCGATCAAACTGAATATATAGCACATAGAGGTTATTGTGAACCGATCAAACTGAATATATAGCACATAGAGGTTATTGTGAACCGATCAAACTGAATATATAGCACATAGAGGTTATTGTGAACCGATCAAACTGAATATATAGCACATAGAGGTTATTGTGAACCGATCAAACTGAATATATAGCACATAGAGGTTATTGTGAACCGATCAAACTGAATATATAGCACATAGAGGTTATTGTGAACCGATCAAACTGAATATATAGCACATAGAGGTTATTGTGAACCGATCAAACTGAATATATAGCACATAGAGGTTATTGTGAACCGATCAAACTGAATATATAGCACATAGAGGTTATTGTGAACCGATCAAACTGAATATATAGCACATAGAGGTTATTGTGAACCGATCAAACTGAATATATAGCACATAGAGGTTATTGTGAACCGATCAAACTGAATATATAGCACATAGAGGTTATTGTGAACCGATCAAACTGAATATATAGCACATAGAGGTTATTGTGAACCGATCAAACTGAATATATAGCACATAGAGGTTATTGTGAACCGATCAAACTGAATATATAGCACATAGAGGTTATTGTGACCCGATCAAACTGAATATATAGCACATAGAAGTTATTGTGAACCGATCAAACTGAATATATAGCACATAGAGGTTATTGTGAACCGATCAAACTGAATATATAGCACATAGAGGTTATTGTGAACCGATCAAACTGAATATATAGCACATAGAGGTTATTGTGAACCGATCAAACTGAATATATAGCACATAGAGGTTATTGTGACCCGATCAAACTGAATATATAGCACATAGAAGTTATTGTGAACCGATCAAACTGAATATATAGCACATAGAAGTTATTGTGAACCGATCAAAATGAATATATAGCACATAGAGGTTATTGTGACCCGATCAAACTGAATATATAGCACATAGAGGTTATTGTGAACCGATCAAATTGAATATATAGCACATAGAGGTTATTGTGACCCGATCAAACTGAATATATAGCACATAGAAGTTATTGTGACCCGATCAAATTGAATATATAGCACATAGAGGTTATTGTGACCCGATCAAACTGAATATATAGCACATAGAGGTTATTGTGACCCGATCAAACTGAATATATAGCACATAGAAGTTATTGTGAACCGATCAAACTGAATATATAGCACATAGAGGTTATTGTGACCCGATCAAACTGAATATATAGCACATAGAAGTTATTGTGAACCGATCAAACTGAATATATAGCACATAGAGGTTATTGTGACCCGATCAAACTGAATAAATAGCACATACATAGAGGTTATTGTGAACTGATCAAACTGAATAAATAGCACATACATAGAAGTTATTGTGAACTGATCAAACTGAATATAGCACATACATAGAGGTTATTGTGACCCGATCAAACTGAATATATAGCACATAGAAGTTATTGTGAACCGATCAAACTGAATATATAGCACATAGAGGTTATTGTGACCCGATCAAACTGAATAAATAGCACATACATAGAGGTTATTGTGAACTGATCAAACTGAATAAATAGCACATACATAGAAGTTATTGTGAACTGATCAAACTGAATATAGCACATACATAGAGGTTATTGTGACCCGATCAAACTGAATATATAGCACATAGAAGTTATTGTGAACCGATCAAACTGAATATATAGCACATAGAGGTTATTGTGACCCGATCAAACTGAATAAATAGCACATACATAGAGGTTATTGTGAACTGATCAAACTGAATATAGCACATACATAGAGGTTATTGTGACTCTATCAAACTGAATAAACAGCAGAGGTTATTGTGACCCGATCAAACTGAATAAATAGCAGAGGTTATTGTGACCCGATCAAACTGAATAAATAGCACATAGGTTATTGTGAACTGATCATACTGAATAAATAGCAGAGGTTATTGTGAACCGATCAAACTGAATAAACAGCAGAGGTTATTGTGAACCGATCAAACTGAATAAACAGCAGAGGTTATTGTGAACCGATCAAACTGAATAAATAGCACACAGAGGTTATTGTGAACCGATCAAACTGAATAAATAGCACATAGGTTATTGTGAACTGATCATACTGAATAAATAGCACATAGGTTATTGTGAACTGATCATACTGAATAAATAGCAGAGGTTATTGTGACCCGATCAAACTGAATAAATAGCACATAGGTTATTGTGAACTGATCATACTGAATAAATAGCAGAGGTTATTGTGAACCGATCAAACTGAATAAACAGCAGAGGTTATTGTGAACCGATCAAACTGAATAAACAGCAGAGGTTATTGTGAACCGATCAAACTGAATAAATAGCAGAGGTTATTGTGGACCGATCATACTGAATAAATAGCACACAGAGGTTATTGTGAACCGATCATACTGAATAAATAGCACACAGAGGTTATTGTGAACCGATCATACTGAATAAATAGCACACAGAGGTTATTGTGAACCGATCAAACTGAATAAATAGCACACAGAGGTTATTGTGAACCGATCATACTGAATAAATAGCACACAGAGGTTATTGTGAACCGATCATACTGAATAAATAGCACACAGAGGTTATTGTGAACCGATCATACTGAATAAATAGTACTACATTACTAATGTAATGTTAACCCTTGACCCTCACGACTAAACTTGCTTTTGCAAACAGCATAGAGCCACATAATGTTCCGTCTGATCTGATTATGTGCCGTCTGATCTGATTATGTGCCGTCTGATCTGATTATGTGCCGTCTGATCTGGCTCGATGCTGTTTGTTATCGGATAGTGGATCTAAAACACTTGTCTGAATAGCAAACAACATAGATCCTGATCAGATGTGGCACTACGCCACGGCTGATCTGGGTCTATGTTGTTTGCACATTCCGTCAAATTTATTCAGCAGGTTAAGGGCTAAAATACCAAACATGTTATATATTTCACTACACATCTTTTTACTATCTTATGGACTCAATTACAACAACAAAACCTTTTGTGAATAATCTATGCTTGCGTGAATAATCTATGCTTGTGGGAATAATCTATGCTTGCAGGAATAATCTATGCTTGCAGGAATAATCTATGCTTGCAGGAATAATCTATGCTTGCGTGAATAATCTATGCTTGCGTGAATAATCTATGCTTGCAGGAATAATCTATGCTTGCAGGAATAATCTATGCTTGCGTGAATAATCTATGCTTGCAGGAATAATCTATGCTTGCAGGAATAATCTATGCTTGCAGGAATAATCTATGCTTGCAGGAATAATCTATGCTTGCATGAACAATCTATGCTTGCATGAATAATCTATGCTTGCAGGAATAATCTATGCTTGCAGGAATAATCAATTCATTCATTAGTTTGCTTCCAGTTTCTGCAGTAGTAAGTAAGCTTACTGTTTCGGAAAATTGCAGGAATATAACCTAGTGTTTATAAAATAGCAGATAATAATCTGTAGAAAGGAAATGCATATTGTACAAAAACAGAGAATAGTTTGCCCAGAGAAGCAACCAACTACATAGTAAATGGTACAAAGGTTTTTTAAATTTAATTCACGATTATATAGACAGAAAAATCGCTGTCAATTCTTGCAATAAATAATTATACAATTTATACAAATTTATTTTAGCTCGATTGCGAAACAATTTATTACAACTTATATTAATCACTCTCGAGACCTCATTCCTGATGGAATCCATCGCCACGAGGGAGAGAGAAGAGGCAACGTGGAATTTAAATGCCTTGCCTAAGGGCACAAGCGTAACTACTCCAGCGTAATTAAATATATCGTTTGGCAGTGTGTTTGCTCTATACGCAAACATGGTAGGGACTATAAGGGCCTAAAATATAAACAAGTTGGACAATAAATTGTTGCTTTGCAGGTAAATTGTCAATTTGGCTTAACTTGCCATATACCATTAAAACTACAGAACTCATTAACCCATTTGATTCTGGATACCGTTCAAACAGTATTTGCAAAGAACATAGAGCCAGATCAGCCGCCACGGAACGTGCCGTCTGATCAGGCTCTATGCTGTTTGCTATTCAGATGATATTGCTAAGACACTTGGCTATGTAGAAAAGAACATAGATCCTGATCAGTACACAGCGTCACACTGCGGCTGATCTGGATCTATGTTGTTTGCAAAAGCCTTTAAATGTATCCAGAATGAAATGGGTTAAACCAATTTAATGCAATTTTCTACTATATCGCAAACGTTTCGGTCCGATATCATGAAGGCATGTGTGGACAGGGGGACGCTCAAACTACCCTGCATGACGGAGACTGTCGTTCTACAGGGGCTATTATAACCCCTGGGTTACGTTTAATGGATTAATCACCCATAACATTTTTAGTTTATACAAATTTAATTTAGCTCGATCGCGAAACAAGTTCTTACAACTTATATTAATCACCCTCGATACCTCATTCCTGATGGAATCCATCGCCACAAAGGAGAGAGAAGAGGCAAGGTGGAATTTAAATGCATTGCCTAAGCACACAATCGTTACGGCTCCAGCGCGACTCGAACTCCGGACCTTTCGCATTTTTGGCATAGGGGATTGATTATGAACAGAGGGGAGTTTGATAAACACTTGTATGGACCAACTGTATATGATGCCCAGGATGATTGATTGATCAAAAATGTTCAAAAATCAAGCCAAAAATGCATGAAAAAAGAGAAGAGAAACAATTTCGTGCATTATTTAAATGGTTACTAATGCAACAGAATTGTATTTTAGGGAATCGAATATTTATTTTTATCGCATAGGGTATTTTATTATTACAGTGAAAGTAGACCCTTAATCCTTTCCTTCATAGAGATTTAGGTTAATATACTATTATATCTCCATACAAATGACAGCCATTTAGCTATCATGCAGTGGATAAGTAGTCGCCATATATATCCCACCTCCATAGATATTACTGGGACTACATGAGATTCTGGCCTTTATTATGAACATTGGTTTGGCTACTACATTGTCAATGCATGTCGTATTGGTAATGGCGTCAAGGTGTGCTTCTATGAGGGAAAGGGTTATGAGCATTGGTTTGGCTACTACATTGTCAATGTATGTCGTATTGGTAATGGCGTCAAGGTGTGCTTCTATGAGGGAAAGGGTTATGAGCATTGGTTTGGCTACTACATTGTCTATGTATGTCGTATTGGTAATGGCGTCAAAGGGGTGCTTCTATGAGGGAAAGAGTTAAAGTCCCATAGAATTGATATATTTGTGATGCGCTATGCGAAAAGTACCTTCTGGGTGTATGACAATATATCAGCATTGACATTGCATATTATGTACATCGATATTTTGAATATCATAAAATATATCTCTGTAACAAGAAAACTATATCAATTCTACAATATAATGAAGAATAAACTATTTTTATTTTATGCTAATTGATGAAATACAGTGTTCTATCAGTGCGATATAATCCATATCACTCATTGCATATCACTCACTGTATTTTGCCGGTCTACTTTTTTTATTATCTCCCTTCCCAATACACCAACTTGCACCGTGTCACACGTGTCATTTAATTTTCACCGTTTACCTGGCTTCAATGACACTATTTACCTGTATTATTGTTTTTGTTATGAAACAAATCAAAAGCGAAATACAACTGACAATGTCTCGAATTTTGTCACTGCAAATTGTAACAATAAATCCAATAAATATTTTCATGTATTTTTCCTCGATTCAACTTTAAATTCAAGATGGCGGCAGATTTGTGTATCGACTCACGACGTATAGTCGTCAATGTATTCATCTGCACAAAAACACGGCGGCCAGCTATTTTAATTTCTTCATTTTGTGTTTGTTTTTCACCAATTAGCATAAAATAAAAAGAAAATTTGTTTGTTTTGAGTGAATATGGAATATATCTCACCTCGAAGTGAGAAAATTTGCATATTTTCTCAGTGAGATATATTTCATATTCACTCAAAACAAACAAATATCCTCTATCTATATATTACTGTTCTAGAAATATGGCACACATTTGTTAATTTAAAAATTTGAAATTCGCCAAATATTAATTGTCAGTCATGACAATTCATTCTAGGTCAGAATTTAAATGGTGTTATTTAATAAATTTCAACAAAATATGGTTAAAATGCACATGACCATTAAATACAGCATTTGAATAGAGGGAGTGGTTTATAATGGGCCAGTGTATCTTACTGGCCAAAAGTTTATATGAAAATCGTAAAAAAAAATAATAGATTTTTAGGGAGAAGTGGGGCCCCCAGAGGGCGAAGTCAGGGTCTCACATCACCCTCTAAAATGATCCCTGTATAATTTGACATACAACGTTAATAAATGTATGTCAGTTGTTTGTTCATTGCAGTAAACTGCACTTTAGAATTCATAAGATTTCAAAGGCAATATTTAATAATAAAATTAATCCTCACAAGAGAATCAAGTTTTACATACTACAAAAAACGTATGGTTTGATAATGGCTTTACAAGAAGATACATCTTTGCTTGGTACATCACATCTATGGTCAGCCCCACCTAGCCGTGGACCACAACTTATAAGTACACATACAAGTAAATGTATTAAAACTGTTATCATCATGACCAGAAGACAAATATAGTTCACATAAATTTATTTTAGTTCGATTGCGAAACAAGTTCTTACAATATTAGTTGAATCGTTTTCGAGACCTCATTCCTGATGGAATCCGACGCGATGAGACAGCGAGATGAGGAACTGTGGATTGAAGTGTCTTGCCTAAGGATACCACCACCAGGGTTCTGGGGCTCGAACTCCCAATACCTTGGTTACGGACAAACAGGACACAGCCTTGTATTAGGGTCTATGCAGGGACATAAAACAAATGGGAGTTTGATGTTGTATCATTTTGCTTTACCGCCAAAAATGAAAATAACAAAATTTCACAATGTGATTAATTGAAGCAGCAATATATGTTTCTTCTGGTAAAGATGATGTAATTGTTTGTTGTTGGGGGGGGTATGACAGGAGGGGTTGTATGACAGGGGGGTTGTATGACGGGGGGGTGTTTGACAGGGGAGGTGTATGACAGGGGGGGTGTATGACAGGGCTCCTGGTGGAGGAAATCCCCAGATGCCATTCCGAGCAAGTATTTCATGCATGGACAGGCATCCAGGTCGAACCACCGACCTTCCACATGTCAGCTAGATAGCTTCCTCATAAGAATGAATTCAACACCACGAGTTGGATTTGAACCTACAGTGATGAGGGTCAAATGATTTGAAGTAAATGTCCCTAACCACTCGGCATGGAAGTGTAATTGTAAATACACTTGGCTTAAATATGGACTTCAAAACTGCAGGACACGGATTGGTGGACCACACATGTTTAATATAAAACATGAAAGTATCACAGTCGCATTAATCGAGCAATTATAAAATAACAACAAAACTAACGGATTTTCAAGTTACTTAACATGATTTGTGATACATCCGACTTTGGATCGGGCGACAAGGAACTCCACCTGGTGTCTGTACAGAGATCAAGCGGCGGGCAACTATGACCTAGATCTGTAACCGTGCAAGTGTCCTGCACTGACCACGAGAAACTCGACAGCTCATCAACCCATTCCTTCAAATCCTGTCCAACCTTGTGCCCATCTATCACAGACTTTTGAATTTGCTTTTCCGGATAATTTACACCAAGTTTTACCTTCATGTTACCATAGTCAATATGAGAATACATTCCCGACGGACCATTATGCAATGATTTCACCTCGTCTGAAGTCGATGGCACTAATTTATGAAAAGAATATGGCATCACAACAAACTGAACTTCTGCGCATATCCTCCATTTGTACAGCACCTTCAGGGTCCAGACACCCGGCCTGAGCGGAGCATTAAGCTTAGGTTTGTGAGCAGCAATAAGGGATTCTTTAGTAATGGTGATGTTCTGAAGTGATGCCACAATGCCGACAGGGTCTATCCATGCCACTAATAATGTGGCTTCAATGCCTGCACCCCACACGTGACGTAATGCAATTTCACTCTCAGGACCCAAGAACAGCGGGTAATTTCTAAATATCTGTTCTTTTGGATCGAAATCTGTACCAATCTGAAAGTGTAACATATAAAAATAATAATACAAGTGTTGTTAACACTCAACCTAGTTCTACTACACTCATTGTGGAAGTCGTGATAGCGCAGTGGTAGTGTGTTTCAGGCGCGAAAGGCTCAGAGTTTAAGCCCAACTGGAGCTGTTACAATTGTGCCCTTTGGCAAGGCGTTTAAATTCCACATTGTTTCATCTCTCTCCCTCGTGGCGATGGATTCCATCAGGAATGAGGTCTCGAGAGCGATTAATATATATATCTCGATTAACCCATTCAACACCAAGTAACTCACATGGACTGGTCCATGATATTCATAAACCAATAAATGAATCAGAAAATCACATTTGGACAAGTTCATTTATCAAAATGGGTAATTATGTCTAAAAATAGTCATATCACTGGCAAAAAGTGCAGATCCTGATGAGACGGCTCGTCACGAGCCGGCTCATCTGGATCTACACTTTTTGTAAGCCTATTTAGAGGTCTGTGGTGTTGAAAGGGTTAAACTGCAAAATGAGTCAAACTACAGTCAGATAATACATTTATCCTTAAACTAAATTAGAAATAACCTTTTATCCTTAAACTAAATCAAACATAACTTGTTTACCTTAAAACTAAATTAGAAATAACCTTTTATCCTTAAACTAAATCAAACATAACTTGTTTACCTTAAAACTAAATTAGAAATAACCTTTTATCCTTAAACTAAATCAAACATAACTTGTTTACCTTAAAACTAAATTAAAAATAACCATTTAACATAAAAACATCTTTCTGATCGTAACTAAATTAAAAATAATATTTGACCTGAACTAAATTAAAAATAACATTTGACCATGTATACATGTAGCTACTTAAAAACAAGTGTTTAGCCTTAACCCTTTCAACACCACAGACCTCTAAATAGGCTTACAAAAAGTGTAGATCCAGATGAGCCGGCTCGTGACGAGCCGTCTCATCAGGATCTGCACTTTTTGCCAGTGATATGACTATTTTAGACATAATTACCCATTTTGATAAATGAACTTGTCCAAATGTGATTTTCTGATTCATTTATTGGTTTATGAATATCATGAACCAGTCCATGTGAGTTACTTGGTGTTGAAAGGGTTAAAGCTAAAGTAACTATTTGCCCTTAACAACTAAAGTAAATGTACATCAAAAAGAGATTTCGTAGTATTTTCAATTTGTTTTGAAAATGTCTAAAGCGGCGCCATTCGCGTTGAAACGAGCGTTCTGATTGGATTATTAGAATGTAACAAGATGTTTTTTTATATGAAGAATAATCATAATCCAATCAGAACGCTCGTTTCAACGCGAATTGCGCCGCTTTAGAAATTTTCAAAACATTTTTGCCGAATAAACCTACACGTTTGTGGAAACATATTTTATTGATAATGTTATTCACAGTTAAAACTCTCCCGTCAAAGATTTTTTTTGTTGCTGACAGAACCCGTGTCCTAGTATGGATATGTGACCTGCTATGGCCAATGTATG
The DNA here is from genome assembly GCA_014843695.1 of Archivesica marissinica. Classification (NCBI taxonomy): domain Eukaryota; kingdom Metazoa; phylum Mollusca; class Bivalvia; order Venerida; family Vesicomyidae; genus Archivesica; species Archivesica marissinica. The sequence goes on from CM026390.1 coordinate 29,185,282, forward strand.
TGGCAATTGTTTGCAAAGTATACATGCATGCAGCTTAAAGTTGTGTTTTATTTGAAGAACAATATAAAGACTCGGGATAGGCGTTATATTTGGACATATTTGTACAAACTTGTTTCAGATAGGGCCATTTTACTGATCGATGCGAAATCTGACATCCCACAGAGTAGAATCCCTGTACTTAAATATATATACTAGTACCCCCAAACGTGCCGAATCACTGTGATAGAATCTATGATTTTATAATGCTGGTTGTAGCTATACATACCTCTAGTGTTTGTAACCTGCCTATAGAATCTATGATTTTATAATGCTGGTTGAAGCTATACTGACCTCTAGTGTTTGTAACCTGCCTATAGGTCCTATAGGATCTAATAATGCTGGTTGAAGCTATACCGACCTCTAGTGTTTGTAACCTGCCTATAGGTCCTATAGGATCTAATAATGCTGGTTGAAGCTATACCGACCTCTAGTGTTTGTAACCTGCCTATAGGTCCTATAGGATCTAGGGTTTTATAATGCTGGTTGAAGCTATACTGACCTCTAGTGTTTGCAACCTGCCTATAGGTCCAATAGGATTTTATAATGCTGGTTGAAGCTATACTGACCTCTAGTGTTTGTAACCTGCCTATAGGTCCTATAGGATCTATGATTTTATAATGCTGGTTGAAGCTATACATACCTCTAGTGTTTATAACCTGCCTATAGGTCCTATAGGATCTAGGATTTTATAATGCTGGTTAAAGCTATACATACCTCTAGTGTTTGCAACCTGCCTATAGGTCCTATAGGATCTAGGATTTTATAATGCTGGTTGTAGCTATACTGACTTTCCATCGTCACAGGGTCCTGGATCCCTGGTATTGTGGAATTATACTTTACAAGATATCTGAAATTAAACAAATCAGATTAACAGTGTGTAACCGTAGTGATATCAATTGATATATACAGTAGTGATATCAACTGATATATACCATAGTTATATCAACTCATATATACCGTAGTGATATAAACTCATATATAATGTAGTGATATCAACTCATATATACCGTAGTGATATCAACTCATATATACCGTAGTGATATCAACTCATATATACCGTAGTGATATCAACTCATATATATATACTGTAGTGATATCAACTCATATATACTGTAGTGATATCAACTCATATATACCTATTTTATACACCATAAACATCCACGTGGCATTTTGACGTTTTGGGAATTAACATGACATTGATGAGACTATAGCTCCTCCCACTAGTCAAGTCACGTGATCAAAACAATTTAGACACAGATAATCGCGACAAGCTGTCGAGGAAAATGGCGACTGTTGCTGACGGTTGCTAAAGGTGTGTCACTTAATCAATTGCTGATTGGCTTATAGGATTATCGTTGGCTGGGTTGATTGACAGCTCGTGTCATGTTAATTGAGGTTACAAGGTGGATATACACATTTATAATTATCACAAAGTCATGTACCAAACTAAATACAGAGCATGCATGTACTGGACTTGTCATTAACACAGGTGGAAATATAGATCATGCGTGTACTGGATTTGTCATTAACGCAGGTGGAAATATAGATCATGCATGTACTGGATTTGTCACTAACGCAGGTGGAAATATAGATCATGCATGTACTGGATTTGTCATTAACGCAGGTGGAAATATAGATCATGCATGTACTGGATTTGTCATTAACGCAGGTGGAAATACAGATCATGCATGTACTGGATTTGTCATTAACGCAGGTGGAAATACAGATCATGCATGTACTGGATTTGTCATTAACGCAGGTGGAAATATAGATCATGCATGTACTGGATTTGTCACTAACGCAGGTGGAAATATAGATCATGCATGTACTGGATTTGTCATTAACGCAGGTGGAAATATAGATCATGCATGTACTGGATTTGTCATTAACGCAGGTGGAAATACAGATCATGCATGTACTGGATTTGTCATTAACGCAGGTGGAAATACAGATCATGCATGTACTGGATTTGTCATTAACGCAGGTGGAAATACAGATCATGCATGTACTGGATTTGTCATTAACGCAGGTGGAAATATAGATCATGCATGTACTGGATTTGTCACTAACGCAGGTGGAAATATAGATCATGCATGTACTGGATTTGTCATTAACGCAGGTGGAAATACAGATCATGCATGTACTGGATTTGTCATTAACGCAGGTGGAAATATAGATCATGCATGTACTGGATTTGTCACTAACGCAGGTGGAAATATAGATCATGCATGTACTGGATTTGTCACTAACGCAGGTGGAAATATAGATCATGCATGTACTGGATTTGTCATTAACGCAGGTGGAAATACAGATCATGCATGTACTGGATTTGTCATTAACGCAGGTGGAACCATTCCAGGCGGTATCAAGAAGATTTGTCTAAATGAATATTCATAGATGCCAAACTAATTCCACTACATCAGTGACAGCATATTTTGTCTATAAAGTGTTTGTTTATTCTAATGTCACCCCCAATTGAAAGGGGCCAGCCATTTATGACTTATGAGACACTTCTTATGAAATCAGTACTTTTCGAATTCTATCCTTGAAGGTCAGAAGCGAGGTATCCAGTATTTAACTAGATGCTGGCTCATCAACCGGCAGACGGATCTGTAGTCCAGTGGTAACACGCTGAACTGGTATTCCAGGGATCGCAGATTCGATCCCCCGTCTGACCCTAATAAAATTAACAGTCTTTCAGATGGGACTTTAAACCGAGGTCTCATGTCGGTGCTTTACACCGTGCACGTAAAAGAACCAGAGGAGATTCTGGAATGGGTCTCTGTCTGTATCATTGCATTTTCCTCCAAAATCTAAAATGACTAATCTCTTCAGGAGGCGGCTCATATGGGCAACCGGTAGCAACGATAAAAAAACGTAAAACACACACAAAAAGTCCATATCAGAATGAACCCCCAACGAGGTTCGAACAATCATCCTCCCGCTCCGTATGTAGAAAAGTTAACCACTGGCCACAGAGACAGAAATATAACTAGCTTATATGTGATTACTGACACTTATGGCCGTGCAATAAGTACAGATAGTACATAACACATATCTACCAGTCAATAATACCTGCAATATGTACAGATCGTACAGAACACCTATCTACCAGTCAATAATACCTGCAATAAATACAGATCCTACATAACACATATCTACCAGTCAATACCTGCAATATGTACAGATCCTACATAACACCTATCTACCAGTCAATACCTGCAATAAGTACAGATCCTACATAACACCTATCTACCAGTCAATACCTGCAATATGTACAGATCCTACATAACACCTATCTACCAGTCAATACCTGCAATATGTACAGATCGTAAATAACACCTATCTACCAGTCAATACCTGCAATAAGTACAGATCGTACATAACACCTATCTACCAGTCAATAATACCTGCAATATGCACAGATCGTACAGAACACCTATCTACCAGTCAATAATACCTGCAATATGCACAGATCGTACAGAACACCTATCTACCAGTCAATAATACCTGCAATATGCACAGATCGTACAGAACACCTATCTACCAGTCAATAATACCTGCAATATGCACAGATCGTACAGAACACCTATCTACCAGTCAATAATACCTGCAATATGCACAGATCGTACAGAACACCTATCTACCAGTCAATAATACCTGCAATATGCACAGATCGTACAGAACACCTATCTACCAGTCAATAATACCTGCAATATGCACAGATCGTACAGAACACCTATCTACCAGTCAATAATACCTGCAATATGTACAGATCCTACAGAACACCTATCTACCAGTCAATAATACCTGCAATATGTACAGATCCTACAGAACACCTATCTACCAGTCAATACCTGAAGAAATGATCTGCTATATGGAGCACATGAGATTCGAGGATGACAATCTTTGACATGGTACAACGTGAGTCTGCTGAACCCAGCACAGGCTGATTGCGCCGTACAAAGGAGTCCGCAAAGGTCAGCCAGAGGTCACTTTGTGTGTTCCAAGGATCCATGTGATGGTAGTCATTATGCCAATTATAAGACAAGTTTGGAAGATCTGAAAGACAGAGTGTACGAGTTACACAATCAAAACAATATGCATACAGTCAAACCTGTACCAGCCAGTCAAGGGAATCATAGAAAATGGCTGCTTAGCACAGGTGGCTGCTTAATAGAGGTCAAAGTATAACAAAACAACATAATGGGAATATGGAAAATGACTGATTAGCACAGGTGGCTGCTAAATAGAGGTCAAAGTATAACAAAATAACATATTGGGAATCTGGAAACTGGCTGCTTAGCACAGGTGGCTTCTTAATAGAGGTCAAAGTATAACAAAATAACATATTGGGAATCTGGTAAATGACTGCTTAGCACAGGTGGCTGCTTAATAGAGGTCAAAGTATAACAAAGCAACATATTGGAAATCTGGAAACTGGCTGCTTAGCACAGGTGGCTGCTAAATTATGGTCAAAGTATAACAAAACAACATATTGGGAATCTGGAAAATGACTGCTTAGTACAGGTGGCTGCTTAATAGAGGTCAAAGTATAACAAAACAACATATTGGGAATCTGGAAACTGGTTGCTTAGCACAGGTGGCTGCTTAATAGAGGTCAAAGTATAACAAAACAACATAGAGGGGAATCTGGAAAATGGCTGCTTAATACAGGTTGGCTGCTTAATGGAGGGGACCACTAACACAGGGTTGACATGTAAATTTGTTGAAAATTAAATCAAATCTATTCTTAAACGTTTTCTTGAAGTTGAAATACTGACCTTGATTTAGACCTTAGTGGCCCCATTTTAACAACCTATAATAGAAGTCATTGAATACAACTAGTGATCAATACTGGATGCACCTCCTTATACAAGACACTTTTAGGCAATACAGCCAAGGGAATCACAGAAAGTGGCTGCTTAGCACAGGTGGCTGCTTAACAGTTACCAAGCAACAAGTCACTATGCATATACATCAGTGGTTACCAAGCAACAAGTCACTACGCATATACAACAGTGGTTACCAAGCAACAAGTCACTACGCATATACAACAGTGGTTACCAAACAAGACACTACGCATATACAACAGTGGTTACCAAGCAACAAGTCACTAGGCATATACAACAGTGGTTACCAAGCAACAAGTCACTACGCATATACAACAGTGGTTACCAAGCAACAAGTCACTACGCTATATATATACAACAGTGGTTACCAAGCAACAAGTCACTACGCATATACAACAGTGGTTACCAAGCAACAAGTCACTACGCATATACAACAGTGGTTACCAAGCAACAAGTCACTACGCATATACAACAGTGGTTACCAAGCAACAAGTCACTACGCATATACAACAGTGGTTACCAAGCAACAAGTCACTACGCATATACAACAGTGGTTACCAAGCAACAAGTCACTACGCATATACAACAGTGGTTACCAAGCAACAAGTCACTACGCATATACAACAGTGGTTACCAAGCAACAAGTCACTACGCAGGAAGATGTAATCGTACCTGATATGTCCTTTCCCAGCATGCCGTCAATACTGTTTATTATATCCAAGTTGATAATTGGCTCAAACTTCCTAGCAAAGAAGGTGACCTTGCCCTTGTATGTCTGCAGATAACATATATGTGTGTACAGCTTAATATGAACATTGTCAATATGAAATATGCACTACCTATCAATGGAGATTGCCAGTGAAGGGTTGAAGTCAAAATGAATTACTGAAATAGACATTATAGAAGGAATATGACTACATCACCGCGGTATTATCCATGCATACACGGCTCACGGTATAATCCACACATACATGGCTCACGGTATAATCCACACATACATGGCTCATGGTATAATCCACGCATACATGGCTCATGGTATAATCCACACATACATGGCTCATGGTATAATCCACGCATACATGGCTCACGGTATAATCCACACATACATGGCTCTCGGTATAATCCATGCATATATGGCTCATGGTATAATCCACACATACATGGCTCACGGTATTATCCACACATACATGGCTCATGGTATAATCCACACATACATGGCTCATGGTATAATCCACACATACATGGCTCATGGTATAATCCACGCATACAAGGCTCACGGTATAATCCATGCATACAAGGCTCATGGTATAATCCACACATACATGGCTCACGGTATTATCCACACATACATGGCTCACGGTATTATCCACACATACATGGCTCACGGTATAATCCACGCATACATGGCTCATGGTATAATCCACACATACATGGCTCATGGTATAATCCACGCATACAAGGCTCACGGTATAATCCATGCATACAAGGCTCATGGTATAATCCACACATACATGGCTCACGGTATTATCCACACATACATGGCTCATGGTATAATCCACACATACATGACTCATGGTATAATCCACACATACATGGCTCATGGTATAATCCACGCATACATGGCTCATGGTATAATCCACGCATACATGGCTCACTGTATAATCCACACATACATGGCTCATGGTATAATCCACGCATACATGGCTCATGGTATAAACCACGCATACACGACTTATGGAATAATCCACACATTCACCGATTAACCAACTCATACATGACTCATGTGAATATATATGTGCATATAGATGTGTATTGAAACTATGTTGATAGAAAGACCAGTACCAGCAACATGTCCATGCCATATACAACCCTGTCTTAAGCAGCCAGCCAAGGGAATCACAGAAAGTGGCTGCTTAGCACAGATGGCTGCTTAATAGAGGGCAAACAAATAATAAAAACAACATATTGGGAATCTGGAAACTAGCTGCTGAATACAGATTGGCTGCTTAATGGAGGTGACCACTAACAGAGGTTTGACTGTATAATGGAGGTGACCACTAACAGAGGTTTGACTGTATAATGGAGGTGACCACTAACACAGGTTTGACTGTATAATGGAGGTGACCACTAACACAGGTTTGACTGTATATATAATACAGGTTGGTTGCTTAATGGAGGTGACCACTAACACAGGTTTGACTGTATAATGGAGGTGACCACTAACACAGGTTTGACTGTATAATGGAGGTGACCACTAACACAGGTTTGACTGTATAATGGAGGTGACCACTAACACAGGTTTGACTGTATAATACAGATTGGCTGCTTAATGGAGGTGACCACTAACACAGGTTTGACTGTATAATACAGATTGGCTGCTTAATGGAGGTGACCACTAACACAGGTTTGACTGTATAATACAGATTGGCTGCTTAATGGAGGTGATCACTAACACAGGTTTGACTGTATAATACAGATTGGCTGCTTAATGGAGGTGACCACTAACACAGGTTTGACTGTATAATACAGATTGGCTGCTTAATGGAGGTGACCACTAACACAGGTTTGACTGTATAATACAGATTGGCTGCTTAATGGAGGTGATCACTAAAACAGGTTTGACTGTAGTTCTAGCAACAAGTCAATAAAGGAAACTCCGAGAAATCACTAGCAACAATACCAAACTTACAAGCAACCTGTCGAGATCCACAGTTTTGAAGACGTTGGGCGAGCAGCCGCACCAGTCCACCTGGCTCTTGTGTTGACATTGGCAACCTAGTTTCCGCTTCCAGTTGGTCAAATGGAGATTATTGTCGATCCACAGTTCACAAAACCGGCTGTTCAATAACAGCGTATGGAAGAACGACTGTTGTAACAGAAAATAGGCGTGGCTTAATTATATGTTATATATCTCGAAAACCAAGCCTAGCAACATTTTATTTTCCGATATTATATATATTTAGTTCTGTGCCGTCTGATCTGGCTCTATGCTGTTTGCAAAAGTGATTTTATCTGCCGCTAGCATGCAAAGGGTTAATAAACCACTTACTAAAAGTGATATACACACATTCATTTCATATAAATGAGACACGGCCTGAGCGGGGCTCGAACCAGTGACCATCAGTGATGATAGGTTACAGTGGTATACAAGTCAGTGACCTTACCACTCCGTAGTATATTTTTATTGATTAATAAGCCAGCAAACCCAATAACTAACCATCCACTCCATTGATTATCTCTATGTGCAAAACGTGGAGGCTACGTGGCGAAATGGATATGGTGTCCACATAATCGAAAGGGTGCGAGTTTGAACAACACAAGACCCACAGTGTGGTGTTCTTAACCCTTTCAACACTACAGACCTCGAAATAGGCTTACAAAAAGTGTAGATCCAGATGAGCTGGAGCGTGATTAGCCCATCTCATCAGTATCTGCACTTTTTGCTAGTAATATTACTATTTTTTGACAAAATTACCCATTTTGATAAATGAACTGGTCCAAATGTAATTTTCTTATTAATTTATTGGTCTACAAATATCATGGACCAGTCCATGTGAGTTACTTGGTGTTGAATGGGTTAAGCATAACTAACTCTACATTGCCTCTACCTGATGGCGATGAATTCCATCTGGAACGAGGTCTCGAGAGCGCTGAATCTAATGCTGTAAGAACTTGTTTTGATATCAAACAAATATAAAATTTGTATCCACTATGTAACCAGAGTAAGAAACAAACCTCTACAGGCAGCATAGTGTATTTATAGAACTCCTTCAGCCCTGTGACGAGCGTATCGGAGGAGCCCACCGAGTACTCCACAAATTCTCGGTATAAACCGATCCAATCACTTCCGCCATCAAACCGGATCCCCTTCGGCAGATCTCGCTGGCCAAGCCGCCACAGATGGTTGTCACACTCATAGAACAGAAAGTTCAATCCCTGTTTCTTGATAAATCTTCAAGAAAAATTAAACAATAACATCTATAAAAGTGCAAACAATTCTTCCCTTTATTGACATACCCGCTAATTATTAAACAAACAAATTAGTTTAACCCTTTCCTTCATAGAGATTTAGGTTAATATACTATTATATCTCCATACAAACGACAGCCATTTAGCTATCATGCAGTGGATAAGTAGTCGCCATATCTATCTCACCTCCATAGATATTACTGGGACTACATGAGATTCTGGCCTTTATTATGAACATTGGTTTGGCTACTACATTGTCAATGTATGTTGTATTGGTAATGGCATCAAGAGGTGCTTCTATGGGGGAAAGGGTTAAACTTGATTTATTTTACAACGATTTCGAAACAAGCTTTAACAGCTTATATTAATCACTCTCGTTGGCGCGGATGAAAGAGTATATTTGGTCATTCGTGTGGGAGGAAACCAGAGTACCCGGAGAAAACCCACCTGTCCGGTCCGGCGACCACCGTACCATCTCACATACTTCCCCGTCCGAGGATCGAACCCGGGTTGTATTGGTGAGAAGCGAGAGTGCTAACCATGGCGCTAATCGAACAACATATTAACAGTTTACCAGCATACATTAGATTAATCGCACATTATATTTTCTTCATTTTATGCGACAAAAGATATATAATCGGCACTAAACCAAACTGTTCACTTGATTGTTACTCGGAGGTCGTTGCCATGACACAGAAAAGGTCATAATTACTAAGTACAGAAGTATCCCTTATTATACTGGAAATAAGTACATTCGTTTTTGCAACAGCATAGCCAGATGGCACAAAATGTGCCATCTGATCAGCAAACAACATAGATCCTGATTAGATGCAGCATTATGCCGCAGTTGATCTGGATCTATGTTGTTTGCACATTCCGTCCAATTTATGCAGCATTTTAAGGGTTAAGAAAACCAACAATCATGTCGCATGTTGGATCTGTTCATGGCAATGTTATGCAACATATGGAAACAGCTATTTTTGAAGCCTACTTTTTCCAACATATATCTAATACTGTTACAATGTATATATATAGAGTGGAAGAACCTATGCTCGGCGTATTCCTATGCTCGGCGTATTTTCCATTTCCATCCGTATTTAAAATATTTATATAGTTCTAGGCTAATTTCGCTGACAAAGCTGAAGCATGGTTCAATAGCATTCCGTGACGTGTATCGGTAGGCTGATGCAACTCTCACGTGACCTGTCCAGCCGACGAATATAAACAAGCAAATCATTGGGAGAATATTTCCACCGAAACTGATACGATGTATGTGCAATTCAGGTAGCTATCCGAATTTTAAAATCTACACCTAACCCGAAAAATGGTTTCTATACCACTTCTGATTAAGACCAATAAGTGTTTTAGTAGTAATGAAAGAACAAGACCATTTATCACTATAATGAATGATTTGTAAATGAAATTTATCACATAACTTGGCTTGTATTCAGTGTAATAGTCATCTCATAAATTCTTGTATTACCACACGTTTAATAACACCTGGAAGGATTCTGATTGGTCGAGGCATCACATTGACAGCTTGCAATAGACATTACATGTTTTTGTATTCAAGCTTGATTTGTTGAAAATCAACTGCTAAATCAATAAAAATGCTAAATATGAACTAGCAGAATACACTAAATTCTACATTCTAAATAAAAAGATATTGAAATATCTTACGTTGGTGTCTCCCTTCCATTAGATCTGAGGAAGTTGTTACCTCTGTACTTTGTCAGAAACATCGTCAGCATCTCAACCGTTCTGAAACATTTATAGGTCACGTAAGTATGGTTGGTGCCCAGGAATATATGCAGGCACTAGAGTAAATAACGATAGAGCGAGGTAAAATGTAGAATAAATAACGATAGAGCGAGGTAAAATGTAGAGTAAATAACGAATAGCGAGACAAAATCTAGGTTAAATAACGAATAGCGAGACAAAATCTAGAGTAAATAATGATAGAGCGAGGCAAAATCTAGAGTAAATAATGATAGAGCGAGGCAAAATCTAGAGTAAATAATGATAGAGCGAGGCAAAATCTAGAGTAAATAACGATAGAGCGAGGCAAAATCTAGAGTAAATAATGATAGAGCAAGGAAAAATCTAGGGTAAATAACGATATAGTGAGGCAAAATCTAGGTTAAATAACGATATAGCGAGGCAAAATCTAGGTTAAATAACGATATAGTGAGGCAAAATCTAGGTTAAATAACGATATAGCGAGGCAAAATCTAGGTTAAATAATGATAGAGCGAGGAAAAATCTAGAGTAAATAACAATATAGTGAGGCAAAATCTAGAGTAGATAACGATATAGCGAGGTAAAATGTAGAGTAAATAACGATATAGCAAGACAAAATCTAGAGTAAATAACAATATAGTGAGGTAAAATCTAGAGTAGATAACGATATAGCGAGGTAAAATGTAGAGTAAATAACGATATAGCGAGGAAACATATAGGTTAAATAGTGTGATACCATGTGTGAATGTATAATGGACACACCTTAATACCGTGTATACCTTTATTGTATACACCATAATACTGTGTGATTTATCGTCGTTGCACATATGAGCGACGCTCCTGAAGAGATTAGTCATTTTGTTTTGGAGTATAGTGCAATGATACAGACAGAGACCCAATCTCCTCTGGTTCTTTTACGTGCACGGCGTACAGCACCGACATGAGACCTCGGTTTAAAGTCCCGCCTGAAAGTCACATCCCGACTGATAATTTTATTAGGGAAACACGGAAGGGGGGAGGGGGATCGAACCTGCGCTCCCTGGATTACCAGTCCAACGTGTTACCACTGGACGACAGATCATATTTCATGCGGGACGATACAGACTGGTTCTCAACTTACTTGATAGGGTAATCACTTTCACTAAGATTGATGTAATAATCCCAGTGCCAGTCTGACATTGCCAGTAGAGACTTCATGAAGGTCAGGTGGGCTTGCAGCAGACTGGCTCCACCCCAGATGGTGGCATATCTCTCTGTTGAAAGTCTCACGTTTGGCAGATTCTGTTCCAGAAGGAGAAGTTCACGGTACATGTATTCTGATCTCTGTAACATAAAATGTACTGAAATTTCAGTGGCGTAGCTAGAATGATGTCATATTGCGAATCCCGGGTACCCCTCCGAGCAGTATTTCAGGCGTGGATGGGTACCCAGGCAGAACCACCAACCTTCCACAAGCAAGCTCGAGAGCTTCCTAACTTGAAGGTAGTCTGCACCCCCCCAGTGAGATTTGAACCTAGAGTCAGTAAGTGAGTATTTGGTTTAACGGCGCTTCAGCACAGTTCAGGCTATATCGCGCCGGGTTAAGTATATTGTATACCCTACAGTGGTGAGGGACAAGCGATTTGGAAGTCGTCTATAACAACTCGTCCACAGAGTTCCCTTCCAGTTATTGTTTGCTTTGTTTTTAAAGTGAAACAGCAGACAGACTGCAAGACAGACAGACTGCAAGACAGACAGACTGCAAGACAGACATCTCCATCAAGGAAACAGCCAACCAAGCATGTACATCAATCACTTTGTATTTGTTTTTCCCTCTTGTGCAAAGTAAACAATGAAGAATCTACATACTCCCACTGTCTACATGGATGTACATACTCCCACTGTCTACATGGATGTACATACTCACACTGTCTACATGGATGTACATACACACACTGTCTACATGGATGTACATACACACACTGTCTACATGGATGTACATACATACACTGTCTACATGGATGTACATACTCACACTGTCTACATGGATGTACATACACACACTGTCTACATGGATGTACATACACTGTCTACATGGATGTACATACATACACTGTCTACATGGATGTACATACACACACTGTCTACATGGATGTACATACACTGTCTACATGGATGTACATACACACACTGTCTACATGGATGTACATACACTGTCTACATGGATGTACATACACTGTCTACATGGATGTACATACACACACTGTCTACATGGATGTACACACACTGTCTACATGGATGTACATACTCACACTGTCTACATGGATGTACATACACACACTGTCTACATGGATGTACATACACTGTCTACATGGATGTACATACATACACTGTCTACATGGATGTACATACACACACTGTCTACATGGATGTACACACACTGTCTACATGGATGTACATACACACACTGTCTACATGGATGTACATACACTGTCTACATGGATGTACATACACTGTCTACATGGATGTACATACTCACACTGTCTACATGGATGTACATACACACACTGTCTACATGGATGTACATACACACACTGTCTACATGGATGTACATACCACACTGTCTACATGGATGTACATACACACACTGTCTACATGGATGTACATACACTGTCTACATGGATGTACATACACACACTGTCTACATGGATGTACATACTCACACTGTCTACATGGATGTACATACATACACTGTCTACATGGATGTACATAATACCACTGTCTACATGGATGTACATACTCCCACTGTCTACATGGATGTACATACTCACACTGTCTACATGGATGTACATACACACACTGTCTACATGGATGTACATACACACACTGTCTACATGGATGTACATACATACACTGTCTACATGGATGTACATACTCACACTGTCTACATGGATGTACATACACACACTGTCTACATGGATGTACATACACTGTCTACATGGATGTACATACATACACTGTCTACATGGATGTACATACACACACTGTATACATGCATGTACATACACACACTGTCTACATGGATGTACATACACTGTCTACATGGATGTACATACACACACTGTCTACATGGATGTACACACACTGTCTACATGGATGTACATACTCACACTGTCTACATGGATGTACATACACACACTGTCTACATGGATGTACATACACCGTCTACATGGATGTACATACATACACTGTCTACATGGATGTACATAAATACACTGTCTACATGGCTGTACATACACACACTGTCTACATGGATGTACACACACTGTCTACATGGATGTACATACACACACTGTCTACATGGATGTACATACACTGTCTACATGGATGTACATACACACACTGTCTACATGGATGTACATACACACACTGTCTACATGGATGTACATACATACACTGTCTACATGGATGTACATACTCACACTGTCTACATGGATGTACATACACACACTGTCTACATGGATGTACATACACTGTCTACATGGATGTACATACATACACTGTCTACATGGATGTACATACACTGTCTACATGGATGTACATACACTGTCTACATGGATGTACATACATACACTGTCTACATGGATGTACATACACACACTGTCTACATGCATGTACATACACACACTGTCTACATGCATGTACATACACTGTCTACATGGATGTACATACACACACTGTCTACATGGATGTACACACACTGTCTACATGGATGTACATTCTCACACTGTCTACATGGATGTACATACACACACTGTCTACATGGATGTACATACACTGTCTACATGGATGTACATACATACACTGTCTACATGGATGTACATACACACACTGTCTACATGGATGTACACACACTGTCTACATGGATGTACATACACTGTCTACATGGATGTACATACTCACACTGTCTACATGGATGTACATACACACACTGTCTACATGGATGTACATACTCACACTGTCTACATGGATGTACATACACACACTGTCTACATGGATGTACATACTCACACTGTCTACATGGATGTACATACACACACTGTCTACATGGATGTACATACACACACTGTCTACATGGATGTACATACACTGTCTACATGGATGTACATACACACACTGTCTACATGGATGTACATACACTGTCTACATGGATGTACATACACACACTGTCTACATGGATGTACATACACTGTCTACATGGATGTACATACACACACTGTCTACATGGATGTACATACTCACACTGTCTACATGGATGTACATACTCACACTGTCTACATGGATGTACATACTCCCACTGTCTACATGGATGTACATACACACACTGTCTACATGGATGTACATACTCACACTGTCTACATGGATGTACATACATACACTGTCTACATGGATGTACATACTCACACTGTCTACATGGATGTACATACTCACACTGTCTACATGGATGTACATACTCACACTGTCTACATGGATGTACATACACACACTGTCTACATGGATGTACATACACACACTGTCTATCATGGATGTACATACATACACTGTCTACATGGATGTACATACTCACACTGTCAGTATGTACATACAGATACATGTTTATAACAGTTATATACACAGTCAGTATGTACAGACAGATACATGTTATAACAGTTCTAGAAACAGTCAGTATGTACATACAGATACATGGTATAACAGTTCTAGATGCAGTCAGTATGTACATACAGATACATGTTATAACAGTTCTAGATGCAGTCAGTATGTACATACAGATACATGTTATAACAGTTATATATACAGTCAGTATGTACAGACAGATACATGTTATAACAGTTCTAGATACAGTCAGTATGTACATACAGATACATGTTATAACAGTTCTAGATACAGTCAGTATGTACATACAGATACATGTTATAACAGTTCTAGATACATTCAGTATGTACATACAGATACATGTTATAACAGTTCTAGATACAGTCAGTATGTACAGACAGATACATGTTATAACAGTTCTAGATACAGTCAGTATGTACATACAGATACATGTTATAACAGTTCTAGATGCAGTCAGTATGTACATACAGATACATGTTTATAACAGTTCTATACACAGTCAGTATGTACAGACAGATACATGTTATAACAGTTCTAGATACAGTCAGTATGTACATACAGATACATGTTATAACAGTTCTAGATACAGTCAGTATGTACATACAGATACATGTTATAACAGTTCTAGATACAGTCAGTATGTACATACAGATACATGTTATAACAGTTCTAGATACAGTCAGTATGTACAGACAGATACATGTTATAACAGTTCTAGATACAGTCAGTATGTACATACAGATACATGTTATAACAGTTCTAGATGCAGTCAGTATGTACATACA
Source organism: Archivesica marissinica (assembly GCA_014843695.1). NCBI lineage: Eukaryota > Metazoa > Mollusca > Bivalvia > Venerida > Vesicomyidae > Archivesica > Archivesica marissinica. The sequence continues at coordinate 29,201,321 of CM026390.1, forward strand.
GATACATGTTATAACAGTTCTAGATACAGTCAGTATGTACATACAGATACATTGTATAACAGTTCTAGATGCAGTCAGTATGCACATACAGATACATGTTATAACAGTTCTAGATACATTCAGTATGTACATACAGATACATGTTATAACAGTTCTAGATGCAGTCAGTATGTACATACAGATACATGTTATAACAGTTCTAGATACATTCAGTATGTACATACAGATACATGTTATAACAGTTCTAGATACAGTCAGTATGTACATACAGATACATGGTATAACAGTTCTAGATACAGTCAGTATGTACATACAGATACATGGTATAACAGTTCTAGATACAGTCAGTATGTACATACAGATACATGTTATAACAGTTCTAGATACAGTCAGTATGTACATACAGATACATGTTATAACAGTTCTAGATACAGTCAGTATGTACATACAGATACATGTTATAACAGTTCTAGATGCAGTCAGTATGTACATACAGATACATGTTATAACAATTCTAGATGCAGTCAGTATGTACATACAGATACATGTTATAACAGTTCTAGATACAGTCAGTATGTACATACAGATACATGTTATAACAGTTCTAGATACAGTCAGTATGTACATACAGATACATGTTTATAACAGTTCTAGATACAGTCAGTATGTACATACAGATACATGTTATAACAGTTCTAGATACAGTCAGTATGTACATACAGATACATGTTATAACAGTTCTAGATACAGTCAGTATGTACATACAGATACATGTTATAACAGTTCTAGATGCAGTCAGTATGTACATACAGATACATGTTATAACAGTTATATACACAGTCAGTATGTACAGACAGATACATGTTACAACAGTTCTAGAAACAGTCAGTATGTACATACAGATACATGATATAACAGTTCTAGATGCAGTCAGTATGTACATACAGATACATGTTATAACAGTTCTAGATACAGACAGTATGTACATACAGATACATGTTATAACAGTTCAAGATGTAGTCAGTATGTACAGACAGATACATGTTATAACAGTTCTAGATACAGTAAGTATGTACATACAGATACATGTTATAACAGTTCTAGATACATTCAGTATGTACATACAGATAAATGTTATAACAGTTCTAGATACAGTCAGTATGTACAGACAGATACATGTTATAACAGTTCTAGAAACAGTCAGTGTGTACATAGAGACACATGTTATAACAGTTCTAGATACAGTCAGTATGTACAGACAGATACATGTTATAACAGTTCTAGATACAGTCAGTATGTACATCCAGATACATGTTATAACAGTTCTAGATACATTCAGTATGTACATACAGATACATGTTATAGCAGTTCTAGATACATTCAGTATGTACAGAGAGATACATGTTATACCAGTTCTAGATGCAGTCAGTATGTACATACAGATACATGTTATAACAATTCTAGATGCAGTCAGTATGTACATACAGATACATGTTTATAACAGTTATATACACAGTCAGTATGTACATACAGTTACATGTTATAACATTTCTAGATACAGTCAGTATGTACATACAGATACAAGTTTATAACAGTTATATACACAGTCAGTATGTACAGACAGATACATGTTACAACAGTTCTAGAAACAGTCAGTATGTACATACAGATACATTGTATAACAGTTCTAGATGCAGTCAGTATGTACATACAGATACATGTTATAACAGTTATATACACAGTCAGTATGTACAGACAGATACATGTTACAACAGTTATAGAAACAGTCAGTATGTACATACAGATACATTTTATAACAGTTCTAGATGCAGTCAGTATGTACATACAGATACATGTTATAACAGTTCAAGATGTAGTCAGTATGTACAGACAGATACATGTTATAACAGTTCTAGATACAGTAAGTATGTACATACAGATACATGTTATAACAGTTCTAGATACATTCAGTATGTACATACAGATAAATGTTATAACAGTTCTAGATACAGTCAGTATGTACAGACAGATACATGTTATAACAGTTCTAGAAACAGTCAGTGTGTACATAGAGATACATGTTATAACAGTTCTAGATACAGTCAGTATGTACAGACAGATACATGTTATAACAGTTCTAGATACAGTCAGTATGTACATACAGATACATGTTATAACAGTTCTAGATACATTCAGTATGTACATACAGATACATGTTATAGCAGTTCTAGATACATTCAGTATGTACATACAGATACATGTTATACCAGTTCTAGATGCAGTCAGTATTTACAGACAGATAAATGTTATAACAGTTCTAGATACAGTCAGTATGTACATAGAGATACATGTTATAACAGTTCTAGATACAGTCAGTATGTACATACAGATACATGTTATAACAATTCTAAATGCAGTCAGTATGTACAGACATATACATGTTATAACTGTTCTAGATACAGTCAGTATGTACATAGGGATACATGTTATAACAGGTCTAGATGCAGTCAGTATGTACATACAGATACATGGTATAACAGTTCTAGATGCAGTCAGTATGTACATACAGATACATGGTATAACAGTTCCAGATACATTCAGTATGTACATACATATACATGTTATAACAGTTCTAGATACAGTCAGTATGTACATACAGATACATGTTATAACAGTTCTAGATACATTCAGTATGTACATACAGATAAATGTTATAAAAGTTCTATATGCAGTCAGTATGCACATACAGATACATGTTATAACAGTTCTAGTTACAGTCAGTATGAACATACAGATACATTGTATAACAGTTCTTGATACAGTCAGTATGTACATACAGATACATGTTATAACAGTTCTAGATACAGTCAGTATGTACATACAGATACATGTTATAACAGTTATAGATACAGTCAGTATGTACATACAGATACATTGTATAACAGTTCTAGATACAATCAGTATGTACAGACAGATATATGTTATAACAGTTCTAGATACATTCAGTATGTACATACACATACATTGTATAAAAGTTCTAGATACATTCAGTATGTACAAACAGATACATGTTATAACAGTTCTAGATACATTCAGTATGTACATACAGATACATTGCATAACAGTTCTAGATGCAGTCAGTATGCACATACAGATACATTGTATAACAGTTCTAGATACATTCAGTATGTACGTACATATACATTGTATAACAGTTCTAGATGCAGTCAATATGCACATACAGATACATGTTATAACAGTTCTAGATACAGTAAGTATGCACATACAAATACATGTTTTTAACAGTTCTAGATACAGTCAGTATGTATATACAGATACATGGTATAAAAGTTCTAGATACAGTCAGTATGTACAGACAGATACATGGTATAACAGTTCTAGATACAGTCAGCATTTACATACAGATACATGTTATAACAGTTCTAGATACATTCAGTATGTACATACAGATACATGGTATAACAGTTCTAGATGCAGTCAGTATGTACATACAGATACATGGTATAACAGTTCTAGATAAGTCAGTATGTACATACAGATACATGGTATAACAGTTCTAGTTACAGTCAGTATGTACATACAGATACATGTTATAACAGTTCTAGATACAGTCAGTATGTACATACAGATACATGTTATATCAGTTCTAGATACATTCAGTATGTACATACAGATACATGTTATAACAGTTATATACACAGTCAGTATGTACAGACAGATAAATGTTATAACAATTCTAGATGCAGTCAGTATGTACATACAGATACATGTTTATAACAGTTATATACACAGTCAGTATGTACATACAGTTACATGTTATAACAGTTCTAGATACAGTCAGTATGTACATACAGATACATGTTTATAACAGTTATATACACAGTCAGTATGTACAGACAGATACATGTTACAACAGTTCTAGAAAAAGTCAGTATGTACATACAGATACATTGTATAACAGTTCTAGATGCAGTCCGTATGTACATACAGATACATGTTATAACAGTTCTAGATGCAGTCAGTATGTACATACATATACATGTTATAACAGTTATATACACAGTCAGTATGTACAGACAGATACATGTTACAACAGTTCTAGAAACAGTCAGTATGTACATACAGATACATTTTATAACAGTTCTAGATGCAGTCAGTATGTACATAAAGATACATGATATAACAGTTCTAGATGCAGTCAGTATGTACATACAGATACATGTTATAACATATCTAGATACAGTCAGTATGTACAGACAGATACATGATACAACAGTTCTAGAAACAGTCAGTATGTACATACAGATACATTTTATAACAGTTCGAGATGCAGTCAGTATGTACATACAGATACATGATATAACAGTTCTAGATACAGTCAGTATGTACATACAGATACATGTTATAACATATCTAGATGCAGTCAGTATGTACATACAGATACATATTTATAACAGTTCTAGACACAGTCAGTATGTACATACAGATACATTTTATAACAGTTCTAGACACAGTCAGTATATACAGACATATACATGTTATAACAGTTCTAGATACAGTCAGTATGTACATACATATACATGTTATAACAGTTCTAGAAACAGTCAGTATGTACATACATATACATGTTATAACAGTTCTAGATACAGTCAGTATGTACATACAGATACATGTTATAACAGTTCTAGATACAGTCAGTATGTACATACAGATACATGTTATAACAGTTCTAGATACAGTCAGTATGTACATACAGATACATGTTATAACAGTTCTAGATACAGTCAGTATGTACATACAGATACATGTTATAACAGTTCTAGATACAGTCAGTATGTACATACATATACATGTTATAACAGTTCTAGATACTGTCAGTATGTACATGCAGATACATATTATAACAGTTCTAGATATATTCAGTATGTACATATAGATACATGTTATAACAGTTCTAGATGCAGTCAGTATGTACAGAAATATACATGGTATAACATTTCTAGATACATTCAGTATGTACATACAAATACATGTTATAACAGTTCTAGATGCAGTCAGTATGTACAGACAGATACATGGTATAACAGTTCTAGATACAGTCAGTATGTACAGACAGATACATGGTATAACAGTTCTAGATACAGTCAGTATGTACAGACAGATACATGTTATAACAGTTCTAGATATAGTCAGTATGTACATACAGATACATGGTATAACAGTTCTAGATGCAGTCAGTATGTACATACAGATACATGGTATAACAGTTCTAGATGCAGTCAGTATGTACATACAGATACATGTTATAACAGTTCTAGATACAGTCAGTATGTACATACAGATATATGCTATAACAGTTCTTGATACATTCAGTATGTACATACAGATAATGTATAAGTTCTAGATACAGTCAGTATGTACAGACAATACATGGTATAACAGTTCTAGAAACAGTCAGTGTGTACATAGAGATACATGCTATAACAGTTCTAGATACTGTCAGTATGTACATACATATACATGTTATAACAGTTCAGATACAGTCAGTATGTACATACAGATACATGTTATAACAGTTCTAGATACTGTCAGTATGTACATACATATACATGTTATAACAGTTCTAGATACAGTCAGTATGTACATACATATACATGTTATATCAGTTCTAGATACAGTCAGTATGTACATACAGATACATGTTATAACAGTTCTAGATACAGTCAGTATGTACATACAGATACATGTTATAACAGTTCTAGATACAGTCAGTATGTACATACAGATACATGTTATAACAGTTCTAGATACAGTCAGTATGTACATACAGATACATGTTATAACAGTTCTAGATACAGTCAGTATGTACATAAATATACATGTTATAACAGTTCTAGATACTGTCAGTATGTACATGCAGATACATATTATAACAGTTCTAGATACATTCAGTATGTACATATAGATACATGTTATAACAGTTCTAGATGCAGTCAGTATGTACAGACAGATACATGGTATAACAGTTCTAGATACATTCAGTATGTACATACAAATACATGTTATAACAGTTCTAGATGCAGTCAGTATGTACAGACAGATACACGGTATAACAGTTCTAGATACAGTCAGTATGTACATACAGATACATGGTATAATAGTTCTAGATGCAGTCAGTATGTACAGACAGATACATATTATAACAGTTCTAGATATAGTCAGTATGTACATACAGATACATGGTATAGCAGGTCTAGATGCATTCAGTATGTACATACAGATACATGGTATAACAGTTCTAGATGCAGTCAGTATGTACATACAGATACATGTTATAACAGTTCTAGATGCAGTCAGTATGTACATACAGATACATGGTATAACTGTTCTAGATGCAGTCAGTATGTACAGACAGATACATGTTAAAACAGTTCTAGATACAGTCAGTATGTACAGACATATACATGTTATAACAGTTCTAGATGCAGTCAGAATGTACATACAGATACATGTTATAACAGTTCTAGATAGAGTCAGTATGTACATACAGATACAAGTTATTACAGTTCTAGATACATTCAGTATGTACATACAAATACATGTTATAAAAGTTCTAGATGCAGTCAGTATGTACAGACAGATACATGTTATAACAGTTCTATATACAGTCAGTATGTACATACAGATACATGGTATAACAGTTCTAGATACAGTCAGTATGTACATACAGATACATGTTATAACAGTTCTAGATACAGTCAGTATGTACATACAGATACATGTTATAACAGTTCTAGATACAGTCAGTATGTACATACAGATACATGTTATAACAGTTCTAGATACAGTCAGTATGTACATACAGATACATGTTATAACAGTTCTAGATACAGTCAGTATGTACATACAGATACATGCTATAACAGTTCTAGATACAGTCAGTATGTACATACAGATACATGTTATAACAGTTCTAGATACAGTCAGTATGTACATACAGATACATGTTATAACAGTTCTAGATACAGTCAGTATGTACAGACAGATACATGTTATAACAGTTCTAGATACAGTCAGTATGTACATACATATACATGTTATAACAGTTCTAGATACTGTCAGTATGTACATGCAGATACATATTATAACAGTTCTAGATACATTCAGTATGTACATATAGATACATGTTATAACAGTTCTAGATGCAGTCAGTATGTACAGACAGATACATGGTATAACAGTTCTAGATACATTCAGTATGTACATACATATACATGTTATAACAGTTCTAGATGCAGTCAGTATGTACAGACAGATACATGTTATAACAGTTCTAGATACAGTCAGTATGTACAGACAGATACATGGTATAACAGTTCTAGATACAGTCAGTATGTACAGACAGATACATGTTATAACAGTTCTAGATACAGTCAGTATGTACATACAGATACATGTTATAACAGTTCTAGATGCAGTCAGTATGTACATACAGATACATGTTATAACAGTTCTAGATACAGTCAGTATGTACATACAGATACATGTTATAACAGTTCTAGATGCAGTCAGTATGTACATACAGATACATGTTATAACTGTTCTAGATGCAGTCAGTATGTACATACAGATACATGTTATAACAGTTCTAGATACAGTCAGTATGTACAGACATATACATGTTATAACAGTTCTAGATACAGTCAGTATGTACATACAGATACATGTTATAACAGTTCTAGATACAGTCAGTATGTACATACAGATACATGTTATAACAGTTCTAGATACATTCAGTATGTACATACAGATACATGTTATAACAGTTCTAGATGCAGTCAGTATGTACAGACAGATACATGTTATAACAGTTCTATATACAGTCAGTATGTACATACAGATACATGTTATAACAGTTCTAGATACAGTCAGTATGTACATACAGATACATGTTATAACAGTTCTAGATACAGTCAGTATGTACATACAGATACATGTTATAACAGTTCTAGATACATTCAGTATGTACATACAGATACATGTTATACCAGTTCTAGATGCAGTCAGTATGTACAGACAGATACATGTTATAACTGTTCTAGATACAGTCAGTATGTACATAGAGATACATGTTATAACAGTTCTAGATACAGTCAGTATGTACATACAGATACATGTTATAACAATTCTATATGCAGTCAGTATGTACAGACAGATACATGTTATAACAGTTCTAGATACAGTCAGTATGTACATAGAGATACATGTTATAACAGTTCTAGATACAGTCAGTATGTACATACATATACATGTTATAACAGTTCTAGATACAGTCAGTATGTACATAGAGATACATGTTATAACAGTTCTAGATACAGTCAGTATGTACATACAGATACATGTTATAACAGTTCTAGATGCAGTCAGTATGTACATACAGATACATGTTATAACAGTTTAACAGTCAGTATGTACATAAGATAATGTTATAACAGTTCTAGATACAGTCAGTATGTACATACAGATACATGTTATAACAGTTCTAGATACAGTCAGTATGTACAGACAGATACTGTTATAACAGTTCTAGAACAGTCAGATGTACAAGAGATACATGTTATAACAGTTCTAGATACAGTCAGTATGCACATACAGATACATGTTATAACAGTTATATACCAGTCAGTATGTACATAAGATAATGTTATAACAGTTCTAGATACAGTCAGTATGTACATACATATACATGTTATAACAGTTCTAGATACAGTCAGTATGTACAGACAGATACATGTTATAACAGTTCTAGATACAGTCAGTATGTACAGACAGATACATGTTATAACAGTTCTAGATACAGTCAGTATGTACATACAGATACATGTTATAACAGTTCTAGATACAGTCAGTATGTACATACAGATACATGTTATAACAGTTCTAGATACAGTCAGTATGTACATACAGATACATGTTATAACAGTTCTATATACAGTCAGTATGTACAGACAGATACATGTTATAACAGTTCTAGATACAGTCAGTATGTACATACAGATACATGTTATAACAGTTCTAGATGCAGTCAGTATGTACAGACAGATACATGTTATAACAGTTCTAGATACAGTCAGTATGTACATAGAGATACATGTTATAACAGTTCTAGATACAGTCAGTATGTACATACAGATACATGTTATAACAGTTCTAGATACAGTCAGTATGTACATACAGATACATGTTATAACAGTTCTAGATACAGTCAGTATGTACATACAGATACATGTTATAACAGTTCTAGATACAGTCAGTATGTACATACAGATACATGTTATAACAGTTCTAGATACATTCAGTATGTACATACAGATACATGTTATAACAGTTCTAGATACAGTCAGTATGTACATACAGATACATGTTATAACAGTTCTAGATACAGTCAGTATGTACATAGAGATACATGTTATAACAGTTCTAGATACAGTCAGTATGTACATACAGATACATGTTATAACAATTCTAGATGCAGTCAGTATGTACAGACAGATACATGTTATAACAGTTCTAGATACAGTCAGTATGTACATACAGATACATGTTATAACAGTTCTAGATACAGTCAGTATGTACATACAGATACATGTTATAACAGTTCTAGATACAGTCAGTATGTACATACAGATACATGTTATA
>CM026390.1:29212040-29240011 GCA_014843695.1 Archivesica marissinica
GGATGTACATACACTGTCTACATGGATGTACATACATACACTGTCTACATGGATGTACATACACTGTCTACATGGATGTACATACTCACACTGTCTACATGGATGTACATACTCACACTGTCTACATGGATGTACATACTCACACTGTCTACATGGATGTACATACACTGTCTACATGGATGTACATACACACACTGTCTACATGGATGTACATACACTGTCTACATGGATGTACATACACACACTGTCTACATGGATGTACATACTCACACTGTCTACATGGATGTACATACACACACTGTCTACATGGATGTACATACACTGTCTACATGGATGTACATACTCCACTGTCTACATGGATGTACACACACTGTCTACATGGATGTACATACTCACACTGTCTACATGGATGTACATACACTGTCTACATGGATGTACATACACACACTGTCTACATGGATGTACATACACTGTCTACATGGATGTACATACACACACTGTCTACATGGATGTACATACACTGTCTACATGGATGTACATACATACACTGTCTACATGGATGTACACACACTGTCTACATGGATGTACATACATACACTGTCTACATGGATGTACATACACTGTCTACATGGATGTACATACCACACTGTCTACATGGATGTACATACACACACTGTCTACATGGATGTACATACACACACTGTCTACATGGATGTACATACACACACTGTCTACATGGATGTACATACACACACTGTCTACATGGATGTACATACACACACTGTCTACATGGATGTACATACACACACTGTCTACATGGATGTACATACACTGTCTACATGGATGTACATACACACACTGTCTACATGGATGTACATACACTGTCTACATGGATGTACATACACACACTGTCTACATGGATGTACATACACTGTCTACATGGATGTACATACTCACACTGTCTACATGGATGTACATACACACACTGTCTACATGGATGTACATACATACACTGTCTACATGGATGTACATACACACACTGTCTACATGGATGTACATACACTGTCTACATGGATGTACATACACACACTGTCTACATGGATGTACATACACACACTGTCTACATGGATGTACATACACACACTGTCTACATGGATGTACATACACACACTGTCTACATGGATGTACATACATACACTGTCTACATGGATGTACATACACACACTGTCTACATGGATGTACATACACTGTCTACATGGATGTACATACTCACACTGTCTACATGGATGTACATACACTGTCTACATGGATGTACATACACACACTGTCTACATGGATGTACATACACACACTGTCTACATGGATGTACATACTCACACTGTCTACATGGATGTACATACATACACTGTCTACATGGATGTACATACATACACTGTCTACATGGATGTACATACACATACTGTCTACATGGATGTACATACCCACACTGTCTACATGGATGTACATACACACACTGTCTACATGGATGTACATACACACACTGTCTACATGGATGTACATACATACACTGTCTACATGGATGTACATACATACACTGTCTACATGGATGTACATACTCACACTGTCTACATGGATGTACATACACACACTGTCTACATGGATGTACATACATACACTGTCTACATGGATGTACATACTCACACTGTCTACATGGATGTACATACACTGTCTACATGGATGTACATACTCACACTGTCTACATGGATGTACATACACACACTGTCTACATGGATGTACATACACACACTGTCTACATGGATGTACATACACACACTGTCTACATGGATGTACATACTCCCACTGTCTACATGGATGTACATACATACACTGTCTACATGGATGTACATACACTGTCTACATGGATGTACATACACACACTGTCTACATGGATGTACATACACTGTCTACATGGATGTACATACACTGTCTACATGGATGTACTTACACTGTCTACATGGATGTACATACATACACTGTCTACATGGATGTACATACATACACTGTCTACATGGATGTACATACACACACTGTCTACATGGATGTACATACATACACTGTCTACATGGATGTACATACACACACTGTCTACATGGATGTACATACACACACTGTCTACATGGATGTACATACACACACTGTCTACATGGATGTACATACACTGTCTACATGGATGTACATACATACACTGTCTACATGGATGTACACACACTGTCTACATGGATGTACATACACACACTGTCTACATGGATGTACATACACACACTGTCTACATGGATGTACATACACACACTGTCTACATGGATGTACATACACTGTCTACATGGATGTACATACACTGTCTACATGGATGTACATACTCACACTGTCTACATGGATGTACATACACTGTCTACATGGATGTACATACACACACTGTCTACATGGATGTACATACACACACTGTCTACATGGATGTACATACACACACTGTCTACATGGATGTACATACTCCCACTGTCTACATGGATGTACATACACACACTGTCTACATGGATGTACATACTCACACTGTCTACATGGATGTACATACACTGTCTACATGGATGTACATACATACACTGTCTACATGGATGTACATACACTGTCTACATGGATGTACATACTCACACTGTCTACATGGATGTACATACTCACACTGTCTACATGGATGTACATACTCACACTGTCTACATGGATGTACATACTCACACTGTCTACATGGATGTACATACACTGTCTACATGGATGTACATACTCACACTGTCTACATGGATGTACATACACTGTCTACATGGATGTACATACACACACTGTCTACATGGATGTACATACATACACTGTCTACATGGATGTACATACACTGTCTACATGGATGTACATACACACACTGTCTACATGGATGTACATACACACACTGTCTACATGGATGTACATACACTGTCTACATGGATGTACATACACACACTGTCTACATGGATGTACATACACTGTCTACATGGATGTACATACTCACACTGTCTACATGGATGTACATACTCACACTGTCTACATGGATGTACATACACTGTCTACATGGATGTACATACATACACTGTCTACATGGATGTACATACTCACACTGTCTACATGGATGTACATACTCACACTGTCTACATGGATGTACATACTCACACTGTCTACATGGATGTACATACACTGTCTACATGGATGTACATACACTGTCTACATGGATGTACATACCCACACTGTCTACATGGATGTACATACACTGTCTACATGGATGTACATACACTGTCTACATGGATGTACATACACACACTGTCTACATGGATGTACATACTCACACTGTCTACATGGATGTACATACTCACACTGTCTACATGGATGTACATACACACACTGTCTACATGGATGTACATACAACACTGTCTACATGGATGTACATACACACACTGTCTACATGGATGTACATACACTGTCTACATGGATGTACATACACTGTCTACATGGATGTACATACTCACACTGTCTACATGGATGTACATACTCACACTGTCTACATGGATGTACATACACACACTGTCTACATGGATGTACATACTCACACTGTCTACATGGATGTAGAAGTAATGGTTGGGATCATACAATCTGTTGATTAGTCTGTGGATTTGTCTCACTTCACGTCCATGCACAGTCAAGACAAACACAATCCGCACCCTGGTCAACGTGACCACAGAATCGCTACTGTAGATTATCTCTGCCTTGATCGCAGTCTTCTCTGAAACATTGAAATAGTACATATGGAAATATAATATACACTCAACACAAATAGACAAACAAACATCCAGATAGCAATAAGCTTGGTTTATTTATAAACATTTCATTTAGCTCGATTGCGAAACAAGTCCTTTTTTACAACATTAGTTTACTCGTTCTCCAAGACATTATTCCTGATGGAATCCATCGCCATGAGGGAGAAAGAACAGTCAATGTGGTACATCGCCATGAGGGAGAGAGAACAGTCAATGTGGTACATCGCCATGAGGGAGAGAGAACAGTCAATGTGGTACATCGCCATGAGGGAGAGAGAACAGTCAATGTGGTACATCGCCATGAGGGAGAGAGAACAGTCAATGCGGTACATCGCCATGAGGGAGAGAGAACAGTCAATGTGGTACATCGCCATGAGGGAGAGAGAACAGTCAATGTGGTACATCGCCATGAGGGAGAGAGAACAGTCTGTGTGTACATCGCCATGAGGGAGAGAGAGTCAATGTGGTACTCGCCATGAGGAGAGAACAGTCAATGTGGTACATCGCCATGAGGGAGAGAGAACAGTCAATGTGGTACATCGCCATGAGGAGAGAGAACAGTCAATGTGGTACATCGCCTGAGGGAGACAGTCAATGTGGTACATCGCCATGAGAGAGAGAGAAATGGCAGTGTGGTACATCGCCATGAGGGAGAGGAGAACAGTCAATGTGGTACATCGCCATGAGGGAGAGAGAACAGTCAATGTGGTACATCGCCATGAGGGAGAGAGAACAGTCAATGTGGTACATCACCATGAGGGAGAGAGAAATGGCAGTGTGGTACATTGCCATGAGGGAGAGAGAACAGTCAATGTTGTACATCGCCATGAGGGAGAGAGAACAGTCAATGTGGTACATCGCCATGAGGGAGAGAGAACAGCCAATGTGGTACATCGCCATGAGGGAGAGAGAACAAGGGAGACGTCTAAGGAATACAAGGGAGAAGTCTAAGGTATACAAGGGAGAAGTCTAAGGGTTACAAGGGGAAGTCTAAGGTATACAAGGGAGAAGTCTAAGGAATACAAGGGAGAAGTCTAAGGTATACAAGGGAGAAGTCTAAGGTATACAAGGAGAAGTCTAAGGTATACAAGGAGAAGTCTAAGGTATACAAGGGGAAGTCTAAGGTATACAAGGGAGAAGTCTAAGGTATACAAGGAGAAGTCTAAGGTATACAAGGGAGAAGTCTAAGGTATACAAGGGAGAAGTCTAAGGTTACAAGGGGAAGTCTAAGGTTACAAGGGGAAGTCTAAGGTATACAATGGAGAAGTGTAAGGTATGCAATGGAGAAGTCTAAGGTATACAAGGGAGAAGTCTAAGGTATACAAGGGAGAAGTCTAAGGTTACAAGGGGAAGTCTAAGGTATACAAGGGAGAAGTCTAGTATACAAGGGAGAAGTCTAAGGTATACAAGGAGAAGTCTAAGGTATACAAGGAGAAGTCTAAGGTAATCAAGGGGAAGTCTAAGGTTACAGGGGAAGTCTAAGGTATACAAGGGAGAAGTCTAATGTATACAAGGGAGAAGTCTAATGTATACAAGGGAGAAGTCTAAGGTTACAAGGGGAAGTCTAAGGTATACAAGGGAGAAGTCTAAGGTATACAAGGGAGAAGTCTAAGGTATACAAGGGAGAAGTCTAAGGTATACAAGGGAGAAGTCTAAGGTATACAAGGAGAAGTCTAAGGTATACAAGGGAGAAGTCTAAGGTATACAAGGGGGAAGGAAGTCTAAGGTATACAAAGTTTGAAAAATTCTGTTTGAAAAACGTCTCACAGAACTATTTTCCCAATTTGCCATTTAGTGTAAGTTTTGATATTCATTACAATTTCCATATAAAAGTGTTTGTTCTAAGTTAATGAACAGCGACAGTAAATCGGAACTTGACATTACAATATTTACCTGGTAAGCCAGTACTGAAGATTCTCTGTGCATAAAAGCCCCCGCATGTCTGCGAGTTGTTCCCGGGACAGATAGTATCACACGAGGTCTCGGGCAGGCCACCATGCTTGCCGTAGCTATTGCCGCACCAACACTCGTCTGTGTATTGGACCCCAGCATATTGGTAACCTGAATACCATGAACAATATATAAGGTCTCGGGCAGGCCACCATGCTTGCCGTAGCTATTGCCGCACCAACACTCGTCTGTGTATTGGACACCGGCAATCGAACTTTCCTAACAAAATTCATTCTTAGCTAGATTGCGAAACAAGTATTAACATTAGATTTAATGTGGTCATTTTTATGGGAGGAAACCAATATATCCAGAAAAACCCCACCTATCTGATCTGGCGACCACGGTACCATCTCACATACTTCCCGGTCTGAGGATCGAACCAGGGTTAGAGCAAGTTACAAGCAATTGGTTTAATTGTCAATCTGATTCCAGTTTCGATCAATAATAAATTAGTAGCCAATCAGGGGAATTAACACAGCCTTACGGTTCTCTGTTCATCTCCTTCTCTCACTCGGAAGTTGTGTTCAAACAAGGCATACATGACTCGCCCGATGCCGAACGATGGTTCTATCACAGATGGGTTGAATTCTTCAACTGCAATAAATAAATTCACCAACTCTAGAGTTTGTTAATTTGATCAGGTTTAAAGTCACCCCAACAGCATAGGCCAATCGGCGACCCTCCAGCTATTATTGGTGGAGGAAGCCCACGGGACTGGGGTGCCCCACCGAGCAGTACTTCAGGCACTGATGGGCACCCAGGTAGAACCACTGACCTTCTGCAAGCCAGCTGGATAGCTTCCCTACAGGACCGGGGTGCCCCACCGAGCAGTACTTCAGGCACTGATGGGCACCCAGGTAGAACCACTGACCTTCTGCAAGCCAGCTGGATAGCTTCCCTACATGATAGAATTCGACACCCCAAGTGGGATTCGAACCTACAGCGGTGAGGGGCAAGCGATTTGAAGTCAACTACATCCACTCAGCCACAGAGGCCTCTCTAACTTTAAGAGAAATGGTGCATACATCTAAGCCAATTAAATGGCCGATCCACATGAAATGTGCACGTGCACCACCACACTATGGTACTAATACTAAGTTCTAAAATATGACTTATTGGTTACTGAGAACTGGCTCTGCACGCACGCACACACACACACACACCACACACACAAAAGCAACATCCCTTGCCGAAATGGCGGGTGATAAAAGAGAAAAATAAAAGACATGAGAACTGGCTCCGGACGGACGGACACACGCACGCACACACACAAGGACGACATCAAAGCAACATACCTTGCCGAAATGGCGGGTGATAAAAGAGAAAAATAAAAGACATGAGAACTGGCTCCGGACGGACGGACGGACACGCACGCACACACAAGGACGACATCAAAGCAACATACCTTGCCGAAATGGCGGGTGATAAAAGAGAATAATAAAAGACATGAGAACTGGCTCCGGACGGACGGACACACGCGCGCGTGGCACGCACGCACCCACCCACCGGACGGCTCCGGACGGACGGACACACGCACGCACACACACACACACACACACACACACACAAAAGGACGACATCAAAGCAACATCCCTTGCCGAAATGGTGGGTGATAAAAGAGAAAAATAAAAGACACGAGAACTGGCTCCGGACGGACACATGCACGCACACACACACAAGGACGACATCAAAGCAACATCCCTTGCCGAAATGGCGGGTGATAAAAAGAGAAAAAAAAATAAAAGACAATTTGTTTTTCTTTAGAAGACAGAAAGGAGGCTCTCACCATGCACGGTCTTCTTGAATCTGTTTATTGTGATCATGTCAGGCTTCACAACGTACGACTGCTCATTTGCTCTGATCTCAAATTCTCTGCAACACAAGGTAAATTAAATCAATGGTCAGTCGATTGGTTACATTGTGAACAATGGTCAGTCACTTGATTACATTGTGAACAATGGTCAGTCTATTGGTTACATTGCGAACAATGGTCAGTCACTTGATTACATTGTGAACAATGGTCAGTCACTTGGTTACATTGTGAACAATGGTCCGTCACTTGGTTACATTGTGAACAATGGTCAGTCACTTGATTACATTGTGAACAATGGTCAGTCACTTGATTACATTGTGAACAATGGTCAGTCGCTTGGTTACATTGCGAACAATGGTCAGTCACTTGATTACATTGTGAACAATGGTCAGTCGATTGGTTACATTGTGAACAATGGTCAGTCGATTGGTTACATTGCGAACAATGGTCAGTCACTTGGTTACATTGTGAACAATGGTCCGTCACTTGGTTACATTGTGAACAATGGTCCGTCACTTGGTTACATTGTGAACAATGGTCCATCACTTGGTTATGATGTGAACAATGGTCAGTCACTTGGTTACATTGTGAACAATGGTCCGTCACTTGGTTACATTGTGAACAATGGTCCGTCACTTGGTTACATTGTGAACAATGGTCCGTCACTTGGCTACATTGTGAACAATGGTCCATCACTTGGCTACATTGTGAACAATGGTCAGTCACTTGGTTACATTGTGAACAATGGTCCGTCACTTGGTTACATTGTGAACAATGGTCCGTCACTTGGTTACATTGTGAACAATGGTCCGTCACTTGGCTACATTGTGAACAATGGTCTGCCACTTGGTTACATTGTGAACAATGGTCCATCACTTGGTTTCATTGTGAACAATGGTCAGTCGATTGGTTACATTGTGAACAATGGTCAGTCACTTGGCTACATTGTGAACAATGGTCCATCACTTGGCTACATTGTGAACAATGGTCCGTCACTTGGCTACATTGTGAACAATGGTCCGTCACTTGGGTACATTGTGAACAATGGTCAGTCACTTGGTTACATTGTGAACAATGGTCCGTCACTTGGCTACATTGTGAACAATGGTCAGTCACTTGTTTACATTGTGAACAATGGTCCGTCATTTGGTTACATTGTGAACAATGGTCCGTCACTTGGTTACATTGTGAACAATGGTCCGTCACTTGGTTACATTGTTAACAATGGTCCGTCACTTGGCTACATTGTGAACAATGGTCCATCACTTGGTTACATTGTGAACAATGGTCAGTCGATTGGTTACATTGTGAACAATGGTCAGTCGATTGGTTACATTGTGAACAATGGTCAGTCGATTGGTTACATTGTGAACAATGGTCAGTCAATTGGTTACATTGTGAACAATGGTCAGTCGATTGGTTACATTGTGAACAATGGTCAGTCACTTGGTTACATTGTGAACAATGGTCCGTCACTTGGCTACAGTGTGAACAATGGTCCATCACTTGGCTACATTGTGAACAATGGTCCGTCACTTGGTTACATTGTGAACAATGGTCAGTCACTTGGCTACATTGTGAACAATGGTCAGTCACTTGGCTACATTGTGAACAATGGTCCGTCACTTGGTTACATTGTGAACAATGGTCCGTCACTTGGTTACATTGTGAACAATGGTCCGTCACTTGGTTACATTGTGAACAATGGTCCGTCACTTGGTTACATTGTGAACAATGGTCAGTCACTTGGTTACATTGTGAACAATGGTCAGTCACTTGGTTACATTGTATAATCTCTCAGCTTGCATCGACAAGGTACAAGTATCATGAGCAGTTTTGACAGCCATTTTGACAGCCGTTTACAGCGTGCGACGAGCCATTGTTTCAATGACAAGATATACCGGGTACATATTTTACCTCTATAATCAGCCACCTGTACCAATCAGCCATTTCTATGATACACTTACCTGGCTGCTTAAAACAGGTTTTGATTGTATGCATGCTGTTGTAAATGTTTTTCTCTACAGTTGATATAAACCACTATTATCATCAATTCCAGAAATCTCACAAATTCATACGCGGCATTTTTTAAAGATATAGAAAAAAGTAGTAGGTCTTTTCTCTCACTATTTGATCAAGCATAACCAGAAATCTCACAATTCATACGCGGCATTTTTTAAAGATATAGAAAAAAGTAGTAGGTCTTTTCTCTCACTATTTGATCAAGCATAACCAGAAATCTCACAATTCATACGCGGCATTTTTTTAAAGATATAGAAAAAAGTAGTAGGGATTTTCTCTCACTATTTGATCAAGCATAACCAGAAATCTCACAATTCATACGCGGCATTTTTTAAAGATATAGAAAAAAGTAGTAGGTCTTTTCTCTCACTATTTGATCAAGCATAACCAGAAATCTCACAATTTATACAAGGCATTTTTTAAAAGATATATAAAACAGTAGTAGTTTATACACATTTATTTTAGCTCGATTGCGAAACACGTTCTTTCAACTTATATTTAATCACTCTCGAGACTTCATTCCTGATGGAATCCATCGCCACGAGGGAGAGAGAAGAGGCAACGTGGAATTTAAATGCCTTGCCTAAGGGCACAATCGTAACGGCTCCAGCGGGGCTTGAACTCCGGACCTTTCGCACCTGAAGCGAATGTGCACCCCCTTTAACTATTTGATAAAGCGTTAGTTTAACAGATATATAAAACAGTAGTACCCCCTTTCACTATTTGATAAAGCGTTAGAGTTTAACAGATATATAAAACAGTAGTACCCCCTTTCACTATTTGATAAAGCGTTAGTTTAACAGATATATAAAACAGCAGT
This sequence comes from Archivesica marissinica, assembly GCA_014843695.1. Classification (NCBI taxonomy): domain Eukaryota; kingdom Metazoa; phylum Mollusca; class Bivalvia; order Venerida; family Vesicomyidae; genus Archivesica; species Archivesica marissinica. The sequence goes on from CM026390.1 coordinate 29,222,536, forward strand.
ACCCCTTTTCTTTCACTATTTGATAAAGAATTAGTTTAACAGATATATAAAACAGTAGTGCCCCCTTTCACTATTTGATAAAGCATTAGTTTAACAGATATATAAAACAGCAGTACCCCTTTTCTTTCACTATTTGATAAAGTATTAGTTTAACAGATATATAAAACAGTAGTGCCCCCTTTCACTATTTGATAAAGCATTAGTTTAACAGATATATAAAACAGCAGTACCCCTTTTCTTTCACTATTTGATAAAGCATTAGTTTAACAGATATATAAAACAGCAGTACCCCTTTTCTTTCACTATTTGATCCATACTGTCGAGTTCATGTTGATCCATGCGTGAGAGTGCGTCCGTGACTGTCTTTGCCTCTTTCTTGAATACCTTTCCTATCACTCCTTTGTTTACTTTGCATTCAATAACATCTATTGTTTTGTGAGTGTAATTAAGGCATAAATAATAACACTCTACAGTGAACCCTGTATTAGTGGTCACCTCTATTAAGCAGCCAACCTCCAACAAGCAGCCAACATGTATTACTGGTCACCTGTATTAAGCAGCCTATCTCTATTAAGCAGCCAATCTGTATTAGTGGTGACCTCTATTAAGCAGCAAACATGTATTAGTGGTCACCTGTATTAGTGGTCACCTGTATTAAGCAGCCTACCTCTATTAAGCAGCCAATCTGTATTAAGCAGCCAATCTGTATTAGTGGTGACCTCTATTACGCAGCCAACCTGTATTAAGCAGCCAGTTTCCAGATTCCCAATATGTTGTTTCATTATACATTTGATCTATATTAAGCAGCCATCTGTGCTAGTTTATACAAATTTATTTGAGCTCGATTGCGAAACAAGTTCTTATAACTTATATTAATCACTATCATTCCTGATGGAATCCATCGCCACGAGGGAGAGAGAAGCGTCATGTGGAATTTAAATGCCTTGCCTAAGAGCACAATCGCAACGGCTCCAGCGGGGCTCGAACTCCGGGCCTTTCGCACATGATGTGAACGCGCAACCACTGAGCTATCATGTAAACAGTAAAGTGTTTGTTTATTATAGTGTCACCCCTATTGAAAAGGGCAGATACTCAAATTTAAGTAGAAATTTACGAATTTGTAATAACTGTAATACCAACATGATAGAAAATGAATCGAAAATAATTCGAAATTTAAAGATTTAAGAAGAAAATATTTAAAACGTTATTTTTGTTCTAGGCCTAACATGCATAAATTCTTATCTCTAATGACTTGTCAGTCACAAACACAGATCTTAAACCTTGCTAAGTATATTTATTATGCAAATCACACAAGAAATCAATAGATCATTACCATCATTCCTTACATTGCTATTATACTGTTATATTTCATGCTTCTCTGTAAACTGTGTATATATGTGATGCTATAAGCATCTGCTGATGTTTAATGCAATAAATATTGTATTATAAGTATTATTTAAAGGGCCAGCCATTTCTGACTTATGAAACACCTCTTTTTCTGAACATCAGTACTTCCCGAATCCTATGCTTGTAAGCCAGGCGCCAGGCTGGTAGGCAATCTGTAGCCATTATTTAACTAGCAAGCGGCTCACCAACTGGCCATATCAGAATGAACCCCTGACGAGATTCGAACCTTCGACCTCCCACTAGGCCACGGAGACGGTAATATGTATATTGTAAATTGTACATATAACGTATGAACTGAATAGAATATGTTTAAACTGGTGCCATTTTTTCCATTTTTGCATAGTGCCATTTCTTCCGGGTGCCTTTTTTTCCGAGTGCCATTTTTTCCGGTATGGTGCCATTTTTTCCGTACCCCGTTTAAACTAAAGGATATAGGTTCTGCTAGCTTTCTCTCGGCCACCAGTTTGAGACCAGTCGCTTTCTGATGGCACTCTAAGTCATAACAAGACCTGTCGGCACAACCAACACATTCAATCCAACCCTGAAAATATAATGCACACAATACTTAGTTCATGCAAACTTATTTTATCTGGATTGCGAAACAAGTTTTTACATCATATTAATCACTCGAGACCTCATTCCTGTTGGAATCCATCGCCATGATGGAGAGAGAAGAGGAGTGAGTATTTGGTTTAACGGCGCATCAGCACAGTTCAGGCTATATCGTGCCGGGGGGGGGAAGAGGAAATGTGCCTTGCCTAAGGACACAGTTGTAACGGCTACAGCTTGGCACGAACTCCGGTCAGTTCGCACATGAAGCGAACGCGCTACCACTGCGCTATCACGACTTCCACACAAGACTTGGCTGAAGCTTGTTTTGTTTTCGGTGTTTAAAGTCGCATTGACAGCTTGGATCATATGCAGGGCTCATTCTAGAGGGCGACTCGGGCGAGATAGTCGCCCTAGGGACCCTGACTTCGCCTCCTAGGGGCTCCACTTCTCCCTTAAAAAAAAGTAAATAAAAAGTAAAAAAACAAAAGTAAAAGAAACCTTTTACAATTTTCATACAAGATTTTGTCCAGTAAAATACACTGGCCAAATATAAAGCACACCTTCTATTCAAATGTATTTAGTGGTCATACTGTGTATTCTAACCCTATTTTGCAGACATTTATTAATGAATACCGTTTATGGACGCAATCACACACTTTCTCACTTCTCCCAAAAGATCTGACCTAGAATGAACCATGATATGGTGACTCTCCAGCTATTATTGGCAGAGGAAGACCCTGGGTGTCCCTTTGAGCAGTATTTCAGGCACAGACAGACACACGGGTATCAAATGTACATGTAATTATATTACTATTCTATGTCTGTTCCAGTAAACAACAAATGTACATGTTTATTAGCATAAACAACAAATGTACATGTTTATTAGCATAAACAACAAATGTACATGTTTATTAGCATAAACAACAAATGTACATGTTTATTAGCATAAACAACAAATGTACATGTTTATTAGCATAAACAACAAATGTACATGTTTATTGGCATACACAACAAATTTACATGTTTATTAGCATAAACAACAAATGTACATGTTTATTAGCATAAACAACAAATGTACATGTTTATTGGCATAAACAACAAATTTACATGTTTATGCCACAAATTTACATGTTTATTAGCATGCTAAATCAATAAAAGATTAGAAAATACAGTAAACAATGTTCAGTGACTAAAAAGAGATTTCAGTATGTATGTGTGTTATATGTTGATTTATAACATCGCTACCGGTTGCCCATATGAGCGACGCCTCCTGAAGAGATTAGTCATTTTAGATTTTGGAGGATAGTGCAATGATACAGACAGAAACCCATTCCAGAGTCTCCTCTGGTTCTTTTACATGCACAGTGTAAAGCACCGACAAGAGACCTCGGTTTAACGTCCCATCTGAAAGACTGTTAATTTTATTAGGGTCAGACGGGGGATCGAACCTGCACGGTGTAAAGTACCGACACGAGACCTCGGTTTAACGTCCCATCTGAAATCTGGATTACCAGTCCAGCGTGTTACCACTAGACTACAGATCCGTCTGTAAATTTCAGTCTGATAAGAATCACATGTATAAGGGAATGGGATTTATGTCTGCCTCCTTGGTCCAGTGGTTACGGTCGTTGACATGGATACCACTGTAACCTATCATTACTGATGGTCACTGGTGCAAGCCTCGCTCAGACCGTGTCTGTATATATTAAAAAGTTGGCAGTTTCTTACGGAGGTTGGTGCACCAGGTACTGATTAACCGCTGGAGCCTGCCCAGGAAAGGTGGTGTTAGGTAAACTGCCCGTCGCTCAAATGGGAAACCGGTAGCAACATTATAAACTTAAATAAAAAAAGATTTATTATTGATGCCTTCATGCAAGATTGGTCCACAGACGGATGGACGGACATTCTCACAAACGAGCATTAATAGCCACGGAAGAGATAATCCTAGACCATTAGTCTATACAAATTTATTTTAGCTTGATTGCGAAACAAGTTCCTACAACTCGATACCTCATTCCTGATGGGATCCATCGCCATGAAGGAGAGAGAAGAGGCAATGTGGAATTTAATGCCTTGCATAAATAAGGGCACAACCGTAACTGCTACAGTTGGGCAGAAGCTCCGAGTCGTTTACATCTGAAGTGATTAGGCTAACACTGTGCTATCAATACTTCCACAAGAAAGTATGTTTTTTCCATTGTTCTAATAACTTGGGCACCTATTGGTTTGCACAATCAGACAGACAGAAATCGACCAATCTGTAAGTCATAATTTTACAACCTGGTTAAAAATACATGTACGCACCGTGTAGTGGTTAGCGCGCTCGCTTCTCACCAATACAACCTTGGTTCGATCCTCGGCTGTCCGATTAGCGCAGTGGTTAGCGCGCTCGCTTCTCACCAACACAACCTTCGTTCGATCCTCGGCTGTCCGATTAGCGCGCTCGTTTCTCACCAATACAACCTTGGTTCGATCCTCGGCTGTCCGATTAGCGCAGTGGTTAGCGGGCTCGCTTCTCACCAATACAACCCTGGTTCGATCCTCGGCTGTCCGATTAGCGCAGTGGTTAGCGGGCTCGCTTCTCACCAATACAACCTTGGTTTGATCCACAAACTGGGGAGGTATGTGGGATGGTATATGGTTGCCAAATTGGACAGTGGATTTTCTCCGGGTACTCTGGTTTCCTCCTACATGAAGGACCACATGTACGCCTTCATCAGTGCCAATGAGAGTGCTTAATATAACACAAGTTGTTAACCAGTAACCTGCCGAATAAATTCGACGAAATATGCAAACAACATTAGCCGATCTATGGTGTTTGCTATTCAGACAAGTGTTTTAGCTCCATTATCCGAAACGCAAACAGCATAGTGCCTGATTCAGACGGCACATTCAGTGCCGTCTGGCACATTCAGTGCCGTCTGGGTCTGGGACATTCAGTGCCCTCTGGGTCTGGGACATTCAGTGCCGTCTGGGTCTGGCACATTCAGTGCCGTCTGGGTCTGGCACATTCAGTGCATTCAGTGCCCTCTGGGTCTGGGACATTCAGTGCCGTCTGGGTCTGGCACATTCAGTGCCGTCTGGGTCTGGCACATTCAGTGCCATCTGGGTCTGGCACATTCAGTGCCGTCTGATGTGGCTCTATGTTGTTTGCAAAATCGACGTTAGCTGAGATTGGCAGGTTACGTGTTAAAGCTTGTTTCACAATACAATCGTTCCAAAATAAATAAAGTTTATATGTTTGTTACATGTACATACATAAGAAGTCTTCATCTCGGCATCCCAGCAATCACAAGCATAATGAGCCATTTCATTGGAGAGATGTTGCCTGAATCGGAACTTGGTCTTATCAACTCCGACCTTCATCAGGAACATGTATATACGACCCATGAAGTACGCAAGAGACTCGTTGCATATCGTTTTCTGTGAAATAAAGAAAACTAACACCTTAAAAACGGCAAGATTATGAATGATCTGTAAGAAAGAATTCCAATACAGAGAGCTAACATGAATAGTCTATACAAATTTATTTTAGCTTGATTGCGAAACAAGTTCTTACAACTTATATTAATCACTCTCGAGACCTCATTCCTGATGGAATCCATCGCCATGAGGGAGAGAGAAGAGGCAACGTGGAAGTTAAATGCCTTGCCTAAGGGTACAATCGTAACGGCCCTAGTGGGGCTCGAACTCCGCTACCACGACTTCCACTAACATGAATGAACGGTATGTAAGAATTCCAATACATAGAGAAAACATGAATGAAGCTATTACATTGATGTATTGTGTATAAAATGTGGTTGGCATTAGTTATGTTATGTTATATTTCGGGTTTTACGCCTGCATCAGCACCATTTTGGGCTATATCGCCGGCGGGCAGTTTACCTAATAACACCTTTCCTGGGCAGGCTCCAGCGGTTAACCAGTACTTGGGTGCACCAACCTCCGTAAGAAACTGCCAACTTTTTCATATAAATGAGACACGGCCTGAGCGGGGCTCGAACCTGTGACCATCAGTGATGATTGGTTACAGTGGTATACAAGTCAGTGACCGTAACCACTCGACCACGGAGGCGGACGGTTGGCATTAGATTAATTCAATAAGATAGTAAATCTGGTGTTCTTAGAAAACAATTTTCAATACAATCTGAACAAAACAATACAGGTTTAGGGAACATTTCCCTTTGACAAACATTTAGACATACTTTCTCACAAACACTTGATAACCAAACACATATTGTTTGTCTTGTCTAAAATATTATTTTAACTTAATAGTGTCACTTTATGCTCCAACTACAGCGTTTCTTTGAGAACTGACTACTTGGAGGGCCTTTAAAGAGGATTGAGGGCCTTTAAGGAGGATTGAGGGCCATAAGAATGATTGAGGGCCTTTAAGGGTGATTGAGGGCAATTAAGGAGGATTGAAGGCATTTAAGGAGGATTGAGGGCCATTAAGGAGGATTGAGGGCCTTAATGAGGATTGAGGGCCATTAAAAAGGATTGAGGGCCATAAGGAGGATTGAGGGCCATAAGGAGGATTGAGGGCCATAGAGGAGGATTGAGGGCATTAAGGAGGATTGAGGGCCATTAAGGAGGATTGAGGGCCTTTATGGAGGATTAAAGGCCTTTAAGGAAGATTGAGGGCATTAAGGAGGATTGAGGGCCATTAAGGAGGATTGAGGGCCATTAAGGAGGATTGAGGGCCATAAAGGAGGATTGAGGGCCATAAGGAGGATTGAGGGCTATTAAGGAGGATTGGGGGCCTTAATGAGGATTGAGGGCCATTAAAAAGGATTGAGGGCCATAAGGAGGATTGAGGGCCATAAGGAGGATTGGGGCCATAGAGGAGGATTGAGGGCATTAAGGAGGATTGAGGGCCTTTATGGAGGATTAAAGGCCTTTAAGGAAGATTGAGGGCATTAAGGGGATTGAGGGCCATTAAGGAGGATTGAGGGCCATAGAGGAGGATTGAGGGCCATAGAGGAGGATTGAGGGCATTAAGGAGGATTGAGGGCCATAAAGGAGGATTGAGGGCCATAAGGAGGATTGAGGGCCATTAAGGAGGATTGGGGGCATTTAAGGAGGATTGAGGGCCATTAAGGAGGATTGGGGGCATTTAAGGAGGATTGAGGGCCTTTATGGAGGATTAAGGGCCTTTAAGGAAGATTGAGGGCATTAAGGAGGATTGAGGGAAATTAAGGAGGATTGAGGGCCATTAAGGAGGATTGAGGGCCATTAAGGAGGATTGAGGGCATTAAGGAGGATTAGGTCACCTTCTATCTATCTATATCAGTTACCATGTTGAGCTCTGATTATGTGCCATAGCGACCTCCGTTGACAGTGACACTTTCACCTCAGAGGTGCAATACTCACGACACTTTCACCTCGGTGGTGCAATACTCACGACACTTTCACCTCGGAGGTGCAATACTCACGTCAGCTACTGCCTCTGCAAGAGTTTTCATTTCTGGACCGTTGCCTTCGAGCTGCCGGCAGGCTGAAAACAGCGTCACGTTGAGATCCTTGATGGCGTCAAACTTATAGAACTTCTCTTTCTCCTGCGGGTCCATGAAGTACTCAATCTCTGCCATCGTAAACTCCCTGTAACACAAGAGTAAGCTATTAAAGGCCTCGTGAGAATACGGTAATAGTGTGTAGATATGTCAATTAATGAACTTTATTGGCTGTCCGAGTAGCGAAATGTTTAGCGTACTCGCTTCTCACCAATGCAACCCGGGTTCGATCCTCGGACCGGGAAGTATGTGAGATGGTACGGTGGTCGCCAGATCGGACAGATGGGTTTTCTCCGGGTACTCCAATTTCCTCCCACACGAATTACCACATAGACGCTTTCATCAGCGCCAACGAGAGTGATTAATATAAGTTGTTAGAACTTGCTTCGCAATCGTTGTAAAATAAATAACGTTTAAACTAATGAACTTTATTTATTTTACGATTGCGAAGCAAGTTCTAACAACTTATATTAATCACACTCATTGGCGCGGATGAAAGTGTAAATGTGGTCATTCGTGTGGGAGGAAACCGGATTACACGGAGAAAACCCACCTGTTCGATCCGGCGACCACCGTACCATCTCACATACTTCCCTGTCCGAGGATCGAACCGGGGTTGCATTGGTGAAAAGATAGCGCGCTAACCACTGCGCTAATCGGACAGCCAATGAATTAATGTTAATTGTAGAACATAAAATTAAATATTAAAGTCCCATAAGGAGTGTTGTCAATATTAAAGTCACATCCTGAGTATGGTGGACCAATGTTAAAATCGATAGAAGAGCATAGTGGGTCAATATTAAAGGATATTTAGAGTTAAATCTAGGGATGGCAACGATTATTCGAATATTCCAATATTCGCTCAAATGACCGAATATTCGAATACTATTACAATATTCGGAAGAAAAAAAATATATATTTGCAAAATAAACTGTCATAAAATCAGATACGTCGTTGTTGTTTTCTTTTCAATATATTATAAAACCTTACAAAGTTACAATACAAAAGAAATCGCCCGAGGAGGTGTGAATAAACCATGTTGTGATCGCAACCACGGCAGGTGTCAATTGCCATGAAATTGGATCATTACAATAGGTTCTAAGGTAGGTATTGTTTGAATTTTATTGTTTAATTTATAAACATGTTAATCTATATTACTGATTGACCCAATTCAATATTGCAAACTAATATCTTCCTGACCGAATATTCTTCGACGACGACGACGACGACGACGACGGACGACGGCGACGACGACGACGACGACGACGACGGACGACGACGACGACGACGACGACGACGACGACGACGACGAACGACGACGACGACGACGACGACGACGACGACGACGACGACGACGACGACGACGACGACGACGACGACGACGACGACGACGACGACGACGACGACGACGACGACGACGACGACGACGACGACGACGACGACGACGACGACGACGACGACGACGACGACAACGACGACGACGACGACGACGACGACGACGACGACGACGACGACGACGACGACGACGACGACGACGACGACGACGACGACGACGACGACGACAACAACAACAACAACAACAACAACAACAACAACAACAACAACAACAACAACAACAACAACAACAACAACAACAACAACAACAACAACAACAACAACAACAACAACAACAACAACAACAACAACAACAATATGTATTGCGTTAAGTGTGTACATACACATATAGCACTATAAATATAACATAGGCGAAATAAAAATGGTTTAGTTATCTGAGAGTAAATGTATTAATTTTAGGGAATATATTAATGTAGACTGTTTTTGCTATATTGTTGGATATTGTACGGTCAAAATGATATTTTAACGACCGACGTTAATATAAATAAATAACGACTCTTACATACAGGTATGTAAATGTTCGCTTGTATTCAAATCATACAAGACTTACCAGTATTTAATTAGTTTACACAAATTCATTTTAGCTCGATTGCGAAACAAGCTTTTACAACATTATTTTAATCGCTCTCGAGACCTCATTCCCGATGTAATCCATCAGCATGAGGGAGAGATAAGAGGCAATGTGGAATATAAGTGCCTTGCCTAAGGACACTATCGCAATGGCTACAGCTGGGTGCACCGAGCCTCTCACACCCGAAGCAAACAAGCTATCACTGCGCTATCACGACTTCCACAAGCTAAAAATAGTTTAATAATAAGGATGTGTATTTATTTTATTAGCTTTTGATATTGTTATTTTTATCAGAAATGTTTTCTATTCTAATATAAATGTATCTAATATCCTACCGGACGCTAATATCCTACCTGACTCTAATCAAGCCCGATCTCGGTGATATCTCATTCCTGAAGGCACTACCGATCTGTGCACCACCAAACGGCAGTTTGCCGCCATTAAATTCCAACAACCTCTTGAAGTTCACAAATATACCCTGCGCTGTTTCTGGCCTCAAGAACCTGAGAAATATGTTAATCACTGTACATGAATTTGAAATAGAAACAGTACAATGTCAAACTTAATGTTAGCGGGTTTTCTAGAGTGGAATGACAGGGCACTCCACCAAGCCCCTTATTAGCCCCGCCAATTTGAACGTAACTCTGCCCTTTTTTATATTTTATTCTAAGCCTCAACAGGTATCCGCCCTTTCCACCAATATGTTCTGCCCAATGTCAAACTTAATGTTAGTGGGCTTTCAAGAGCGGAATGACAGGACGTTCCGCCCTGCCCCATTTTAGCCCCGCCCGTTTGACCCGTAAGTCTGCCCATTAGCCGTTTTTTTAAAAAAACATTTTTTATTTTTGACATTTTTAAAAATATTTTATTATAAGTCTCAACAGGTGAGTGCCTTCGGACGGGCAGACCATTATCAACTAGAACAACACGTTCTGCTCTACTGCCTCTTTGATCAAGCACAATTAGCTGCCAATCACCGTAAGTAACATTTTCTAGGGGGCAACCCCCCAGATAACCCCTCCCACACCTACCCCCTTCTCTGCCCAAAATGCACCTTACCTCTTTCCTGACCCACCTTGCCCTTTTCTTCCAATCTAGAATAAATCCTTATTATGTGCGAGTACTCCCTACATGCCAAAGCACTGATAACCAGGTTGGTTTAATGCTATATTTATATTTTGGGTTTTACGCCTGCATCAGCACCATTTTGGGCTATATCGCCAGCGGGCAGTTTACCTAACAACAGCTTTCCTCGGCAGGCTCCAGCGGTTAACCAGTACTTGGGTGCACCAACCTCCGTAAGAAACTGCCAACTTTTTCATATAAATGAGACACGGCCTGAGCGGGGCTCGAACCTGTGACCATCAGTATTGATAGGTTACAGTGGTATACAAGTCAGCGACCGTAACCACTTGACCACGGAGGCGGACCCGGGTTGGTTTAAACATATTTATTTATCAGGATACATGTAATATACATTGAGAAACATACATTTATATCGTGATATGTGGATTGAACTGAAAGCTAAAAGCTTAAGGTAATTCTTTCCACCAGGTTGTAATATTTTTATACGTTTATTTATCGCCGTTACTATGGCGACATTTTTAGAGGATAGTACAAGATACAGAAGACGCTGTGATTCCAGAATCATCCCTGGTTCTTTTACATACAGTGCATAGCACCGATACTCGAGACCTTGGTCAATAGTCCCATCTGAAAGATTGTTAAAACCTGTATAGCCATACAGTATGCAGTCATGTGACCAGTTACAGCCAATCAAATTTTGTCGCAATAGAGGACGAAATGACAACAGTGACTGACATATCTACCAAGGCCAGAATGTCATACAGATGCAACAAACATGAGGCTGAAGTCATGTGACCAGTTTTGGCTATTCAAACATTTTGTAGATTATTGAACTTATTTTACCCTTGCCGTTGGCGAACCATGTGGGCGAATAAACATCGCCGATGGCGAACAATGTGGGCAAATAAACATCGCCGAACTAAGTGGGCGAATAAACATCGCCGACGGCGAACCATGTGGGCAAATAAACATTGCCGACGGCAAACCATGCAGGGCGAATAAACATTGTGTAGCAGAAAGGAAATGGAATTACGAACATGAATCTGAAGTCATATGACAATGTTTGGCCAATCAACCACTTTGTAACAAAATAAACATGGAATTATGACTGTACACACCCTTTTAATTGGCCAGTGGGACCTATAGATGTAGCAAACATGAGGTTAAACTCTATAGGTTCTGTGATGTCATTTCCTGTCACTGGTGACTTCATGTTGAATTGTTTTATTGTCTCACCCATCTCCTCTTTCTTCATGTTATCTACCTAGAGAAGAAAATATCATGTACAAAAACTGTTTCATAATATTTTTTATTTCCTTGAAATTTTATCACGGACGGTCCACATTTATGACTGGCTACTAGGGCTAGACATCTTGTATAATTGTCAGAGATCATCATTTAATTTTTTTTTTACAATTTTCATACAAAATTTGGCAAGTAAGATACACTGACCCATTATAAAGCACTCCTTCTATTCAAATGTTGTATTTAATGGTCATAATGTGCATTTTAACCATATTTTGTTGACATTTATTAAATAACAGCATTTAAGGAAACGATCGTGTGCCTTCTCACTTCTCCCAAAAATTCTGACCTAGAATGAACTCCGATAGTATCATAACAATGGATGTTGAACACGGCAACACATGTGAATATGTCAACATACACTATGTGTACATGTATATATACAACGCAAACTACACTACATTACAGTGACACAAGATCAGAAAACCTTCTATACAATGCATATCCATTTACAATGCCTTCAAATAATCACCATAATAATTCAACTAATAATCAAACGTTGTATACAACATTAATTAAAGCGACATTACATCCAGGGATCATTCTATAGGGCGATGTGGGCGAAATTGTCACCCTAGGGACCCTGACTTCGCCCTCTGGGGGCCCCACTTCTCCCTAAAAATCTTTTTAAAAAATCTTTTTTTTTTACGATTTTCAAAAAAGATTTTGTCTAAAGATACACTTGGCCCATTATAAAGCACTCCTATTCAAATGTTGTATTTAATGGTTGTACTGTGCATTTTAACCCTATTTTGCAGAAGTATAATAAAGAACACCATTTAAGGAAGCGATCACGCACTTTCTCACTTCTCCCAAAAATTCTGACCTAGAATGAACCCTGACATCGCAAAAAGCAATTACAATGTATTGCTACTACAAATTCTTCCGAATACATTCGAACACTAACATTGAATCAATAAACAGTGTTTTTGTGGTTTACAAACTTTTAATAGAGAAAGTAGGATTTCATATAACGTTCATCCACACTCCTGAACTGACGTTTGTTTGTCAATGGAGTCAATAATAAACGTGTGATACTATCGTTTAGAGATAATTTAACTAAGATTAATCTACAAATAAATATGCATAGGCACAAATGTGTGATATAACTGTAAATCTGTACCATAAATAGGGTTAATCGGGATACACTCGTTGTATTACGCATGAATGTCGACCCTATTTGCATTAATTTGTTATGTCAACAAACTGCCTATACGACGTTTGTTTATTTGTTGAAATACACAGTCTTTGAGGCAAATATTTGGACAAAAATGTATACCATTTAATAGGAAATTATAGTCTGCAGAAATGTGCGTTTACACTGATGTAGTGTCGCTTTAACATAATAAAATTAATGTAAACAAAGACAGCATTGGAATGATTGATCAGATCCTGAGGAAGCAAAGGTGGGCCAGTATATTTTTGTTAGGTATTAGTTGCAACTATCGGTCTGGTGTCCAAACAGTTTAACGACTTTCCAGCAGTGTAGAGAAAGACCCATGTGTCCATCCATGCATTGTTTCTGGCATGGGTAGGCAGCCGGGTACAACCACTGACTTTCTACATGTAAATATCCACATTTATAAACATACCATATGTCAGCTAGAGTGATGGGCAATCGGTTCCATAATCATAATATATTATCGGTTGTAATCGGTAAACCATGTGGATTATAATCGGATAGTAATAGTTGTAAATGTATATGACTAGATGTGGATTATAATCGGTTAACCATGTGGATTATAATCGGATAGTAATAGTTGTAAATGTATATGACTAGATGTGGATTATAATCGGTTAACCATGTGGATTATAATCGGATAGTAATAGGTGTAAATGTATATGACTAGATGTGGATTATAATCAGTTAACCATGTGGATTATAATCGGATAGTAATAGGTGTAAATGTATATGACTAGATGTGGATTATAATCATATAGTAATAGGTGTAAATGTATATGACTAGATGTGGATTATAATCATATAGTAATAGGTGTAAATGTATATGACTAGATGTGGATTATAATCATATAGTAATAGGTGTAAATGTATATGACTAGATGTGGATTATAATCATATAGTAATAGTTGTAAATGTATAGGACTAGATGTGGATTATAATCATATAGTAATAGGTGTAAATGTATATGACTAGATGTGGATTATAATCATATAGTAATAGGTGTAAATGTATATGACTAGATGTGGATTATAATCATATAGTAATAGGTGTAAATGTATATGACTAGATGTGGATTATAATCATATAGTAATAGTTGTAAATGTATATGACTAGATGTGGATTATAATCATATAGTAATAGGTGTAAATGTATAGGACTAGATGTGGATTATAATCGGATAGTAATAGGTGTAAATGTATAGGACTAGATGTGGATTATAATCATATAGTAATAGTTGTAAATGTATATGACTAGATGTGGATTATAATCATATAGTAATAGGTGTAAATGTACATGACTAGATGTGGATTATAATCATATAGTAATAGGTGTAAATGTATATGACTAGATGTGGATTATAATCATATAGTAATAGGTGTAAATGTACATGACTAGATGTGGATTATAATCATATAGTAATAGTTGTAAATGTATATGACTAGATGTGGATTATAATCATATAGTAATAGGTGTAAATGTATATGACTAGATGTGGATTATAATCGGATAGTAATAGGTGTAAATGTAGTATGACTAGATGTGGATTATAATCATATAGTAATAGGTGTAAATGTATATGACTAGATGTGGATTATAATCATATAGTAATAGGTGTAAATGTATGACTAGATGTGGATTATAATCATATAGTAATAGTTGTAAATGTATATGACTAGATGTGGATTATAATCAGATAGTAATAGGTGTAAATGTATATGACTAGATGTGGATTATAATCATATAGTAATAGTTGTAAATGTATATGACTAGATGTGGATTATAATCGGATAGTAATAGGTGTAAATGTATATGACTAGATGTGGATTATAATCATATAGTAATAGTTGTAAATGTATATGACTAGATGTGGATTATAATCATATAGTAATAGGTGTAAATGTATATGACTAGATGTGGATTATAATCATATAGTAATAGGTGTAAATGTATATGACTAGATGTGGATTATAATCATATAGTAATAGTTGTAAATGTATAGGACTAGATGTGGATTATAATCGGATAGTAATAGGTGTAAATGTACATGACTAGATGTGGATTATAATCATATAGTAATAGTTGTAAATGTATATGACTAGATGTGGATTATAATCATATAGTAATAGGTGTAAATGTATATGACTAGATGTGGATTATAATCATATAGTAATAGGTGTAAATGTATATGACTAGATGTGGATTATAATCATATAGTAATAGGTGTAAATGTATATGACTAGATGTGGATTATAATCATATAGTAATAGGTGTAAATGTATATGACTAGATGTGGATTATAATCATATAGTAATAGTTGTAAATGTATATGACTAGATGTGGATTATAATCATATAGTAATAGGTGTAAATGTATATGACTAGATGTGGATTATAATCATATAGTAATAGGTGTAAATGTATATGACTAGATGTGGATTATAATCATATAGTAATAGGTGTAATGTATATGACTAGATGTGGATTATAATCATATAGTAATAGGTGTAAATGTATATGACTAGATGTGGATTATAATCATATAGTAATAGGTGTAAATGTATATGACTAGATGTGGATTATAATCATATAGTAATAGGTGTAAATGTATATGACTAGATGTGGATTATAATCATATAGTAATAGGTGTAAATGTATATGACTAGATGTGGATTATAATCATATAGTAATAGGTGTAAATGTATATGACTAGATGTGGATTATAATCATATAGTAATAGGTGTAAATGTATATGACTAGATGTGGATTATAATCATATAGTAATAGTTGTAAATGTATATGACTAGATGTGGATTATAATCATATAGTAATAGGTGTAAATGTATATGACTAGATGTGGATTATAATCATATAGTAATAGGTGTAAATGTATATGACTAGATGTGGATTATAATCGTATAGTAATAGTTGTAAATGTATATGACTAGATGTGGATTATAATCATATAGTAATAGGTGTAAATGTATATGACTAGATGTGGATTATAATCATATAGTAATAGGTGTAAATGTATATGACTAGATGTGGATTATAATCATATAGTAATAGTTGTAAATGTATATGACTAGATGTGGATTATAATCATATAGTAATAGTTGTAAATGTATATGACTAGATGTGGATTATAATCATATAGTAATAGTTGTAAATGTATATGACTAGATGTGGATTATAATCATATAGTAATAGGTGTAAATGTATATGACTAGATGTGGATTATAATCATATAGTAATAGGTGTAAATGTATATGACTAGATGTGGATTATAATCATATAGTAATAGGTGTAAATGTATAGGACTAGATGTGGATTATAATCATATAGTAATAGGTGTAAATGTACATGACTAGATGTGGATTATAATCATATAGTAATAGGTGTAAATGTATATGACTAGATGTGGATTATAATCATATAGTAATAGTTGTAAATGTATAGGACTAGATGTGGATTATAATTGGATAGTAATAGGTATAAATGTACATGACTAGATGTGGATTATAATCATATAGTAATAGTTGTAAATGTATATGACTAGATGTGGATTATAATCATATAGTAATAGGTGTAAATGTATATGACTAGATGTGGATTATAATCATATAGTAATAGTTGTAAATGTATATGACTAGATGTGGATTATAATCATATAGTAATAGGTGTAAATGTATGACTAGATGGATGTTAAGCAGCTGCTAAGGGGCCTGTACTAATGCCACTAATGGTATCTTATTGAAGTCTGCTTCCTGGCAGTAAGTAAGTGTGAATCTGGGCATAATAATCTGAATAATCTCATATCAAATCTCAAAACCTAACAATTCAGCTTTTTTTTTAAACATTTCATTTAATGACAATAACCGCGAAAACTACTGTGCTTAAGTTTTCAGTCAAGTTTATATTTCATGTCCGTGTCCATTTTTGACATTCCGGAAGTGGACTATTTTACGCCAAAGTAACGAAATCGGCCGAAAATAAATAAATATGGCAAAATAAAAATTTATGCGATGTTTGATTATGAGCAAGTGCGATTGATTATCACCGGTTATGGGGGTTTCCGGATAATCGCCAGTTATGGGGGTTTCCGGATAATCGCCAGTTATGGGGGTTTCCGGATAATCGCCGGTTATGGTGGTTTCCGGATAATCGCCGGTTATGGTGGTTTCCGGATAATCGCCAGTTATGGGGGTTTCCGGATAATCGCCGGTTATGGGGGTTTCCGGATAATCGCCGGTTATGGGGGTTTCCGGATAATCGCCGGTTATGGGGGTTTCCGGATAATCGCCAGTTATGGTGGTTTCCGGATAATCGGTTATGGTGGTTTCTGGATAATCGCCGGTTATGGGGGTTTCCGGATAATCGCCAGTTATGGGGGTTTCCGGATGATCGCCAGTTATGGGGGTTTCCGGATAATCGCCAGTTATGGTGGTTTCCGGATAATCGCCGGTTA
>CM026390.1:29241011-29288837 GCA_014843695.1 Archivesica marissinica
TAGTAATAGGTGTAAATGTATAGGACTAGATGTGGATTATAATCATATAGTAATAGGTGTATATGTATAGGACTAGATGTGGATTATAATCATATAGTAATAGGTGTAAATGTACATGACTAGATGTGGATTATAATCATATAGTAATAGGTGTAAATGTATAGGACTAGATGTGGATTATAATCATATAGTAATAGTTGTAAATGTACATGACTAGATGTGGATTATAATCATATAGTAATAGGTGTAAATGTATAGGACTAGATGTGGATTATAATCATATAGTAATAGGTGTAAATGTATATGACTAGATGTGGATTATAATCATATAGTAATAGGTGTAAATGTATATGACTAGATGTGGATTATAATCATATAGTAATAGGTGTAAATGTATATGACTAGATGTGGATTATAATCATATAGTAATAGGTGTATATGTATAGGACTAGATGTGGATTATAATCATATAGTAATAGGTGTAAATGTATATGACTAGATGTGGATTATAATCATATAGTAATAGTTGTAAATGTATAGGACTAGATGTGGATTATAATCATATAGTAATAGGTGTAAATGTACATGACTAGATGTGGATTATAATCATATAGTAATAGTTGTAAATGTATATGACTAGATGTGGATTATAATCATATAGTAATAGTTGTAAATGTATATGACTAGATGTGGATTATAATCATATAGTAATAGGTGTAAATGTACATGACTAGATGTGGATTATAATCATATAGTAATAGTTGTAAATGTATATGACTAGATGTGGATTATAATCATATAGTAATAGGTGTAAATGTATATGACTAGATGTGGATTATAATCATATAGTAATAGGTGTAAATGTATATGACTAGATGTGGATTATAATCATATAGTAATAGGTGTAAATGTATATGACTAGATGTGGATTATAATCGGATAGTAATAGTTGTAAATGTATATGACTAGATGTGGATTATAATCATATAGTAATAGGTGTAAATGTATAGGACTAGATGTGGATTATAATCGGATAGTAATAGGTGTAAATGTATTGACTAGATGTGGATTATAATCATATAGTAATAGTTGTAAATGTATATGACTAGATGTGGATTATAATCATATAGTAATAGTTGTAAATGTATAGGACTAGATGTGGATTATAATCATATAGTAATAGGTGTAAATGTATAGGACTAGATGTGGATTATAATCATATAGTAATAGGTGTAAATGTATATGACTAGATGTGGATTATAATCATATAGTAATAGGTATAAATGTACATGACTAGATGTGGATTATAATCATATAGTAATAGTTGTAAATGTATATGACTAGATGTGGATTATAATCATATAGTAATAGGTGTAAATGTATATGACTAGATGTGGATTATAATCATATAGTAATAGTTGTAAATGTATATGACTAGATGTGGATTATAATCATATAGTAATAGGTGTAAATGTATGACTAGATGGATGTTAAGCAGCTGCTAAGGGGCCTGTACTAATGCCACTAATGGTATCTTATTGAAGTCTGCTTCCTGGCAGTAAGTAAGTGTGAATCTGGGCATAATAATCTGAATAATCTCATATCAAATCTCAAAACCTAACAATTCAGCTTTTTTTTTAAACATTTCATTTAATGACAATAACCGCGAAAACTACTGTGCTTAAGTTTTCAGTCAAGTTTATATTTCATGTCCGTGTCCATTTTTGACATTCCGGAAGTGGACTATTTTACGCCAAAGTAACGAAATCGGCCGAAAATAAATAAATATGGCAAAATAAAAATTTATGCGATGTTTGATTATGAGCAAGTGCGATTGATTATCACCGGTTATGGGGGTTTCCGGATAATCGCCAGTTATGGGGGTTTCCGGATAATCGCCAGTTATGGGGGTTTCCGGATAATCGCCGGTTATGGTGGTTTCCGGATAATCGCCGGTTATGGTGGTTTCCGGATAATCGCCAGTTATGGGGGTTTCCGGATAATCGCCGGTTATGGGGGTTTCCGGATAATCGCCGGTTATGGGGGTTTCCGGATAATCGCCGGTTATGGGGGTTTCCGGATAATCGCCAGTTATGGTGGTTTCCGGATAATCGGTTATGGTGGTTTCTGGATAATCGCCGGTTATGGGGGTTTCCGGATAATCGCCAGTTATGGGGGTTTCCGGATGATCGCCAGTTATGGGGGTTTCCGGATAATCGCCAGTTATGGTGGTTTCCGGATAATCGCCGGTTATGGGGGTTTTTGGATAATCGCCGGTTATGGGGGTTTCCGGATTATCGCCAGTTATGGGGGTTTCCGGATAATCGCCAGTTATGGGGGTTTCCGGATTATCGCCAGTTATGGGGGTTTCCGGATAATTGCCAGTTATGGGGGTTTCCGGATTATCGCCGGTTATGGGGGTTTCCGGATTATTGCCGGTTATTAGGGTTTCCGGATTATCGCCAGTATGGGTGTTTCCGGATTATCGCCGTTATGGGGGTGGGGTTTCTGGATTATCGCCAGTATGGGGGTTTCCGGATTATCGCCGTTATGGGGCTTTCCGGATTATCGCCGGTTATGGGGGTTTCCGGATTATCGCCAGTTATGGGTGTTTCCGGATTATCGCCGGTTATGGGGGTTCCGGATTATCGCCAGTTATGGGGGTTTCCGGATTATCGCCGGTTATGGGGGTTTCCGGATTATCGCGGTTATGGGGGTTTCCGGATTATTGCCGGTTATGGGGGTTTCCGGATTATCGCCAGTTATGGGTGTTTCCGGATTATCGCTGGTTATGGGGGTTTCCGGATTATCGCCGGTTATGGGGGTTTCCGGATTATCGCCGGTTATGGGGGTTTCCGGATTATCGCCGGTTATGGGGTTTTCCAGTCAATTTTACTTTTGTTTATAATTGATGATCGGCACGTCACTAATGTCAGCACAAAAACATGACCTTGTGGAGGGACATGCAAACCAGCCATCATGTGACATTATTTCATCTATACTTAAACGCAATAGAAACCATATAGCCCTGTAAGCGAAAGGTCCCGGGTTCGAGCTTTGGGTTGGCTGCACATTTTTCTCACCCTGTGACATGTACATAGAAAATAAAATTCTAAAATGTTGCGTTTTTAATGCCGTCGAGTATATAACCCAAAGTGCCAATTGCCGATACTTACCGTTGGTAAAATTTTCCTGATTTTTTCTTTATCCTCGGCGATAACCTTCTTGTCTGTCAACATCTTTTCGAACATATCTGAAAATTAGACATCCAGATAACTGGGTATGCTAACACACATATGGTTTTACGTTCTTCTACTGAACATTCTTGCTTATTTTAACGGGATAATCTACTTTACAAAACAAGATTGTCGAAGGTCACAACATAGTATCATACGCCTGTCAAACAGGTTCTTTCTAACATGCTTGCTTATTATAACGGGATAATCTACTATACAAAACAAGATTGTCGAAGGTCACAACATACGCCTGTCAAACAGGTTCTTTCTAACATGCTTGCTTATTATAACGGGATAATCTATTATACAAAACAAGATTGTCGAAGGTCACAACATACGCCTGTCAAACTGGTTCTTTCTAACATGCTTGCTTATTATAACGGGATAATCTACTTTACAAAACAAGATTGTCGAAGGTCACAACATACGCCTGTCAAACTGGTTCTTTCTAACATGCTTGCTTATTATAACCACAGGGATTCGGCACGTTTGGGGGTACTAGTATATATATTTAAGTACAGGGATTCTACTCTGTGGGATGTCAGATTTCGCATCGATCAGTAAAATGGCCCTATCTGAAACAATTTTGTACAAAGCTGTCTAAATATAACGCCTATCTCGAGTCTTTATATTGTTCTTCAAATAAAACACAACTTTAAGCTGCATGCATGTATACTTTGCAAACAATTGCCACAGACATTGGCCATAGCAGGTCACATTTCCATACTAGGACACGGGTTCTGTCAGCAACAAAAAAAAATCTTCGACGGGAGAGTTTTAACTGTGAATAACATTATCAATAAAATGTGTTTCCACTAACGTGCAGGTTTATTCAGCAAAAATGTACGTCAAAAAGAGATTTCATAGCATTTTCAATTTGTTTTGAAAATTTCTAAAGCTGCGCAATTCGCGTTGAAACGAGCATTGAAACGAGCGTTCTGATTGGATTAAGATTATTCTTCATATAGAAAAAAACATCTTGTTGCATTCTAATAATCCAATCAGAACGCTCGTTTCAACGCGAATTGCGCCGCTTTAGAAATTTTCAAAACAAATTGTCTTTGGCAATTGTTTGCAAAGTATACATGCATGCAGCTTAAAGTTTAACAAAATAAAGACTCGGGATAGGCGTTATATTTGGACAGCTTTGTACAACATTGTTTCAGATAGGGCCATTTTACTGATCGATGCGAAATCTGACATCCCACAGAGTAGAATCCCTGTACTTAAATATATATACTAGTACCCCCAAATGTGCCGAATCCCTGTGATTATAACGGGATAATCTACTTTACAAAACAAGATTGTCGAAGGTCACAACATACGTCTGTCAAACTGGTTCTTTCTAACATGCTTGCTTATTATAACGGGATAATCTACTTTACAAAACAAGATTGTCGAAGGTCACAACATACGCCTGTCAAACAGGTTCTTCCTAATAAATAGCGTTATACATGCATACCAAATTTGGCTTAGATCCGATTGCCAGGAGGAGATAACTCAATGAACTTTTTGAAAATCAATATGATTCTTTCCCATGAAATTGTTGACATTTGTGTAGAACTTTGGTTATTATACGGACAACAACAGGCATTGCAAAACCTAAAGGTCACAGTTTGAGCTAGAGAGTGGACAGTGCGAATTTGGAAACTGTCAGACACTTCAAGGCATTAGTGCAATAATTCTAGAATAACTGGGCCACTGGGACAAACTAGCTGGTTATGACCTTGGTTGAGATATTATGTCAACAAACATTGTGTGCAACTTTGGTGAAGACTGGATAAAAACTGTTCAAGTTAGACAGTGCAAAGTACGAATTTAAAAAAAGAAGAGCCATAACTCCGGAGTAACCGGGGCAATCCAGCTGATTATTGAACTTGGTCGAGTTACTATGTCAACAAACATTGTGTGCAAGATTGGTGAAGATTGGATAAAAAAAGATGTTCCAGTACAAATGTGGATAATTCAAGGGCCATAACTCTGGAGTGATGATGGCAACCACCTGGTTATCGAAATTTGCAAATATATTCTGCCAACAAACATTGTATGCAAGTTTGGTGAAGATTGAATAAAAAAAACTAAAAAAAAGTTAAGAGAGTGGAGATCATGGGGAGATGAATGCATAATACGACCCATTTTTCAAAAATATAATATTATATCTTGGGTACAAATTTCTATAATTTATGCGTAAAATATGGTGCTTTAATATTACTTTATTATTGTGTCAGTGATTTGCGGCAAAACAAATCCTCTGTGAACATTGAAGGAAGGACTAGAACTGCTGAAACGGCAAACTGCCTTCAGTCAATCCAATGTTACGTTGTATCAAGTTCACCGACAAATACTAAATGTTGAATCGTGTTACGTTGTATTATGTTCACCGACAAATACTAAATGTTGAATCGAGTTATGTTGTATCAAGTTCACCGACAAATACTAAATGTTGAACCGAGTTACGATGTATCAAGTTCCCCGACAAATACTAAATGTTGAACCGAGTTACGATGTATCAAGTTCACCGACAAATACTAAATGTTGAATCGAGTTGCAACGGGTTCACATGGTATCCGGAAATAATACTGCCTACTTACTTTCTATCAAATGATCAGCTCGGAAACATTCACCGTTCTTCAGATCTTTCACCATGTAGTCTTGAAATCTTTCCACGTGGCCAGATGCTCTGCAAAATATCAATTACATGTTGGAATACTGATAAATTACATGTATTTTCCACATGGCCAGATGCTCTGCAAAATATCAATTACACGTTGAAATACTGAGAAATTACATGTACTTTCCATGAGGCCAGATGCTCTGCAAAATATCAATTACACGTTGGAATACTGATAAATTACGTGTACTTTCCACATGGCCAGATGCTCTGCAAAATATCAATTACACGTTGGAATACTGATAAATTACATGTACTTTCCACATGGCCAGATGCTCTGCAAAATATCAATTACACGTTGGAATACTGAGAAATTACATGTACTTTCCACATGGCCAGATGCTCTGCAAAATATCAATTACACGTTGGAATACTGAGAAATTACATGTACTTTCCATGAGGCCAGATGCTCTGCAAAATATCAATTACACGTTGGAATACTGATAAATTACATGTACTTTCCATGAGGCCAGATGCTCTGCAAAATATCAATTACACGTTGGAATACTGATAAATTACATGTACTTTCCACATGGCCAGATGCTCTGCAAAATATCAATTACACGTTGGAATACTGAGAAATTACATGTACTTTCCACATGGCCAGATGCTCTGCAAAATATCAATTACACGTTGGAATACTGAGAAATTACATGTACTTTCCACATGGCCAGATGCTCTGCAAAATATCAATTACACGTTGGAATACTGAGAAATTACATGTACTTTCCATGAGGCCAGATGCTCTGCAAAATATCAATTACACGTTGGAATACTGATAAATTACATGTACTTTCCATGAGGCCAGATGCTCTGCAAAATATCATTACACGTTGGAATACTGAGAAATTACATGTACTTTCCACATGGCCAGATGCTCTGCAAAATATCAATTACGCGTTGGAATACTGAGAAATTACATGTACTTTCCACATGGCCAGATGCTCTGCAAAATATCAATTACACGTTGGAATACTGAGAAATTACATGTACTTTCCATGAGGCCAGATGCTCTGCAAAATATCAATTACACGTTGGAATACTGAGAAATTACATGTACTTTCCACATGGCCAGATGCTCTGCAAAATATCAATTACACGTTGGAATACTGAGAAATTACATGTACTTTCCATGTGGACAGATGCCCTACATGTACAAAGTGAGATTACACATTTTATTACTGATAAATTACATCTATTGTTCACGTGGCCAGATGCCCTACAAAATGAGATTACATGTTGGTATACTGATAAATTACATGTACTTTCCATGTGGCCAGGTGCCCTACATGTACAAAGTTAGCTTACACATTAAAATACTGATAAATTACATATACTTTCCATGTGGAAAGATGCACTAAAAAGTGAGATTACACGTTGGAATACTGATAAATTACATCTCAAGTTTATGATGGATAAGTGGTAGTATGGTTGAACATACTTCAGAACGGCCTCTGGTGTGAGCATGGCGGTATCGACCTCCAGCAGTCCCTCCTCAAGAACAAAGAAATTGCGCCAAGCTTGTATTAGATTAGCCTTCACTGCACAACCCATAGGACCAAAGTCATAGAGACCATTCACACCTGCAAAAACACCAAAACATACTAGTGCATATATATCATATGAGCGAATCCTCCTGAAGAGATTAGTCATTTTACATTTTTGGAGGATAGTGCAATGATACAGACAGAGACCCATTCCAGAGTCTCCTCTGGTTCTTTTACGTGCACGGTGTACAGCATCGACACGAGACCTCGGATTAACCTTTTCCCTTGATGCCATTACCAATACAACATACATTGACAATGTAGTAGCCAAACAAATGTTCACAATAATGGACAGAATCTAGTCCCAGTAATATCTATGGAGGGGGAATAGATATGACGACTACTTATCCACTGCATGATAACTAAATGGCTGTCGTTGTATGGGGATATAATAGTATATTAACCTAAATCTCTATGAAGTCCCAGTAACATCTATGGAGGTGGAATAGATATGGCGACTACTTATCCACTGCATGATAACTAAATGGCTGTCGTTGTATGTAGATATAATAGTATATTAACCTAAATCTCTATGTAGTCCCAGTAATATCTATGGAGGTGAGATAGATATGGTGACTACTTATCCACTGCATGATAGCTAAATGACTGTCGTTGTATGTAGATATAATAGTATATTAACCTAAATCTCTATGTAGTCCCAGTAATATCTATGGAGGTGGGATAGATAGGGCGACTACTAATCCACTGCATGATAGCTAAATGACTGTCGTTGTATGGAGAAATAATAGTATATTAACCTAAATCTCTATGAAGGAAAGGGTTATGGATGCCAGTTCCAATTGAGTCCTCAGAAATGATTGTTTGATTCTTGGGTACATGAACATTGTATCACATCAGAAATGATTGTTTGATTCTTGGGTACATGAACATTGTATCATATTTTTTATGAAATTTCAGATATTTGATCTGAAAACTGATGCTAATTTGTCTGATTCTGTGATTAAAACATTGCATTGTATTCTGCGGTGGGGGGTGAATGAAGCATACCGTTAACTTTATTGATATATCTAATTAATCTAGGTTAAGGCCTCTTTTAAAGGATTTCTGAAATAATCTGCGAACACACGACACATGATAATTACTTTCTTAAAGTTTTGACATAATTATTAAACATATTAACAATTTACTATCAAACGTGTAGCTACAATCTTTGATTAATCTATTATTTATTATTATATTTCGGGTTTTACGCCTGCATCAGCACCATTTTGGGCTATATATCGCCAGCTGGGAGTTTACCTAACAACACCTTTCCTGGACAGGCTCCAGCGGGTAACCAGTACTTGGGTGCACCAACCTCCGTAAGAAACTGCCAAATTTTCATATAAATGAAACACGGTCTGAGCGGGGCTCGAACCTGTGACCATCAGTGATGATAGGTTACAGTGGTATACAAGTCAGCGACCTTAACCACTCGACCACGGAGGCGGACATGATTAATCTCACCTTATAATTAATATTAGTTTTTTCTTCATCTTAAGCATCAAAAGATATAAGCGGCACAAACACCTGACAATAATGTCAAACTGTTGACATGTTTATTGAAAGAATACCCGTAAATAAGCATTATCTTCAGATTAAGATTGGCTCCCAGATTAAGATAATTGGTTGATTTACGTCTGATGACACATACAATTAGTTTTGTTCGATCCCCCGTCTAACCCTAATAAAAATTAACAGTCTTTCAGATGGGACGTTAAACCGAGGTCTTGTGTCGGTGCTTTACACCTTGCACGTAAAAGAACCAGAGGAGATTCTGGAATGGGTCTGTATCATGCACTATCCTCCAAAATCTAAAATAACTAATCTCTCCAGGAGGCGTCGTTCATATGGGCAACCGGTAGCGACGATAAATAAATGTAAAAAAACACAATTAGTTTTTTCAGCCATTTTTTCCAAGAACACTCGTTTATCATTTTGCTATTCGATACTCATACGTTCTTCAAGAGTACTCAAATACTCGTCGCCGTCCTCCATATAGTTCATAACGACTACAAGACGTACAAAACAAACTGACAGAAGTATATAGCAAACTGACATACATGCAGGGTTCCCGCTGTCGGTCGCCAATTGCGACAAAAAACAAATATTGGCACTAAATTTTGTGAAATGGCTAAAATATTTGGCGCAACTTTTTAAAAAATTGGCTCTTAGTTGGCTCCAAGTTTTTTAAATTGGCTCCAGTGCTTTTCAATTGGCGATAGAAGTGACGCAGACAAACATTCAGACAGAGGGAACCCTGCATTTGCATTGCATTTACTCGATAACCCATAATAAAAATGGTCATCAAAAAGCAGCCGAGGCATCTCATACATATAGAAACACAATACCTCCATAGATGGCGAATGACTGGTCGTAGAAAAACTTCTGTTTCAGTAGATCCTCCATCCTGCCACGATCAAAGTTGTCCTTAGGAGCCAACTCATTCTCCTACACAAACAGAGAGAATGTCCATACACTTTAGATTAATCAGTTTGTACATACATGTAACTACTGAATTTGTTTGTATTTAACCATATTTGATTGCAAATTAATAGTACATATGTCATACACGTAAAGATACAATACATAGCATGAACATACAATAGTACATATGTCATACACGTAAAGATACAATACATAGCATGAACATACAATAGTACATATGTCATACACGTAAAGATACAATACATAGCATGAAATACAATAGTAATATGTCATACCGTAAATAAAACATAGCATGAACATACAATAGTACATATGTCATACACGTAAAGATACAATACATAGCATGAACATACAATAGTACATATGTCATACACGTAAAGATACAATACATAGCATGAACATACAATAGTACATATGTCATACACGTAAAGATACAATACATAGCATGAACATACAATAGTACATATGTCATACACGTAAAGATACAATACATAGCATGAACATACAATAGTACATTGTCATACACGAAAGATACAATACATAGCATGAACATACAATAGTACATATGTTACACGTAAAGATACAATAATAGCATGAACATACAATAGTACATATGTCATACACGAAAGAACAAACATAGCATGAACATACAATAGTACATATGTCATACACGTAAAGATACAATACATAGCATGAACATACAATAGTATATGTCAACACGTAAGATACAATACTAGCTGAACATACAATAGTACATATGTCATACACGTAAAGATACAATACATAGCATGAAATACAATAGTACATATGTCATACACGTAAAGATACAATACATAGCATGAACATACAATAGTACATATGTCATACACGTAAAGATACAATACATAGCATGAACATACAATAGTACATATGTCATACACGTAAAGATACAATACATAGCATGAACATACAATAGTACATATGTCATACACGTAAAGATACAATACATAGCATGAACATACAATAGTACATATGTCATACACGTAAAATACAATACATAGCATGAACATACAATAGTACATATGTCATACACGTAAAATACAATACATAGCATGAACATACAATAGTACATATGTCATACACGTAAAGATACAATACATAGCATGAACATACAATAGTACATATGTCATACACGTAAAGATACAATACATAGCATGAAAATACAAATGGTTTGGGCCACACGTTTTAACAACCTTAGACAACGGCCCGCACCGCACAGAAGATTTTGATACAATAAATATTATGACCTTGACCTAGATTTTTGTCATCGTGATAGCGCAGTCTCTTCAGGTACGAAAGGCTCCGGAGCTGACTGGAGCCGTTACGATTGTGCCCTTAGGCAAGCATTTAAATTCCATGTTGCCTCTTCTCTCTCCCTCATGGAGATGGATTCCATCAGGAATGAGGTCTCAAAGAGTGATTAATATAAGTTGATAATAAATTAAATAAATAAAAAATAATAAACTAAATTAATATAAGGTTGTATAGCCATAACATGCATTTTGGGGACAGTTGTTTAACATTTCAAAGAGCCGAAGGATTAAAAAAGATATTAAAAAATCTAATTTGTTAGTATTATGTGGGGGGGGGGGGGCCAGATTTCGCCGAAAGTTGAATGTATTGCTTTATATTAGCTTCATTGTGAACAAGTTCCTACAAGTTTAGATTAATCAATTCCGAGACCTCAATACATTGCAATGAAGAGAGTAGTGGCAATGTGAATTTACCTAGGACACAACCATGATGGTTAGGGTGGGGCTTGACCTTGCACGGGGTTGATTACGAAGCAGACACAGTATTCATTACACGGTGAATTATTTAGCCACTGTTTAACTCTTTGCATGCTGGGTAAAATAAAAGCTATAAATAGTTCAAATAACTGTATCAGATGACAACTCATAAATGTGTTTTTCTTATTTGTAACTGAAAACTCTGGAAATGTTTAATGGATTTTCACTAGAATTGTGCCGTTACGATTTAATGACATAATGAAACAGCATGACATATCTGACTGTTGTTTTCACGGCTAGCGTGCAAAGACTTAAATGAGAACATCTAGGAGTAGGAGATAAGTGTATATCACTAGAACTTAGAAGTGTTGCATTCATAATAATTATGTTGCAGTAACTGAGCCTGATTAAATGTACATCACAATTTTGGCAATACCAGACTGGCAAAGTAATTTAAACTGACCTTATTTTCCAGAGCATGTTTCCTGGCTTTCAGCTCAGCAATCGCTCTCGCTACATCAAGCTCAGGTGCTTTATCCTCTTTCAACTTGCGGACAATGTCACCCTGTAATTCAAATTATTATAAAATTTATAAATATATATTGGTTAAATAAAACAACAGTATATGTCTAATAAACACAATGACACAATATACACGCATGTTATATTATATCTATCCATCAATATCACCCTGTAATTCAAATTATTTAAGAAATAATAAGTATCAACCGTGG
This sequence comes from Archivesica marissinica, assembly GCA_014843695.1. NCBI lineage: Eukaryota > Metazoa > Mollusca > Bivalvia > Venerida > Vesicomyidae > Archivesica > Archivesica marissinica. The sequence goes on from CM026390.1 coordinate 29,253,417, forward strand.
TATATCGCAGAATAACCCGAGTTTGAATTTCTTATGCATAGAAATATATCACGAAGGCCGAAGAACGACAAACTCTGGTTATTCTGAGATATACCACGGTTGATACTTATTATTTTGATTCTAACACGACTTACTTCTAATAATTTTAGACGAGAATCAATGGAGTATTTTCTTCAAACGCTGTGCTACTCCGCTGCATTTGGCTTTCGAAATTTCCTCCCACGTAAGGGGTGATGACGTTATTTTTTATGGAAAACATCAATCTAGTGCATAAATGAACAAAAGTTGTAACTGATCAATAATTCTATTTATTTTGTCAAATAAAACTGTACAGAATAGTAACTGAAACGTTACTTAACAGAAAAACAAGACGGACAAGAGATTATCTGATTCTAAAAATAGCTCACTTCCGCGAATTCCCACGGTAGTATTTACAAACATCATGTGACTTTCATTCATAAAACTTTACACGCATTGTATAAATGGAATAGCCAAAACACGGTGCGCGCGCATCATGGTTCAAGGTAGGTATATCGCAGAATAACCCGAGGTAGATTTTACTCTACAAGTATGTATGTTATTAGCTGGGTCGTGTTAGAATATACTATATGTGCAAACAATAATATTTATCAAGCTACGTTCACTACGTGTAGGGGGTTTCCCCCATTTTCTTCCATTTTATTTTAGAATAAAAAATATATAATTATATATTGGTTAAATAAACAGTATATGTCTAATAAACACAATGACACAATACACACGCATGTTATATTATATCTAACCATCAATATCTCCCTGTAATTCAAATTATAATAAAGTATATAATTATATATTGCTTTAAATAAACAGTATATGTCACTATTATTAACTATAATAAACACAATTTTATATTATATTTACCGTTGCGATAATTTAGTAAGTAGTCATACTCATTGTAAACATAATTCAAGCCATCAGAAGGCATCAATTACCCATACCAAGAAAGCCGCCAGTTGCAGGTTCCCAGCGAAGAGCACCCATTGGAAAAAGGCTGATTTCTCTCGTACCCCTAGTGTTACAGACATGCTCCATTCTCTAAATACATGCAGATATCTGGCATATTCACAATAGGTTATCACTTATGAAGAAAATTCATAATGATCTGGTTGCTATCCTGTGAGAATTACCTGTACCTAGTTCACATCTCCCGTCCCGCACGCCACTGCCATTACTTAAGCTATAGGTTAATTACAGCAACTACTATTAACCCTTTCCCTCATAGAAACACCTTTTGACGCCATTACCAATACGACATACATTGACAATGTAGTAGGCAAACCATTGTTCATAATAAAGGCCAGAATATCATATAGTTCCAGTAATATCTATGGAGGTGGGATAGATATGGTGACTACTTATCCACTGCATGATAGCTAAATGGTTTGTATGGAGATATAATAGTATATTAACCTAAATCTATATGAAGGAAAGGGTTAAAGTTTTCCGGTTTTTTTTCCCAAGAACCATTTATCATTGAAACCATCTCCTCCTGGACATTGCCGATTGCCCAACCATAGAGCAGTTCAATGCAGTTGTCTGCCGTATTGATCAATGCTAGCCCATGGTTGTTCTGCCCACAAGCTGCTGTTAAAATTTTTAAGTTTTAACCCAACATTTTACTTTCTTATATTTTTCTTTTAATTACTCATCCATTTTACGTTTTTGTGGTTTGATGTGCAACATGTCTACATCCCCGTGAGGGGTTTGGTATTAGGGGAAGATAGATAGTGTAAAAGCATTCGTGGTCTAGCACAACGTTGTTGGAACTCGTCTTTCATCGCTATCATCAGGGTCGCAGGTACGCTCCATATCAGGGACAAGCGATAAAAACGATGATATGTGAAAAGTTGTCAGTCTCTTGCGACTGTTGGAGAATTGAGTACTACTCCAAAGGAAATGTGGGTGGTCTTTTCCACCACAACATACTGACTTTTTACGACAATGATCCAGAGTGGGCCCTGTACAAATCGACGGTAGAAAGTGCTGTTCATATATACATGTATATACAATTATACATACTATTTTTGGCATTTATTCGCAAATCAGCAATGCAAAGCACTCAATTTTAAGTTAGTATCAGATTGTGATGCACGATTGTAAACGATTCACTGTGTGAGCAATGTTGTTGTTATGTTATTTCGGGTTTTACGCCTGCATCAGCACCATATTAGGCTATATAGCCAGCGTGCAGTTTACCTAACAACACCTTTCCTGGGCAGGTTACAGTGGTATACAAGTCAGCGGGTGCTGGTCAAAATGTACCCAAGTCAAAACGTACCCGCATTTTAAGTCAAAACGTACCCAACTATAAGTCAAAACGTACCCATTCTTTGGTCAAAACGTACCCGCATTTTAAGTCAAAACGTACCACACTATAACTCAAAACGTACCCATTCTTTGGTCAAAACGTACCCACTCAAGAAGTAAAACGTACCCAAATAGATAGTCAAATATATCATTGTGGTTGATATATTTTGCATTGACTAGACTACTAATTCATGAGAATGAGGTGGTATGTCATTGTCCAGACGCAATGGAATGCGGGATTCGGGTAGTGTATTCTAGGCAGGATGTCATAAAACTGTCAAACTTCCTGTCCACTCGAGGACAAACACACCACCGCTAATTGGTGACCATGCCATTGAAATTCCATTTTAGATATTTGGTCAGTTGGCCATTTGGAATTTTAAACAGAACTAAACAAGTATATACAGAACATTTTTTCGATTTGGGCCCGTCCACGATGACATCTTGGCGGAGAAAGCCTGGCAGAAGGTACTGCTCTGCAAGCTGAAAACATTATAATATGAATTTAATGCCACGAGATGTGTGTGGCTGTACAACACAAACACTCATGAATTAAAGCAAGAGTGTTTCCAATTACCAACACAAACAAATTAACAAATATCAAATTCTTTTATGCAAGCTGTAACTCACAGGAAAAAATACCTTCATGTATGTTGAGAAAAAATTACAAATTTATATGCATATTTTAATCTCAAGTATACCATTTTTTTCTCATCCTAGTACCTTCTAAGTATGATTTTACCTATCTACAACTTTTTACCTGACACATAATATTTCCAATCTATTTCCAGTTATTCAATCTCTATATTATCCCATGGGTACGTTTTGACTTATGGTAAGGTACGTTTTGACTTCTGGGTGGGTACGTTTTGACTTCTACTTTGGTACGTTTTGACTTATACCCAGGGTACGCTTTGACTGAAACTCAAGTCAGCGACCTTAACCACTCGACCACGGAGGCGGAGTGTGAGCAATGTATGTTCGATTTTTGTTTCTATTGACGTTACTGATATATATAACATGTGCTCGCTGATTACCTGCTCTTTTACAGACTTTCTGAATGGTGCCAGTTGTTCTTCAATTTTCGGATCCATCCTGTAGATATCTTGCACAATAAAATGCTTCGGTTTCTTGGATCCCCACTCAGGATTACTCTTTAGAATGTGACCAGTGGTTGAAATATGACGAAACAAATATGTCGATGAGATGTAAGATCGTGAAATTTGACTTGACAGCTGTTTGAAAACAACTTGCATCAGCATTGACATCTGCCACGGAAGCCGGTTATTACGGTTAGACGAAAGGAATTTACTACTGAATAGTTCAATTCCGATAAGGACATTGTTTGATATATTTGTAAGATCTGTGTGTCGTTTCTTTGATTTACTGCGAATACAATTGATACTCATTTATATAAACAGAAATAAGTAAAAACAAGTGTTGAAATCCATACTGAAAGTGGGTTGCATGTAATGTTATTATCATTTTCGAATTCCTTTCGGTTTTTACACCGATGATTGTGGGTAAAATCCAAGATGTCAGCGCCCATGGCAAAGACATGAGAATTGAACTGTGTTTAACTGTTTACTGCAGTTTTTAATTTCTCTAAGCAAATTCATTATGATTAAATTAAGAAATGTAACGTATTCTGTCATCCGATGTTGTAAAACAAGACTGACACTGTCTAAGAAAAATTTGGAAGTAAAAAAATTGTTTTCAAGTTCAACAAATTCTCCAGGACAACACAAAGTGTTGGGTATAGAAACTAGTTGTGATGACACTGGCGCTGCTGTAGTTGATGAATATGGAAATATACTCGGAAATGCACTTCATTCACAAACCTCAATCAGTGTTGCGTAAGTTCGGAAGTCGTAATACAATGTAGCTTCAGGTGCGAAAGGCCCGGAGTTTGCAGCCCCGCTGGAGCCGTTTTGTGCCCTTAGGCAAGGCATTTAAATTCCACATGCCTCTTCTTTCTCCCTCCGTCGTGACAATGGATTCCATCAGGAATGAAGTCTAGAGCGTGTAGTTGTAATGTAGTTCAACTTGTTTCGCAATCAAGCTGAAATAAATTTTATTAACTATTCTTGTACTGTTGTAGGTTACAAGAGCAGCTGTGGCTGAGTGTCTAATGCGCTATCAATTGAACTCGCCTTTCATCGCTATCGTCAGGGCTTGAGGCCCGCTCCCTATCAGGGTCAAGTGATAAATGGAGATATGTGAGAATATTGTCATTCGCTTATTGAGGTTGGAGAGTTGAGTACTTGTTCTTACTCAGGAAATATGGGTGGTCTACTCTCCGCCACAACAGACTGACCTCCCAATAATAATCAGAAAATGATTGATGGGCAGAAATAATAATAAAAAATATAATAATGGTAATGTGTGTCCTACTCATACAGTCATACAGTAAAAAAACTGAATATAAACCAATGAACCAGATAGCCAAACATGAAGACGCTTTCATCCGTGCCAACGAGAGTGATTAATATAAGTTATTAGAACTTACTTCGCAATCATTGTAAAATAAATAAAGTTTAAACATATACGCTTTCATCCGCGCCAAAAAGAGTGATTAATATAAGTTGTTAGAACTTGCTTCGCAATCGTTGTAAAATAAATAAAGTTTTTAAAAAATTAAGTATTCTCCATTGTGTTTATTCCGTTGGTATACATGTATACATGTAAGTGGTATACATACATGTAAGTGGTATACATACATGTATACATGTAAGTGGTATACATACATGTATACATGTAAGTGGTATACATACATGTATACATGTAAGTGGTATACATACATGTAAGTGGTATACATACATGTATACATGTAAGTGGTAATTATCCAAATGTCCCAGATTTGAATCCCAGGCTGACATTGTTTCCTTTCTTATCATCAGTTAAAAATATCATTGAAATACATGATAATATATGAACTTTATGCCAACTGCAAAAATAACAATCAAATGTCATGTACTGTACTATCATTAGAATTGTGTCGTTACATGAGTTTTCAGTTACAGATAAGAAACACACATTGTCGTCTTCTACAATATTTGAACTATTTATAGCCTATATTTTACCCAGCATGCAAATTGTTAAATACTATATCATTTGTGTAAATTGTTTCAGTTTGGGAGGTGTGTTGCCACCACATGCTAAAGCTATACACAGTGCTCATATAGAGGAAGTTGTGCAAGATGCACTAAATCAAGCCAAGGTAGAGGTAAAAGTAAGTAAACTACAAAGCTAAATTACCTAATTATATTTTATTAAAGAATGAATATTTATTATTTTATATCTGTGCAATAAATGTTTATTTATCTATTTATTAATCCTAATTAATGGTTTTTCCCACGTATTTCATTATATGTATAATTGTATAGTAATGCATGAAAACATTGCAAAAAATATTATTAGTTTAAACTTGATTTTTTTTTACAATTGCGAAATCTGTATCATGCACTTTCCTCCAAAATCTAAAATAACTAATCTCTTCAGGAGGCGTCGCTCATATGGGCAACCGGTAGCGACGATAAATAAACGTAAAAACACACACACCTTATTAATAGTTTAAACTTTATTTATTTTACAACGCGTGCTTTGAAGCAAGTATTTAACAACTTATATTAATCACTCTCGTTGGCGCGGATGAAAGCGTAAATGTGGTCATTCGTGTGGGAGGAAACCGGAGTACCCGGAGAAAACCCACCTGTCCGATCTGGCGACCACCTTACCAACTCACATACTTCCCGGTAATATGGAATTGGGGGGAAAAGTGGGGGAGTTGTTACTGTCGTTGACTTGGAATCACTTACCCATCATAGCTGTACTTTCGAGTCACACCGGGGGTGTCGATTTATTCATGTTCGGAAGCTTTCCAGCTGGCATGTTGATGGCTGTTGATTCTAGCCAGATGCCCGTGCGTGCCACGAATACTGTTCGTAGGGTACCTGGGGTCTTCCTCCACCATTCATAAACTGGGTACAACATTAAAATGTCCCAATCCCAAAAATTCAAAAATAATTCCAATGCATGAAAATTTCATGTACTTTCTAGGAAAAATAAGAAATATTATTATACACTTGTTATCTGCTCATTTCGCCTACAGCATGCTAAAGATTAATATACAAATATTGTTGTTGAGTTAGTCTACCATATATTGTTGCTTTAATAACGGTTGCAGGATCTGGATGCTGTAGCAGTGACTGTGAAGCCTGGCTTGTCGCTGTGTTTAGATGTTGGGTTATCACATGCCAAAAAGCTGGTTCTGCAAAATAGGTACTGGGTACATCGGTTTTATTTAAAAATTATTTTTATATGCTTATTAATTGTTGCTTCCAAGAAGTATATTTATAGTCATTTTAATTTTTGGAGGATAGTGCAAGATACAGAAGATGGCCCAATTCCAGAAGAATCTTTGTTTCTTTTACAAGTCCGGTGTATAGCACCAATTTTTTTTTTACGTTTATTTATCGTCGCTACCGGTTGCCCATATGAGCGACGCCTCCTGAAGAGATTAGTCATTTTAGATTTTGGAGGATAGTGTAATGATACAGAGAGAGACCCATTCCAGAGTCTACTCTGGTTCTTTTACGTGCACGGTGTAAAGCACCGACACAAGACCTCGGTTTAACGTCCCATCTGAAAGACTGTTAATTTTATTAGGGTCAGACGGGGGACCGAACCTGCGATCCCTGGATTACCAGTCCAGCGTGTTACCACTGGGCTACATATCCGTCTGTTATAGCACCAATTCATGAGACCGTGTTAATATTATTAACAGGGTCAGACTGGGGATCGAACCTGTGATCCTTGGGTTCACAGTCAAACGTGTTAACCACTGGACCATGCCTGTCTATGAAATTTGTTCTTACCACAATATATATGATTTTTATAGCTCAATGAGAAACATTACACTTAGTCTTTTCTATTGCCTCCCTTTATAATGTAAATTATAAAAGAAATTGTCTCCCCTACTTTAAAGCGACAATACATGTACATGTATATCGGAATGAAGAATTTTGTTTGTATAATTTCCAATGAATGTTAAAAAATTCAATATTCGTACAAAAACGAAAACAATCAAATAAATATAGCACCGTTGTATACACAAATTGTTTTATCGACAAACGACAATGCGCATGAGTGACGTGGATGTTGAAACCACAGGGATTCGGCACGTTTGGGGGTACTAGTATATATATAATCCCTGTGGTTGAAACAACTGTCTTAAGCGTGGCAAACTGATTCAGGAAAGTCATACTTATACTGTATACTGTTGCAAATAAGCACACACTGTTTACTGACTGAAAATAATTAGAGAGTTTATAATAGAAGAGAGTGTAGTAACATTGCTACTTGTGCACGAAATTTCCAATTTTATAAAACAAAATTATTTACGAACAAATTTTATTTTCCAATTTGAACTGAAAAGTTCATAATTCTACAACATATATATATATATATATGTTGTAGAATGATGAACTTAACATGTACATAAAAGCATTCACATGAAAAATATGTCAATATGAGAAAATCATATACAGTATGGACACTACCTACTATACATATAATACATTATAATTTACATTCTCATTATTTGTAGACATTACATTGCTTAAGTATACGAGTATGACAATATGTATTCTGATTTAACGTATCTCGTAGAAATCCAAATAAAGGAGGTTGAACCTATCTTTCAGGAATGTTTAAATAGTATTATTATTATAAACACAGTCAAGTTACATATTTGATGGAATTAAACCACGCGCGTCCCAGTGCAAATGCTTCATACATAATTACCTAATTTGGCTATAATGTTATTGAGATTGCATTAAAGTTACAAATTTTAACACACTATCATGTATGTATGTTCCATTAATGTCAAACCCCTTGCGGGGACCGTGACATGTTTTCCTGGGCAGGCTTAGCCACCCTAAGTGGTTAACCAGTACTAAGCAATGTGTGTGAGGTGCCTTGCTCAATGGCACTACATACGTGGCCTGACCGAGTATTGAACCCGGGACCGATTGATTCCAAATCCGACGCTCTACCACTGACCACGGATGCCACATAATATGGTGTAGCTTTAAAGTGACATTACATCGCAAAACGCAAATAAAATGCATTTTTTCACGTATAAATGCATTGCTACTACAAATTCTTCCGAATACATTCGCACACTAACATTGAATCAATAAACAGTGTTTTTGTGGATTGTAGAGATAATTTAACTAAGAATAGTCTACAAATATATAGGCACAAATGTGAGATATAACGGTAAATCTGTACCATAAATCGTGTTATTCAGGATACACAAGTTGCATTACGCATGGATGTTTACATTATTTTGTTATGTCAACAAATCGTGTATACTACGTTTGTTTATTAGTTGAAATACTCAGTATTTGAAGTACCGGTAAATATTTGGGGGAAAATTATACCATATAATATGAAAATATATTTTGTAGAAATATATGTTTTCACTGATGTGTCGCTTTAGCTGTACAGCCAGAATCATTTTGCTCTGAAATCAACAGACAGTACCTTACTCCAATTGTCGTCTGTAGCAGCGTAGCGATACCGGACACAACGGAAATAGTCCCAATAAATTCACTGATGTAGTGTCGCTTTAAGCTGTTCAATGGTTTTGAGCTATGCATCTGTAGAACGGGATGTTCCTGAAAAATGAGGTTATCATAGATTCATATTTATGTACATGTTAATGTACCTTTTGATATTACAGGGTACCAATGGTTCCCATACATCACATGGAAGCCCACGCCCTAACCGCTAGGATGATTGAGAAGTAAGTTTCTTACGGCCAACACCTAGTCGAGCAACCCTCGATATGGTTACATCGGTGTAAACTAGGAGTAGTGAGAATCACAGTGGTTGTGTCCTTGTGTAGTCGTTTTATTTTCATTTTATGTCAAACCCCTTTCAGGGATCTAAACATGTTTTCTGGGCAGACTTAGCCGACCTAAGCGGTTAACCAGTACTAAGCAATATGTGTGATGTGCCTTGCTGAAGTAACGCATTTTGAGTCCACATTGTCATTTTTTTATCTCTACAGGACCGCCTCTGTTGTCAAGTGGTTACGGTTGTTGACTTGTATACCACTGTAACCTATCATCACTGATGGTCACTGGTTCGAGCCCCGTTCAAACCGTGTCTGTTTGTATGAAAAAGTTGGCAATTTCTTACGGAGTACTGGTTAACCGCTGGAGCCTACCAAGGATTGGCATTGTTAGATAAACTGCCGACCGGAGATATAGCCTAAAATGGTGTTGATGAATGATTAAAACCTGAACAAACAAACTGCTATCTCTACCTCATGGATATGGATTTCCTGAGTCCTTGAGAGCGAATATGCTTGTAAGAACTTATTTAGTTTAAACATATTTTATTCAGTTCATTCAATATATATACGGTATACAAATACACAGGATATCTGAAATGGATTGGAAAACAAGCTGAGAGCTTATGTAAATTCCTTTCCATGAGGATGTTACAATATACAGTTGTTAGCATTGAGAGTGGTTAGTGAGACATGACGGGCATTGTCTTAAGTTCTTTAGCCCCGATTAGTCCTGGGTGCTTGCATGCATACTTGTGATTAGTGGGGCAATTTGTAACATGTTTTGTCATCATGTGTGCACTAATTGGTGGTGAACTGAATTGGAAGAAATGGGAAATTAGTTCTGAAATGAAGAACTTATTTCACAGTAGAAGTTGTATAAAGCATGATAGCAAATAGTGCTGCCTCGTTTTACATATTTTTGTAACCGTGTACACTATGCCTAATACGTGGCTCCGTTGGTAGTCTTATAGTCACAGTAGTAGCGCGTTCGATTCCGGTGTGAAAAAGGCCCGGGGTTCGAGCCCTGCTGGAGCCGTTACGATTTTGCCCTTAGGCAAGGCATTTAAATTCCACATTGCCTCTTCTCTCTCCCTTGTGGCGATGGATTCCATCAGGAATTAGGTCTCGAGAGTGAATAATATAAGTTGAAAGAACTTATTTCGCAATGGAGCTAAAATAAATTTGTCTAAAAGTCCCATGTTATCCACAAAAATACAAATTATTATAAACACGTCTGCACTATATGTGTATTCCATAAAAGGTATGGTTTATAAAAGCACCAACATTTATCTCAGTGAACGAGTATGGTATGTGTATTTTACGTTTATTTATCGTCGCCACCGTTAGCCCATATGAGCGATGCCTCCTGAAGAGATTAGTCATTTTAGATTTTTGGAGGATAGTGCAATGATACAGATAGAGACCCATTCCACAGTCTCCTGGTTCTTTTACGTGCACGGTGTACATCAACGACACGAGACCTCGGTTTAAAGTCCCATCAGAAAGACTGTTAATTTTTTTAGGGTCAGACGTGGGAGCGAACATGCGATCCCTGGATTACCAGTCCATTTGAATGACAAATGCAACAAGCTAATTGTACGTACCTGTGAAATACAATGTTGACATTTTGTTTGTTTCAGAATAGATTTTCCATTCCTAGTGCTGCTGGTCAGTGGAGGTCATTGTTTGCTGGCTGTTGCTAGGGATATAGATGACTTCTTGTTGCTAGGTACCAGCTTAGATGGCTCCCCAGGAGAAGCTTTTGATAAGGTCAGTGGAGGTCGGTTTTTTTGTTTGTTGCTAAGGACATTGATGACTTCTTGTTGCTTGTCAGTGGAGGTCTTTGTTTGCTGGCTGTTGCTAGGGATATAGATGACCTCTTCATCCTAGGTACCAGTTTATATGGCCCCCCCATTGAGATGACTTCGATAATTTCAAACAAGGTCATGTCTTTCTGGCTGTTGGTAATGATATAGACAAACTCTTGTTGCTAGGTACCAGCATTGATAACTTTCCAGGAGAAGCTTTAAATATGGTTAATGCTGGGCATTGTTTATTGGTGAATATAGATGTACAATGTAGTTACAAGTTGAGATGAAGTTTCTTGAGAGGTTATTAGAGGTCATTGTTTACATTTTGTCAGTTTCTATAACATAATGTATCACATATAATGGTGGAACTAAACACATACAATCATATGCTGTCAATCACTTAGCAGTCATATGAATATTGTAGAGATAGGGAACATGGTAAATTTTCCACAATGGGACGCTGTAAATTATTATCTTAATTATTTATAACATTTAAGGATCCATCCTCGTGGAAGTCGTGATAGCGCAGTGGATGCGCGTTCGCTTCAGGTGCGAAAGGTCCGGAGTTCGAGCCCCACTGGAGCCGTTACGATTGTGCCCTTAGGCAAGGCATTTAAATTCCACATTGACTCTTCTCTCTACTTCATGGCGATGGATTCCATCAGGAATGATGTCTCGAGAGTGATTAATATAAGTTAAAAGAACTTGTTTCGCAATCGAGCTAAAATATATTTGTATAAACTAAAGATCCATCCAATTACTTTGAAATCCATAATCTGATTGGATTGATAACTTTTTTTAAGGTTTATTCGGTTCATTATTTACAAATATTTACAGAACAATACACACATGTATTAACACAATAATCATACATTCAAAAGCAATGTACATTATAATACTAAATGTATGTATATATATATATATATATATATATATATTATTATGAATTGAATTAAGATTTCAAAATATTTTCAATTTTCCTAAAGAATAAAGTATTTTTGTTACGTTTAGAATATTAATTCATAATTGTTATTTCACTTTTCATTAATTTCATTACCGGTATATCAACATATTTCCGTCTGTTTTCACTGATATTATAAGACTTGTATATAGAAAACTCAATTATGGAGAACAACAAATTGATATCTCGATATTCAAAATAATTGGATTGATACTAACGGTTTTACCTCAGTGGAACAATGTGCTATGCAGCCCCCACGTTTGAAAGTCACGATCACACTTAAGAGGATAAATAGTCTTTATCTTGTCTTAGCAATATCTAAGCAACCAGTGATGAGATTGGGTTGATATTTAATGTATATTAACTCTAGAATTTTAGAAAATGAATATCACTTCATACTAATTTTCCCACATTATTCAACTTTAAGATCGTAATTCATTAAGAGATATTAGCGTACTTGGCCGACAATACAGAAATTTATTCATCTTTTGTCGTGCAAATCAGAAAGAAATCATCATCGATCTTTCCAAATTTATACATCGATCTTTCCAAATTGATATATTTTGCAAATAAACTAAGCTTTCGATTAAATCCATTTTCATTATGTATACAATAGATATGTACTGTACATTATGAATGAATAAATATGTTTAAAGTTTAAACCAAATAAACAACGAAACTAGCACATTTATGAAGCATATAATTCAATATTAATAACTTACAATTTTGCTCTTTTGTAAAATTCCATGTCACTGCCTGTTTTTACTGTCAAATTGCTATAACAACTACATGTAACTGTTTTATGCAATAAACTTATTGTATAAACTTATTGTATAAACTTATTGTATAAACTTATTGTATAAACTTATTGTAAGCTTATTGTATTGTATTGTATATGTTCCCCTTAATGAGAGCTTAATGTTGAAATTATGACAGATTATTATATAGTTGTGTTTCTTATGGAGGTTGGTGCACCCAAGTACTGGTTAACCGATGGAGCCTGCCCAGGAAAGGTGTTGTTAAGTAAACTGTCCGCCGGCGATATAGCCCGAAATGGTGCTGATGCAGGCGTAAAACCCGAAATATAACATAATATTATATAGTTGTATTTTTTCGATTTGAATGTATTTTCATGACACTTCAACTTTCAATTATTATAAATGTTAACCGATGGAGCCTGCCCAGGAAAGGTGTTGTTAAGTAAACTGTCCGCCGGTGATATAGCCCGAAAGATGCAGGCGTAAAACCCGAAATATAACATAATATTATATAGTTGTATTTTTTCGATTTGAATGTATTTTCATGACACTTCAACTTTCAATTATTATAAATGTACTTGCTTCATCCATTTTCATCATAAGATTATAAATAAATGACATATGGTCGTGTGGGCGACGCACATTTTTCTATGATAACAGCAGAACAGGATCTATTTTGTATTATAAATAAATGACAAGAAGGCATATACATCTATAAATAAGGCCAAGAAGATGAGGGAAGTATTTAAAACGATCCAATATGTAAAATATTGGACTGTATGAGACGCATAGCGCCGAAGACAGTACCAATATTTAACATATTGGATCCGTTTGAGGTTTATATCTTACTTAAAACACACATCTATATAACAAGATCCTACTCATTAAAATTGTCAATTTGGTACATGTACACGTAGGATTTAATATAATACTCTGGCCTTTTGACAGCAGTCCAATATTAATAATAATGGACTGCGAGTACAAAGGTGTGACGTCACGACTGTGTTTTAAAGTTTATTAAGTAACGTTCGATCACATTCGCTATTACTATGTTGAGTGAATATTAACCCATTCAACACCAAGTAACTGAAATGGACTGGTCCATGATCAGTTTTTAGACCAATAAATTAATACGAAAATTACATTTGGACCAGTTCATTTATCAAAATGGGTAATTTTGTCTAAAATAGTAATATTACTGGCAAAAAGTGCAGATCCTGATGAGACGGCTCATCACGAGCCGGCTCATCTGGATCTACACTTTTTGTAAGCCTATTTAGAGGTCTGTGGTGTTGAAAGGGTTAATAGTTAATCTATGCAGAATATAATCATTTTGCGTTTCCAAGGTAGCAAGAAGAATGAAATTAAAGAACTTGCCAGAGTGTTATGATCTAAGTGGTGGGTCTATGGTGGAGCACATTGCAAAGGGAGGTGTGATCGGCAGAATCCCGGCCCCGGACGTGAACCTACAACAGAGTAGCTGCTATTTCTCCTTTTCAGGGATCAAAAGTCAATATTTGCGCTATATAGAGGAAGAAGAAATAAAACAAGGTAAGACCATTATGAGTTAATTGCTTGTTTGTCGTCCTGTTTTGTTTATTACTTTTAAAATATTCATCTACCGTTAATAAAAATGAAGGGCCTCCGTGGCCGAGTGGTTACGGTCGTTGTCTTCAAATCACTTGCCCCTCACCGCTGTAGGTTCGATTTCCATTGGGGAAGGCTTGTTGTAGGTCGGTGGTTCTACCTGGGTGTCCGTCTGTGCCTGCAATACTGCACGGAGGGACACTCGGGGTCTTCCTCCACCAATAATATCTGAAGAGTTTGATAAGTTTGTATAAGACTAACTAATACTTGGAAGACCATCATGCCATTGTCTGTGCACAGATCTGGTGTAGGATTTACATGCCATTGTCTGTGCACATATCTGGTGTAGGATTTACATGCCATTGTCTGTGCACAGATCTGGTGTAGGATTGTAATGCCATTGTTTGTGCACAGATCTGGTGTAGGATTTACATGCCATTGTCTGTGCACAGATCTGGTGCAGGATTGTAATGCCATTGTCTGTGCACAGATCTGGTGTAGGATTGTAATGCCATTGTCTGTGCACATATCTGGTGTAGGATTTACATGCCATTGTCTGTGCACAGATCTGGTGCAGGATTTACATGCCATTGTCTGTGCACAGATCTGGTGTAGGATTTACATGTCATTGTCTGTGCACATATCTGGTGTAGGATTTACATGTCATTGTCTGTGCACAGATCTGGTGTAGGATTTACATGCATTGTCTGTGCACAGATCTGGTGTAGGATTTACATGCCATTGTCTGTGACAGATCTGGTGTAGGATTTACATGCCATTGTCTGTGCACATATCTGGTGTAGGATTTACATGTCATTGTCTGTGCACAGATCTGGTGTAGATTTACATGCATTGTCTGTGCACAGATCTGGTGTAGGATTTACATGCCATTGTCTGTGCACAGATCTGGTGTAGGATTTACATGCCATTGTCTGTGCACATATCTGGTGTAGGATTTACATGCCATTGTCTGTGCACATATCTGGTGTAGGATTTACATGTCATTGTCTGTGCACAGATCTGGTGTAGGATTTACATGCTATTGTCTGTGCACAGATCTGGTGTAGGATTTACATGTCATTGTCTGGCACAGATATGGTGTAGGATTTAAAACAATTTGTTTTATAATTATATTACAGTCTACATCCGCTATGTCGAATTCCGTCAGACCGAACAAAATACTTCGACATAACCGAAGTTTCACTTAACGAAATTCTATGTAAACGGAGCCAGTAAAATGATAGTGTCTGAAACGGACTTTGATCCGACTTCGCGATAACTGGATAATTCGACATAACCGACTTCAACATAACGGTTGTAGACTGTATATATATTGGTAGCTATTGTGGTAAGGTAGACAGTAGTTTATATAAATAATGCCAGGGATCAGTTTAGAGGGCGATGTGGGCGAAATTGTCGCCCTAGGGACCCTGACTTCGCCCTCTGGGGCCCCCACTTCTCCCTAAAAAATTTAATGGTTGTACTGTGCATTTTAACCCTATTTTGCAGAAGTATATTAATGAACACCATTTAAGGAAGCGATCACGCGCGCTTTCTCACTTCTCCCAAAAATTCTGACCTGGAATGAACCCTGATAATGCTGTGATGTATTGTAGGTATAGTAGCCAGCCACGTGATAGACAATGCCGGAGATGTGTGTGCCTCCTTCCAATACGCCGTACTGAAACATCTGGCCAGGACTCTACAGAGGGCCTTTCTCTTCTGCGAGATGAGGGAGTTAATACCCGTGGATAACAGAACCTTGGTATGCATACCAACAAATAAGCCTTTACTCGGTCGGTGGTTCTACCTGGGTACACAGAGAAAATCCACCTGGCCGATCTGGCGACCACCGTATCAGCTCACATACTTCTCGGTCCGAGGATCGAACCCGCTTTGCATTGATTTAGAAGCCAGTGTGCTAACAACTGCGCTAATCCATGTTAATTGTTTTTGTTTAGCGCATGATGGCTGACGTGTTATTATTATATATATCCAAATCAGCTGCAGCGTAGCGCCACGTAGCATTGCATCTGATCAGGATCTATGTTGTGTGCTATTCCGCCAAGTGTTTTAGCTCCATTATCCGAATAGCAAACAGCTTAGAGCCGGGTCAGACGGAACAATCGGTAACGTCTGATCTGGCTCTATACTGTTTACAAATGCAACTTTATTTGCGATTTGCTGTTTACGGTTTAAACCTTTCCCCCATAGAGATGTAGTTTTATTTCATACATTTGACTGTAATTTATCGATCGTACGCAATGGATAAGCTGTGAACTTGCCTACTCCACCATCATGGAGGTTACTAGGAATTTATTACGTGTTGTATACACTACGTTGTTCCGATCTTTATTATAGCTTGCTTGACTACTAATGTGTCGATCTATGTCAAATGTCATTGGCCTCGAGAAGCGCTACTAAGGGGGAAATGGTTAAGCAAACAAATATCCACTATAAAAGTACTTTTACCCATATGCCTACATCAGTGCTCATTTAATAGGGTGAGTTGGGCGAAATAGTCGCCCTAGAAAATCTGACTTCACCCCTTGGGGCCCCACTTCTCCCTAAGAAATCTTAAACAAGAAAAACTATTACATATAAATTTGTAATATAAGGACGATTGAAAACTCACTCTGCATAATACACACTCGGATAGTGTATTGAGTGAATGTATATAAATATGTAATAGAAGGACGATTGAAAACTCACTCTGCATAATACACACTCGGATAGTGTATTGAGTGAATGTATATAAATATGTAATAGAAGGACGATTGAAAACTCACTCTGCATAATACACACTCGGATAGTGTATTGAGTGAATGTATATAAATATGTAATAGAAGGACGATTGAAAACTCACTCTGCATAATACACACTCGGATAGTGTATTGAGTGAATGTATATAAATATGTAATAGAAGGACGATTGAAAACTCACTCTGCATAATACACACTCGGATAGTGTATTGAGTGAATGTATATAAATATGTAATAGAAGGACGATTGAAAACTCACTCTGCATAATACACACTCGGATAGTGTATTGAGTGAATGTATATAAATATGTAATAGAAGGACGATTGAAAACTCACTCTGCATAATACACACTCGGATAGTGTATTGAGTGAATGTATATAAATTATAATGTGCATAAATTTGGTAATTAAATGCAAACATGTTGACAATAACATAATAGTATATACCACATCCCTGCTGGAACATCCGCGAATCATATGGGAACCAATTATTGTTGCAGAATTTCAACTACGTAAATAGATTGACCTGGCCATTTCTAGATTCCAGCTCAAGCCTATATTTCTATGCGCACACCAGTGAAAGCTTGGAACTAGTTCCCTGAAAACAATTGGACAATTTTAATACCTATAATATGAATACATAGCAGTAATTTTTATCACATATTTTCCCATTCGTCCAGAAAATTATTTTATATTTACAATTTTCATACAAAATGTTGTCCAGTAAGCTACACTGACCCATTATAAAGCACTATATTCAAATGTTGTATTTAATGGTCATATTCTGTCTTTCAACCCTATTTTGTTGAAATTTATTAAATAACACAATTTATGGACACAATCATGCGCTTTCTCACTCTCCCAAATATTATGACCCAGAATGAGTCATGTACATGTATGTGTAATCACTGTTGTGTGAAATCTCTGCAGGTTATATCAGGTGGTGTAACTTGCAATCACAGTTGTGTGAACTCTCTGCAGGTTATATCAGGTGGTGTAACTTGCAATCACAGTTGTGTGAACTCTCTGCAGGTTATATCAGGTGGTGTAACTTGCAATCACAGTTGTGTGAACTCTCTGCAGGTTATATCAGGTGGTGTTGCTTGCAATCACAGTTGTGTGAACTCTCTGCAGGTTATATCAGGTGATGTAACTTGCAATTACAGTTGTGTGAACTCTCTGCAGGTTATATCAGGTGGTGTAACTTGCAATTACAGTTGTGTGAAATCTCTGCAGGTTATATCAGGTTGTGTTGCTTGCAATCACAGTTGTGTGAAATCTCTGCAGGTTATATCAGGTGGTGTAACTTGCAATTACAGTTGTGTGAAATCTCTGCAGGTTATATCAGGTGGTGTTGCTTGCAATCACAGTTGTGTGAAATCTCTGCAGGTTATATCAGGTGGTGTTGCTTGCAATCACAGTTGTGTGAAATCTCTGCAGGTTATATCGGGTGGTGTTGCTTGCAATCACAGTTGTGCGAAATCTCTGCCGGTTATATCTGGTGGTGTTGCTTGCAATCACAGTTGTGTGAAATCTCTGCAGGTTATATCAGGTGGTGTAACTTGCAATCACAGCTGTGTGAAATCTCTGCAGGTTATATCAGGTGGTGTTGCTTGCAATCACAGTTGTGTGAAATCTCTGCAGGTTATATCAGGTGGTGTAACTTGCAATCACAGTTGTGTGAAATCTCTGCAGGTTATATCAGGTGGTGTTGCTCGCAATCACAGTTGTGTGAAATCTCTGCAGGTTATATCAGGTGATGTTGCTCGCAATCACAGTTAGTTGTGTGAAATCTCTGCAGGTTATATCAGGTGGTGTTGATTGCAATCACAGTTAGTTGTGTGAAATCTCTGCAGGTTATATCAGGTGGTGTAACTTGCAACCACAGTTGTGTGAAATCTCTGCAGGTTATATCAGGTGGTGTTGATTGCAATCACAGTTAGTTGTGTGAAATCTCTGCAGGTTATATCAGGTGGTGTAACTTGCAATCACAGTTGTGTGAACTCTCTGCAGGTTATATCAGGTGGTGTTGCTTGCAATCACAGTTTTGTGAAATCTCTGCAGGTTATATCAGGTGGTGTTGCTTGCAATCACGTTTTGTGAAATCTCTGCAGGTTATATCAGGTGGTGTTGCTTGCAATCACATTTTGTGTCTCTGCAGGTTTGGTTATATCAGGTGGTGTTGCTTGCAATCACGTTTTGTGAAATCTCTGCAGGTTATATCAGGTGGTGTTGCTTGCAATCACAGTTTTGTGAAATCTCTGCAGGTTATATCAGGTGGTGTAACTTGCATTCACGTTTTGTGAAATCTTGCAGGTTATATCAGGTGGTGTTGCTTGCAATCACAGTTGTGTGAAATCTCTGCAGGTTATATCAGGTGGTGTTGCTTGCAATCACAGTTGTGTGAAATCTCTGCAGGTTATATCGGGTGGTGTTGCTTGCAATCACAGTTGTGGAAATCTCTGCGGTTATATCGGTGGTGTCTTGCAATCACAGTTGTGTGAAATCTCTGCAGGTTATATCAGGTGGTGTCTTGCAATCACAGTGTGTGAAATTCTGCAGGTTATATCAGGTGGTGTTGCTTGCAATCACAGTTGTGTGAAATCTCTGCAGGTTATATCAGGTGGTGTAACTTGCAATCACAGTTGTGTGAAATCTCTGCAGGTTATATCAGGTGGTGTTGCTCGCAATCACAGTTGTGTGAAATCTCTGCAGGTTATATCAGGTGGTGTTGCTCGCAATCACAGTTAGTTGTGTGAAATCTCTGCAGGTTATATCAGGTGGTGTTGATTGCAATCACAGTTAGTTGTGTGAAATCTCTGCAGGTTATATCAGGTGGTGTAACTTGCAACCACAGTTGTGTGAAATCTCTGCAGGTTATATCAGGTGGTGTTGATTGCAATCACAGTTAGTTGTGTGAAATCTCTGCAGGTTATATCAGGTGGTGTAACTTGCAATCACAGTTGTGTGAACTCTCTGCAGGTTATATCAGGTGGTGTTGCTTGCAATCACAGTTTTGTGAAATCTCTGCAGGTTATATCAGGTGGTGTTGCTTGCAATCACGTTTTGTGAAATCTCTGCAGGTTATATCAGGTGGTGTTGCTTGCAATCACAGTTTTGTGAAATCTCTGCAGATTATATCAGGTGGTGTTGCTTGCAATCACAGTTTTGTGAACTCTCTGCAGGTTATATCAGGTGGTGTAACTTGCAATCACAGTTTTGTGAAATCTCTGCAGGTTATATCAGGTGGTGTAACTTGCAATCACAGTTGTGTGAAATCTCTGCAGGTTATATCAGGTGGTGTTGCTTGCAATCACAGTTGTGTGAAATCTCTGCAGGTTATATCAGGTGGTGTAACTTGCAATCACAGTTGTGTGAAATCTCTGCAGGTTATATCGGGTGGTGTTGCTTGCAATCACAGTTGTGTGAAATCTCTGCAGGTTATATCAGGTGGTGTAACTTGCAATCACAGTTGTGTGAACTCTCTGCAGGTTATATCAGGTGGTGTTGCTTGCAATCACAGTTGTGTGAAATTTCTGCAGGTTATATCAGGTGGTTAAACTTGCATTCAGGTTGTGTGAAATCTCTGCAGGTTATATCAGGTGGTGTTGCTTGCAATCAGTACTTACGAGGAGGGTTGCAGAAAGTATGCGAGAGGTTTGACTGTAGAATGGTGTGTCCACCACCAGATCTGTGCACAGACAATGGCATCATGGTGGCTTGGTAAGACAGCTTTATTCTCTCCATTAAAATCTGTCCTCCACGAATATATCTGACACGAGATGATCCAGGTGGTGAGTACTGGCTATAATCGAATACCCAACACAGTGTACAATATTGACTGATGCTTATTTAGTGTGTAATATAGCCTGAGAACAGGCGCCGATATATTTTGACTAGTCAGTCAAATAAATATATTTTAACACCGACACTATTAATTGGGCCGTATTGAGTTTCTGATCATGTCATTTTGCCAGAAGTTAAAAAGTGAAAAATCGACAGACTGGAACCCAGGCTATGTGTAATAGTGTGGCCCTGGAATGTGGTTTTGTTGCAATCAGTTGCACACCAATAAACCCAACTATTTTATTCATGGCTGATATGAACCATGAAACGTTTTAAAATGTTCCCCTATGACATACATGAAGTTTGGATAACCTTATATCACCATGACTCCACTTAAACTTACACGATCAACTTAATACCTGTATATTGGAATATGTGTTTACATTGATTGTAAAACCCTGTTCTACAAAATGGGAAAATGAGGCCCCACTGTAGGGTTATACATACTATGGCAGTTAATTCAAGAGTCATTTTGTGACAGCCCGCCTCCGTGGTCGAGTGGTTAAGGTCGCTGACTTGTATACCACTGTAACCTATCATCACTGATGGTCACAGGTTCGAGCCCTGCTCAGGCCGTGTCTCATTTATATGAAAAAGTTGGCAGTTTCTTACGGAGGTTGGTGCACCCAAGTACTGGTTAACCACTGGAGCCTGCCCAGGAAAGGTGTTGTTAGGTAAACTGCCCGCCGGCGATATAGCCCGAAATGGTGCTGATGCAGGCGTAAAACCCGAAATATAACATATAACATAACATTTTGTGACAACATGTTTTTGATTCTGTGGTTTACGTCATGGAGTGGTAATCATATAGCCAGTGCTGTGGGTTTGAGTCTTTATTTCTATTTATCAAACCTTCATGCATAATACTGGTCAAAAACAACCTGTCTAATAAACCTTTTGTGACGTCATATCACTGCGTCTATGACGTCATATGATTACAGATGGTATGATGAACCTCAGCCATTAAGGTCACAAGATTCAAATTATTTTTGTTTGCCCTATGGTCATATAGTAAGTAAACATGACTTACTATATGACCATAGGGCAAACAAAAAATAGTTGTGTCTTGTACCAGTGATTCATGTTTTGAATATTCGGTAACGGTAATCTTTACTCTCTAAAACTTCTTTTTTATCAGAAGATAGGATAAATAGAAGATTAGGTTACTGTCTTATAAATTTTAAATTACTAGGTTTGTCTCCGATAAAAATACAAGGCTTAGCAGCCTGCCTCGCCCTCGGCATCCTGCTTCGCCCTCGGCACCCTGCCTCTCCCTCGGCACCCTGTCTCTCCCTCGGCAACCTGCCTCTCCCTCGGCACCCTGCCTCTCCCTCGGCAACCTGCCATGGCACCGTGCCTCGCCCTCGGCAACCTGCTTCGGCACCCTGCCTCGCCCTCGGCAACCTGCCTTGCCCTCGGCAACCTGCCTCGCCCTCGGCACCCTGCCTCGCATTGTAAATTTACTCCAACTCGCCTAAAAGATTATAAGACTAACCTAATATTCTCTATTATTTCAAAATGACTATGTGTATTCTTCACTGGTGATGGACGAGGATATTGAAACTGTGTGTCCTGGTCAGTAGGTATGCGAGAAAATGTTGTCCAGCCGACCAGGGACACAATATATTAGTACACTCAGCTATGTAAGATGCGGTTGTGTTTGCAGGAATGGTATGGAGAAGTTACTGGCAGGGCGTGGGATTGTTGCAGATGCCCAGTCTGTGGATTTTGTCCCAAAGTAAGTACAGAAATCCTGACTGGTGCCAGATGTTTACCATTTTCCACATAGAGATATAGGATAATATACTACTATGTTATACATGCGACAGGCATTTAGCTATTGCACTGTATTCTTATTTCAGGACTATTCCTATTTCTGAACTATATTCTTATTTCAGGACTATTCCTATTTCTGGACTATATTCTTATTTCTGGACTGTATTCTTATTTCAGGACTGTATTCTTATTTCAGGACTGTATTCCTATTTCTGGACTGTATTCTTATTTCAGGACTGTATTCCTATTTCTGGACTATATTCTTATTTCTGACTGTATTCTTATTTCTGGACTGTATTCCTATTTCTGGACTATATTCTTATTTCAGGACTGTATTCTTATTTCTGGACTATATTCTTATTTCTGGACTGTATTCTTATTTCAGGACTGTATTCTTATTTCTGGACTATATTCTTTTTTTCAGGACTGTGTTCTTATTTCAGGACTGTATTCTTATTTCAGGACTGTGTTCCTATTTCAGAAGGACTGTGTTCTTATTTCAGGACTGTATTCTTATTTCTGGACTGTATTTTTATTTCCGGACTATATTCTTATTTCTGGACAGTGTAATTATTTCAGGACTATTGTATTTTCTGGACTATTCTTTCAGGACTGTGTAATTATTTCTGGACTGTATTCTTATTTCTGGACTGTGTTCTTATTTCTGGACATGTGTTCTTATTTCTGGACTGTGTTCTTATTTCTGGACTGTGTTCTTATTTCTGGACAGTATTCCTATTTATGGACTGTATTCTTATTTCAGAACACCATTTGGCGAGGATATTACAGCAGAAGTTGCAAACTCAACAATCAAAGTGCGAAAAATCAATCTGCTGTGACAGTGTGTTTTATTGTCTTGTCTTTGTTTATTTCTCAATAAAACATTGTTAGATACATTTCTACTGACTTGTATAATTTGCAATCTGCACTCACCGACTAACAATCAGCTAACAATGTAAACGACGTCTATTAAATCCCCAGCTATTGTGTGTTTTACGTTTATTTATCGTCGCTACCGGTTGCCCATATGTGCGATGTCTCCTAAAGAGATTAAATCACTTTAGATTTTTGGAGGATAGTGCAATGATACAGACAGGAGCCCCATTCCAGAGTCTCCTCTGGTCTAAAGTCCCAACTGAAAAACTGTTAATTTTATTAGGGTCAGACGAGGGAATGGAACCTGCGAGTACCAGTCCAACATGTTAGCCACTGGACTACATATCCGTCCCAGCTATAATATATTTAAAACGTTTTTTTTTGTCTATCCTGTCCGCCTCCGTGGTCGATTTGTCAAGGTCGCTGATCACTGTAACATATCATCACTGATGGTCACTGGTTCGAGCCTCACCCAGACCGCGTCTCATTTATATGAAAAAGTTAGCAGTTTCTTAAGGAGGTTGGTGCACCAAGTATTAGCCTGGAGGTTATAACACTTTTCTCCAATCTCAAGCTTCTGATTGGTTGAGCTTAGTGTATATCTCGGATTTAACCAATGGCATCACCCGAGTTCTGATAAAAGTTTTATATCCTCGAGCCAAGGTTAACTGCTGGAGCATGCCCAAGGAAAGGTGTTGTTAGGTAAACTGCTCATCGCTCAAATTGACAACCGGTAGCGACGTTAAATAACTTAAATAATAAATAAATTGTCCACTTATCCCTAGAACTTATATATGATGTTGATTTACAAGTAACCATGACCATTTAAAACGTACAGTCAAACCTGTCTTAAGCAGCCAGCTTAGGGAGTCAGAGAAAGTGGCTGCTTAGCACATGTGGCTGCTTAATATAGGTCAAATGTATAGTAAAACAACATATAGGGAATCTGGAAACGGGCTGCTTAATACAGGTTGGCTGCTTAATGCAGGTTGGCTGCTTAATACAGGTTGGCTGCTTAATGCAGGTTGGCTGCTTAATACAGGTTGGCTGCTTAATGCAGGTTGGCTGCTTAATACAGGTTGGCTGCTTAATGCAGGTTGGCTGCTTAATACAGGTTGGCTGCTTAATACAGGTTGACTGCTTAATGCAGGTGACCACTAACACAGGTTTGACTGTATACAGATGCCACCAAGTTATTGGTGTACTGGTATTTATCACCAGTGCTATTCGTAAACCTCATCTTCGTGGTCCATATGTAAGTCCATTATATAAAATTATAAGTTGAAGATTTATATAGAAATATAACCATTATTAGTTTTTATGATTTTTCACCATATGAAGTAATACATCGCATAGTTTACGCAAATTTATTTTAGCTCGATTGCGAAACAAGTTCTTACAACTTATATTAATCACTCTCGAGATCTTATTCCTGATGAAATCCATTGTCACGAGGGAGAGAGAAGAGGTAACATGGAAATTAAATGCCTTGCCTAAGGGCACAATTGTAACTGCTCCAGCGGGGTTCGAACACCGAACCTGAAGCGAACGCACATCCACTGTGATATCACGACTTACATCGTATATAAGTTGAAGATTTATATAGAAATATAGCCATTATTATTTTTATGATTTTTCACCATATGAAGAACGTAGATAGTAATTTTTAATGCAGGTGTGGGTGGCATTTGCTCTTAAATGGTAAATCCCGTATCAAACCCAAAACCATACACAAACCTGGTGCGACCCGTTCCCAACAGATACTGGTTATTACCAAAGTAATATAAGTTTTTTAGCTCACCTGAGCAAAAGCAAGTAATCTAACTGTTTTAGCTCACCTGAGTAAAAGCAAAGCTCATGTATTGTGTCTGTCCATCGTCTGTTAGCATTTTCAAACGTCTTCTCCTCAGTAACAATTGAGTCTTTAATCGCCATCTGTGGTCCTGGTACCTCGGTAGGTGGGGGATTACATCATTTATAAAATCACGTCATTACGTGGCCACTGTCTAAAGTGGATCAGTGGTATTGCGTCGGATTTTGACTAACGGCCAATACTCGGTCAGGCCACGTATTTAGTGTCATTGAGCAAGGGCACCTTGCACACATATGCGTCAGATTTAGACTCTTAACGGTCCCTGTTCGATACTCGGTCAGGCCACGTATATAGTGTCAATGAGCAAGGGCACCTTGCACACATTACCGTCAGATTTAGACTCTTAAAGGTCCCTGTTCGATACTCGGTCAGGCCACGTATGTAGTGTCATTTAGCAAGGGCACCTTGCAAACATTAGCGTCAGATTTAGACTCTTAATGGTCCCTGTTCGATACTCGGTCAGGCCACGTATGTAGTGTCATATAGCAAGGGCACCTTGCAAACATTAGCGTCAGATTTAGACTCTTAATGGTCCCTATTCGATACTCGGTCAGGCCACGTATGTAGTGTCATTGAGCAAGGGCACATTGCAAACATTACCGTCAGATGTCAACTATTAACGGTCCCTGTTCGATACTCGGTCAGGCCACGTATTAAGTTTCATTGAGCAAGGGCACCTTGCACACATTACTTTGTACTGGTTAACCACTTAGTTCGGCTAAGCCTGACCAGGAAAACATGCATAGGTCCCCGCAAGGGGATTAACATTAATGGAACATATAGGCATATACAATGGTGACAGCTGGAGGAGGCATCTACTTCCTCTTATGGGCAACCGGTAGCGACGATAAATAAACGAAAAACACACGCCACCTTGTCTTCTATGTCGCTCCAAGGTCACACCCCACTGCCACCACTTCTGTAGACCAGCGATGGTGAAGCGTGTGTCCATTGTCGCTAAGTCGGCAACCAGAAAATCCCAGTACCCTACACTGCTGCGAGATTTGCCCAAACCACGGTTTGCACGCCGTGATGTCGGTCTTGGTTCAAGCCTGTCGATTTTTAGTTTCTGGCAAAATGACATATTATCAGAAACTCAATACTATGCGGCCCAATTAATGGTGTCGGTGTTAAAATATATTTATTTGACTGACCAGGCAAAATATGTCGACGCCTGTTCCCAGACTAGTCGGCCTCGTGAATCGATGATTGTAATGGTTACAATGTTGGGATAATTGCAGCAGAAGTTTGGTAAAATTAGGTCAAATACTAGTGAACTTAAAAAATCGTCTTACTAACCATTATTAAGTGTGGTTCGTAACATCCTAAACTTGAGTCTGACTGACAGACGTGATACAACAGTGGTAGAGTTTAAAGTTTATTTATTTTACAACGATTGCGAAGCAAGTTTTAACAACTTATATTAATAATTTTCATTTGCACTGATGAAAGCGTAAATGTGGTCATTCATGTGGAAGGAAACCGGAGTACCCGAAGAAATCCCACCTGTCCGATCTAGCGACCACCGTACCACCTCTATGCTTCCCGGGTCCGAGGTTAGAAGCGAGTGGTAGGAGTTCGCTTCATGTGTGCGTGGCCTGGAGTTTGTAGCCGTTACTATTGTGCTCTTAGTGGACAAAATGCAAATGCTGATCACGACTAAAGTTGCTTTTGCAAACTGCATAGAGCCAGATCAGGTGGGACAGAACATGCCGTCTGATCAGGCTCTATACTGTTTGCTATTCGGATAGTGGAGCTAAATCATTTGGTTGATCCTGAATAGACGTGTTACGCCGCGTGTCTGATCTGGATCTATGTTGTTTGCACTTATCCAATCTCAAACCCAATCTCTAGCTTCTGATTGGTTCAACTGAGTGTAAATCTCAGAGAATCAACCAATCGAATCACTTGAGCTCGATGTTTCTTACCTTGGGGCTTAGTATATGATATTATCACATGCATTTGAAATTATATACATAATGCACCAAAACCTCGTAGACGTGTCAGTAGTCCAGGTGAATGGCATACCCTGGCATCTTGCCCTGAATGACATAGGATCACTGTGTTAGAAAGTCAAGTCTCAACGAGCAATATACCCGGCATCTGCCCTGATTGTGTTAGATAGTCAGGTGAGCAATAGACCCTGACAGTAGTAAACCCGTCTCTTTGGATGTAAACAAACGGGCGCCATTTTGAATACGCTTTATAGTAACTCATTTGCATATAAGGTAATATAAAGTAGGTCACGCGCGTGCGCGTATATTTTTAGTATAGAGTCTATTGATGACGTATCGCGCAACTACCGAGCTCGGTGTACGAAGGCGTAACGTTCGGTGTCCATATCGAACGATCTAGTAACAAGTCTCTACGCGGCGTCCATTTTGGATGACCCCATGATTAAGTTATGTCTGGGCTTATCAGATAATGTACATTTTATAATTCTGTTTCACACATAATGTGACATATGTACGCTAAATGACCATTACATATCCAGAGCGTTAACATTGCTATTGTCACATAAAAATGTTCTTCGAAGACACTAGAGTACGTCTTCAGTAAGAATAATCATTACCTGGTGGCCCCGCCACGTACCTGGATGACACTCTCCACCCTACGTCTCATGCTTCCAGTCAAACGTCGGATCTGTTCTCGGATCAATAACATCCATTCACCATGCAGAGCTGCTTCCAACTGGTCTAAAGTCTGTACTGGGGGGTTCCATACCTACATTCTCCGCCCACACATGGATTCAGATCTGGGCTTACCGCTGGCCAGGGTAGAGTTGTCACTGCATTGGCCCTCATGAAATCCACTACGGCACGTGCTATGTGAGGCCTGTCGATGTCGTCCATATACTGAGGTCGTGTAGCGAGTAGGTGGTTGTCGTGGGACAACGACTGGCTGTAGGACGTCACACTAGAGTACGTCTTCAGTAAGAATAATCAGTACCTGGTGGCCCCGCCACGTACCTGGATGACACTCTCCACCCTACGTCTCATGCTTCCAGTCAAACGTCGGATCTGTTCTCGGATCAATAACATCCATTCACCATGCAGAGCTGCTTCCAACTGGTCTAAAGTCTGTACTGGGGGGTTCCATACCTACATTCTCCGCCCACACATGGATTCAGATCTGGGCTTACCGCTGGCCAGGGTAGAGTTGTCACTGCATTGGCCCTCATGAAATCCACTACGGCACGTGCTATGTGAGGCCTGTCGATGTCGTCCATATACTGAGGTCGTGTAGCGAGTAGGTGGTTGTCGTGGGACAACGACTGGCTGTAGGACGTCACACTAGAGTACGTCTTCAGTAAGAATAATCAGTACCTGGTGGCCCCGCCACGTACCTGGATGACACTCTCCACCCTACGTCTCATGCTTCCAGTCAAACGTCAGATCTGTTCTCGGGTCAATAACATCCATTCACCATGCAGAGCTGCTTCCAACTGGTCTAAAGTCTGTACTGGGGGGTTCCGTACCTACATTCTCCGCCCACACATGGATTCAGATCTGGGCTTACCGCTGGCCAGGGTAGAGTTGTCACTGCATTGGCCCTCATGAAATCCACTACGGCACGTGCTATGTGAGGCCTGTCGATGTCGTCCATGTACTGAGGTCGTGTAGCGAGTAGGTGGTTGTCGTGGGACAACGACTGGCTGTAGGACGTCACGGATGTACTGAGCTCCGGTTACGTTATCCCTGATGGTGACAAAATCCAGCTCGAAATCATGGGACAGGCATCGCCACACCATAACAGAGCCACCTCCATACGACAGGAAGTCGTGATAGCTCAGTGGATGCGCGTTCGCTTCAGGCGCGAAAGGTCCGGAGTTCGAGCCCCGCTGGAGCCGTTACGATTGTGCCCTTAGGCAAGGCATTTTAATTCCACGTTGCCTCTCTCCCTCGTGGCGATGGATTCCATCAGGAACGAGGTCTCGAGAATGATTTAGATAAGTTGGAATAACTCGTTTCGCGATCGAGCTAAAATAAATTGGTATACAAAAAACCGGATGAAGTTAAGCAAAACGGGAAACGAACTGAACTGATAAAAACGTTCTTTTACGACATCGGTATACCGGGATATACTGATCGATACAGTAACAGAATGAAAGTGGTGTATAAGAAAACGAAGCGACTACACTACGTTATTACTACATACCCGATTGCACCGACCAATGAGAGCTATAAATAGACACCAATGGGAACGAACCGCTCTATAAATAGAGAGCACGTACGTTTCTATAAATATCGACTACGAATCGATCTATAAATAGCGATTACGTACGCTTCTATAAATATCGACCGATTAGAAGGGACTTAAATCTATAAAAGACGGCGTAACTTTAGTTAGTGTCATTAGAGTTTCTACGCTCGAACAACCAACATGACTAGATGCGAACTAAGCCTTGGCAACGGTCGTTACGTAAGGGTGAACGAATGGAAAGGGGAGCTTAGAGTCGACTTACGAGAATGGCGAGACGACAAACAGACGAAAAAGGGCATTAGTTTAACCTTGTTGCGATGGAAGAACTTGGTTGATCAGCTAGAGTTTGTGGACAAGGTCTTAGAGAACAGAGAAGCGTTTGAAACGCATTTGGGCGGAAACGTAAACCTTACCGCGAAGGAGGGGAACGTGTGCGTGGATATCAGACAGTACTGGAAGCCCGAGACGGAGGTGGTACCTACAAAAAAAGGGGCTATGTTTAAGGCCCTTTGAATATAAACGATTGAAGGAACTGATACCCGAGATTGGAAAGGCGTTACCCGAATTGGACGCTGTGGTACCGTGCGCCCCAAGGAGCGATCACATGAACCAATTAAGAGCGGCGCAGTGTCCGGAATGTAACCCGAATGACTTTGTAAACTGGTAAATAACGCTCTAAAATGGTATGAACTTTTAAAAATAGCAACCAATGGGCTACAAGTTCTAAAAATAATCACCAATCGCAAACATTGAAGTTGTATATAATTGGGCCGATAACACCGCACTTCCGAAGTCAGTGGCTAACCATCAACATGAATATTATCGATCAGAGCGATTCAACCAAAGTGTCTCAGTTTTCCGTGTCTGAGATGATGTTTTACGAAGATCGACTACAGAGTTTTGAACACTGGTCCAAACAGATCGAACCGAATAAAATGTCGTTGGCTAAAGCGGGCTTCTATTATACCGGAAGCGCGGATAAAGTTACCTGTTTCTCTTGCGGTGTGAAGGTGATGTCGTGGGAGCCCTCGGATCAGCCGTGGGAAGAACACGAAAAATGGTCTCCGGCGTGTATATACTTGAAAATGACTGGCTACAAAAATGGAGATACCGGCTCGTTCGCTCCCGGATTTATCGGCCAGTAAGAACGCACCAGTTACATTTGGACACAATACTGGATTTAGTTTCGGTACACAGGCTCCCTCACGAGGCCATAGAGCGTTTGAATTAGATGGTCAGCAAACTAACACAACTTCATCATTCGGACCAAACAGTGTTACTGGAGCTAATTTGTTTGTTAGACGTTAGACATGTTTGGACTCGTGTGCGTGACAATGTCTTTAATTAATGACTTGGAATGGTGGTTTAGATATAGACAGTTGAGGAGAGAAGCCGAGGAGGGCGCGGATAGACTTATCGAAATATTAGATATATATGTAGAACCATTGTATGCCACTGCGTTATAAAATAATGTACATATAATAAAAATGTAAATTTACGCGCACCTTTGTTGTATTTGTAGGAATATTATATATATTGTATACAAATTATAGATTTTGGACGTCCATATGTCCGTATTATACCGAGGTTCTGATTACTTTAGACGCTACCGTTCCCTTCTTATGTCGCTAAAGATACAAACATAATATTTACTTTGCGCGTTACATACGGTTTCATAGGAGATGTCGTTTGAAGCAATTGTGAACGGACGGACGCACGGACGCCCGATAACCCTGTTATACTAAAGGCTCCCCTTGAGCATAGCTCGGGTGAGCTAATAATACGGCTATATACGCATTACCCGCTAGAGGGTCTAAGCTATAATTCTATATTACGAAGATGTATATACCCTGTCTGCGGTCGGCTATTTATAGTAAACGTCATCGTTTATTACTAGGAAGAGGTGACATAGCTAAAGTCTGTACACAATTACCTCCCTTTACAATGTTCTCATAATATCGTTATTTTATATCATGTTCAACTGTTATCGTTTCAATATTTGCCATTGTTACCAAATTATAAATATGTATTGTTAGAAACTTTCGTGTACTGTAGTCATTTCAATATTTGTCATTGTTGTTTTTCTGTTATAATTGATTATAAATTTGATTTATGTAAATAAAAGTATATCGGAATACAATGTATTACGTATTTTCTGAACTTTAACAATACCACGATTGCGCGGTAATGTTAGTAAACTATGACCAACACACAACCAACTATCCTACAGTTTATAAGACGATGCGTAATTAGTTAAAAAACGCACAAAATGATGGTATGGTATTTCAGTATTGTTTTTGAAGACTAGATACTATACGAAGACATTATATAGTGAATCATAATACCCTCCAGTTGATAAGAAAATATCTAAACCACCACCAACGCGCTGAACCATACGCAATACAACCCCATCGCCATAACACTGAAACATACGCGATACAACATCCCCACCAGAACACTCAAACATATATACTTTATTATTCTACATAGAGGTCTAACAAATAAAATATTTTTCAAACATTTACGGATCTACACGAAATAATTACCAAAGTATAGCTCTCATTATTTCGATTAAGAAAATATATCCTTTTATATATGTACTACGTATACTTTTCCAGATATTGATGTTTGAAGATTTTGCATTAAAGAGACATGTCATAAAAAAATTGTTTTAAAGGGACACATCATTTTTTTTTATCAGATTAACGACACAAAAATGCGATTGTAGCATTGCATATCGAAACGACGGAGACAAAAACTGAAATAACAATGACAAAAACTGAAACGCTTGTGTCAGAAACTGAAACGCTAGTGTCAAAAACTGAAACGGACTCTATGGAGAATTACGTGTTAACGGGTAAAAACTGAAACGCTAATGACAAAAACTGAAACGCTTGTGTCAGAAACTGAAACGCTTGTGTCAGAAACTGAAACGCTTGTGTCAGAAACTGAAACGCTACTGTCAAAAAATTGAAACGTTAGATACGGAAACTGACCGTCTCTGTCAACACTGAACCCTCAGGATGAAATGCAATTTAAAACGAAAAATAGACAAATTATTATTCAGTGGAATTGCCAGGATTTAAGTAGATATGGTGAGATAGTGTGTATTCTTGTGTAATTTATGTAGATATGGTGTATAGTGTGTATATCTTTTAGTAATGTATGTATATATGGTGAGATAGTGTGTATATCTTGTAATAATGTACGTATATATGGTGAGATACTGTGTATATCTTTTAGTAATGTATGTAGATATGGTGAGATAGTCTATATATATTGTTGTAATGTACGTAGATATGGTGAGATAGTGTGTATATCTTGTAGTAATGTATGTAGATATGGTGAGATAGTGTGTATATCTTGTAGTAATGTACGTAGATATGGTGAGATAGTGTGTAGATCTTGTAGTAATGTACGTAGATATGGTGAGATAGTGTGTATATCTTGTAGTAATGTATGTAGATATGGTGATATAGTGTGTAGATCTTGTAGTAATGAATGTATATATGGTGAGATAGTGTGTATATCTTGTAGTAATGTACGTAGATATGGTGAGATAGTGTGTATATCTTTTAGTAATGTATGTAGATATGGTGAGATAGTGTGTATATCTTGTAGTAATGTATGTAGATATGGTGAGATAGTGTGTATTTATTGTAGTAATGTACGTAGATATGGTGAGATAGTGTGTATATCTTGTAGTAATGTACGTAGATATGGTGAGATAGTGTGTATATCTTGTAGTAATGTATGTAAATATGGTGAGATAGTGGATATAAAAATTGTTTTAAAGGGACACATCAATTTTTTTTATCAGATTAACGACACAAAAATGCGATTGTAGCGTCGCATATTGAAACGACGGAGACAAAAACTGAAATAACAATGAAAAAACTGAAACGCATGTGTCAGAAACTGAAACGCTTGTGTCAGAACTGAAAGGTTGTGTCAGAAACTGAAACGCTAGTGTCAAAAACTGAAACGGACTCTTGGGTGTGTGGGTTGGTGTGGTTGTGTTGTGTTGTGTGTTGTGGTGTTTGGGTTGGTGGTGTTTGTTGGTGTTGTGGTGTTTGGTTGGGTGGGGTGTATGTAGATATGGTGCGATAGTGTGTATATCTTGTAGTATTATGTAGATATGGTGATATAGTGTGTATATCTTGTAGTAATGAATGTATATATGGTGAGATAGTGTGTATATCTTGTAGTAATGTATGTAATATGGTGAGATAGTGTATATATCTTGTAGTAATGTATGTAGATATGGTGAGATAGTGTGTATATCTTGTAGTATGTACGTAAATATGGTGAGATAGTGGGTATATCTTGTAGTAATGTATGTAGATTTGGTGAGATAGTGTGTATATTTAGTAGTAATGTATGTATATATGGTGAGATAGTGTGTATATCTTGTAGTAATGTATGTAGTTATGGTGAGATAGTGGATATATATTGTTGTAATGTATGTATATATGGTGAGATAGTGTGTATATCTTGTAGTAATATATGTAGATATGGTGAGATAGTGTGTATATCTTGTAGTAATGTATGTAGATATGGTGAGATAGTGTGTATATCTTGTAGTAATGTATGTAGATATGGTGAGACAGTGTATAGTTATTGTAGTAATGTATGTAGATATGGTGAGATAGTGTGTATATATTGTAGTATTTATGTGATATGGTGGTGTGGTTTTTGTGGTTGTGATATGGTGTTATGGGTGTATATCTTGTAGTAATGTATGTAATATTGTGGGATAGTGTTTATTTATTGTAGTAATGTATGTGATATGGTGAGTAGTGTATATATTTTTTAATGTATGTAGATATTGTGAGATAGGGGTGTATATTTGTGTAATGTTTGTAGATTTGGTGAGATAGTGTGTATATTTTGTAGTAATGTACGTATATATTGTGAGATAGTTTGTATTATTGTAGTAATGTATGTAGATTTGGTGTGATAGTGGATATATCTTGTAGTAATGTATGTAGATATGGTGAGACAGTGTGTAGTTATTGTAGTAATGTATGTAGATATGGTGCGATAGTGTGTATATCTTGTAGTAATGAATGTAGATATGGTGAGATAGTGCGTATATCTTGTAGTAATGTACATAGATATGGTGAGTATGTGGGTATATCTTGTAGAATGTATGTATTATATGGTGAGATAGTTGTTATATATGTAGTAAACGTAATGTAGATATGGTGAGGACAGTGTTTGTTTATTATATTGTAGTATGATGTATGTAGAGATTGGTGCGATAGTGTGTATATCTTGTAGTAATGCATGTAGATATGGTGATATGGTGTGTATATATTGTAGTAATGTATGTAGATATGGTGAGATAGTGTGTATATTTTGTAGCAATGTTTGTAGATATGGTGAGATAGTGTGTATATCTTATAGTAATGTAGGTAGATATGGTGCGATAGTGTATATATCTTGTAGTAATGTATGTCGATATGGTGAGATAGTGTGTGTATATATGGTAGTAATGTACGTAGATATGGTGCGATAGTGTGTATATCTTGTAGTAATATATGTAGATATGGTGATATAGTGTGCATATCTTGTAGTAATGAATGTATATATGGTGAAATAGTGTGTAGATCTTGTAGTAATGAATGTAGATATGGTGAGATAGTGTATATATCTTTTAGTAATGTATGTCGATATGGTGAGATAGTGTGTGTATATATGGTAGTAATGTACGTAGATATGGTGCGATAGTGTGTATATCTTGTAGTAATATATG